>OZ014531.1:31676625-32236737 GCA_963966105.1 Volucella zonaria | reverse complement strand
CGACTTGGATCCATCCAGCCATCCATCCATACATCCCTGCCTCAAAAGTGGGGCTAAATTCTTTGTACATGCACACTACCTTGACCTTTCACATGAATATATCATATGAATAGATACAGTATGTGCAGCAGATAATAATATTCCCAAGGATATGCAAGTATAAAGCTGAAAAAGCAAACATCCTCGTAAAGGATAATTGAAAAGCAGCCGCCCCGACAGTGGCTCGTATAGTAAGTAGTATGTACAAGTAGTAGTTGCTTGGTCAGTAGTTTCCTGCACTTGTGAAGAGGGTGCATAATTGTGAAGTGATTAATGTCTATTTACTGCGTGTGACCGCCGAAATACATAAAAGAGAAAATTATAATGAGTGGCTATTAAGGGGTGAACACAATTTCTGTGCGTGTGTAATTGGCCATAGTGCAACCCTATTGTTTCCCACATAAATGGAGTACAAAAAAAATTGGAAAAAAATTAAAAAGAAATTTGTATTCATCTATAGCGCCGTTTAAGCGTCTGACTAAAAGAGTGGGTGCCATCTTTAGTCAAGTCGTTAGTCGTTCGTGTTTTGTTTTGGGTAATTGCAAATTAATATTTTTTTCTTATAATTTTCGTTGAGCTAAACGGTTTTGCAAAATTTTCAAATCCTTTCGGATCCTTTTCTGTCGCTTTTATTGTGTTCATATAAGTTAACATACCATATTTCGTGAAGTGAATTTGTTTGTTTTCTTTTTTTTTTTAATTTTTACTTCGAAAAGTTGAGCTGAAAAGTTTGTCGTTTGAAAACGCACTACATCGCGGTTTTTGTGATTTTTCATTTTGCACTCTTTGCCAATTTTGCGTTATTTTGGCCTTTGCCTCGCATCCTGCCCAGCATCAGTAATTGTTGAAGCGATTTTTGTGAAATGAAAATTTTTGTTTGAGTATCCTGCCGTAAAAAAGTGGAATAGTTTTTGTGCATTACCCTGCCATGGAGTTGCATGAATGTTGAGAAAAGGCGAACTTGAAAAAATTGCAGCAGATTGTATTGTAAGTACCGATTTGTATGCAAAATTTTAATCAAACTTTTTCGGTTTTTCATGTCTGTAAAAGTTTATCAAACCAAGATACACAAAGCAACAGGATGGAAGGGGTAAAAAACAAATTTACTCTACACAACAAAGTATGTTCAAGGCTCTTAAGCCTTGAAAATAACTGAGAAATTGCCTACTTTCGTCCTTGAACTAATATAATTACAGTGAATTCGCTTTCGAACATTTAAGGGTTGAGTGTGGGTGGTTAAATAGGTAAATAAGCACGACAATGCTGGTACCTGCTTGTATTTTCGAAATAATAGGCATAGAAAGGCTTAAGGATATCTTCTGAGGATTTCCCAAGTGAAAGTAGTCAAATAGTTGAGAGGTTTACAGTGAATGCTTCTCATCTAGTTGGGTGTTTGTTTGAAAGTTTACGAGTTCTCTGAATTTCAGAGATTTTAAACTGAATCTTGAAGTTCAAATTATGGAGGTAATCTGTAACTTGTCTATTTACGTAATGATGTTAATGGCACCATAGACCTCTTTAACAGTTGAAAAATTTTGCATAATTAGCCATTTACGGAAAAATATTTTTCCTGGATTTTAAAAATTGGAAACAAAATTGGGTTCATTTTTTCTGTATAATTTGTAATTAACAGCGATTTCTGAGATTTTTAATAACTTAAAAACTTAAGCACACAGATTCTTTTAAGCTTTTTAGATCGCGGGTATGCAACTGTCTTAGTACTTACACCTCGGATTAGGCTTTAATTATAGGATTTAAATTCAAGGACCCGTTTAGTCTATTCTCAAAATATTGGCGAGCTAATCTGGAGTGGGTGGCATAGCCGATTCTCAAAATATTGCCGTGTTAATCTAGCTTTGGTAGCTTAGCTACTACGACTATTTCTGTTCTCTGCTCCATTTTCTTTAATTGTCGTAGACGATTCTTCAATGGCACATTGGTGCGACAGAGGATGTCGAAGATACACTGGCACTTGCCAAGTGGTATGGGGCAAAAGGGTTTTACAGGTTTTGTAACGGATACTCAGCAGGAGTATGCCTCAGTAGCACTTGCAAGAAGTGGGTTTGTTGTTTTTTTTTTAGATACGACATATAGAGCTGATATTTCATATCTCAGATATCCATTCAGCCTCCCATACGCAACTGACGTGTTGCGGTGTGCTTCTTTACAAACCACCATCTATAGCTATGAATAGCATCAGCCTTTAAAATAATGTTCTAATTTTGTCTCGATTATGTTGCAGGGGCTACTTCATTGTTGAGTTATATCTGGATATTCTGCGTACCCTATCATTCACTGCAATTGATTTGAATAATAACAAACTGACTCCGAGATTAGAATATTTCGTTGTTTATTCTGGCGGCGTTTTACGCTCCTGAAAATTGCGCATTTACCATTCCCTGTGAACCTGCGACACGATTCAGGGACTGAAGGCAGTTGCAGCTATATTTTAAGCCTACCTATACAAGCTACAGAAGTTGTTCCTTATGAAGTATTTTCGATTTGCTTGAGTTTGGACGTTTCGTGGATCAATATTCATGTCACTTTAATCAGGTTTTTGCCAGAACATTCATTGTGTGCCTCTTCTGCTATTTGTTTTATTCCGGATGTGGTTGGTAGAACGAAATTATCTATGTGACTCTTTGCATGCTTATGGGGCGCTGTTTAGAGTTTATGGAGGACAGTGGCGTATCAAATAGTCTCAGATATATGCTGAAGATAGGCTCCAGCTACGCCGGGCATTCTGAGGAGCCAAACTCAAGCATTTCATTTTGTCCATTTTGCAACATCTTTGCATTGGGCAGTGGAAACTAAGGCAGCGATTGTTGTTTCGCGGAAGCTTGCAGAGCAATTTGTTCCTCTGGAATTTACGATTGACTTATTTACAGTGTTGATAATTTCCTTTTCGGGACCTACAACTTTTTGGCATCGATTGGATGTATGAGTATATAGGTGAATCATTTCTGAAATAAGATTTAGGACGGAGGAGTAATAGGCAGCAATGAAATATCCGCTCATTTTAAAGAAGACTTGACAACGTGGGCATCTAACAATTCTCCTTTTTAAAACATTTTAAACATTTGGTCCACTTAAAATACTAGGGAAGCGCATCAAAACAGGACGATTTTTTAGGTTTTGTGACTATAAAATGTGTCTAAAATGGTTTGTTAGTTGGTTATCTTTTCTTCATATGGCTTAGTTTGCTGAATACTGTGCTAGACGTACTGGGTTTGATTAGCGAGCCATACAATGAAAAAAGGAAGAAACAATTCTGGAGCGGCCAAATGTCAGAACTACTGCCTGTGAAGAAGAATTTTTGACTCTAATCCACAGTGTATTTTTGCGTCATCTATTTATAGCCTATAATGAATATTTGATTTTGAGAAGAAATAAGACATCTTTCGTTTATAACTTATAACACTTTGGTATTGAATTCTTGCGGAGAATGACTAGAAAATAAACAGCATAGCAAGTACGGCTAAAGAAAAAATAAAGATATTTAATAGGATGTCCGAATTCAAAAGTGTGCTTGAAGGTAAACGTGATGGCTATTCATAGCGAGACAGTTGTTACGGTTTGAAGGTGGAAATTGTCATTTATGTATAATGACTGGATGTTTAAACAGCATTCTGTTTTTGAAGCATTAAATTCTACTGGGTTGGTGCTTCCACAATACGTTTGCTATTAACATCGGAGCTTAATGTGCTTAATATATCCTGGCGTTCCCGTTCCACAGCCGAAGAGCAGAGATGTGAGTCAGGCAATAAATATGAAAAGCAGAGAGAACTCCCGTCTGTAAAAGAATATACTGGATTAGAAGCGGTAGGCAATGAATAATTCATAAAAATTAAAAAAGGGTTTAAGAAGCAGAACGGAGCCCTGGAGTACACCAGCATTGATTTCGTGGATATCAGACTTGAAACCATTGAGAGCAACTTGAATTTAACTTTTCGAAGGGTTGTTTTAAATCCATTACAGAAGAAAGTCATCGATCCCAAATGCACTCGTTTTTGACAAAAGAGCTTGATGCCAAACTCTGTTAAATAGTTTGAAATATGAAATGCTATATCTTGCTTTTGTCAGATTTGTGTAGGTTTTTGACTTACTTTTCAATGGGATATGGCATCAACAGTGAACCTGTTGCTACGAAAACCGTACTACTTTTCATTGGGAAGGTTTTGTCATTCGATTCGCCTGCTCACGGACTGCCCAAGTGAGTTTTTTTTTAGTACTCGGAAGGAGCCCCCGCGAGTAGGGGTTGATGGTGGTCTTGTCAGCGTAAAAGAACATCTCTTCAGAAGAAGGAAATATATGCCATCCGTACCAGCGGATTTGTGTATATTGAAATCTTTGAGAACTATTTCTATAATGTGAGTGCGAAAGTGGTTTCTTCCCATTGAAGAATCGACGAGCTCAAGTAAAGGCAGAGACATGAAAGAAACAGGATTGAGGTGACTGCGAACTTAGTAGATTAGGTAGAAACCAACCGCTTTTACTACCTTTGCGACGCTGCAGTATTTTCCGCCTCCGATTTTGGTCGCATTCAAACTTTATACACACACTTCAGAAGGGTGTTACAGTGATTGCTGATTCATTTAAACTTTTTTGGTTTTCCTCTGCCGAGTTGGTCGTGTAAGATCGCAAAATAGTTCTCCAACCCAATCTTCTTTCAGCTCAAATTGTACAACGTATTTTCTTTTGGCTTGACAGTCTTCATCCAATGAGGGACAAAAGATCTCATTCCAAGAAAAAAAGTGTTTGTTATCATATCAGTAGCGACATCCACATCACTATCGAGAAAACGATCAGTTACAATTCCGAAAGGAGATCTTGAGTCCGCTCCAATTGGATTTATTGTATTACCATATGATTATCTCAGCAACCTTATCTCTAACTGTGCTGTCAGTGCACGAGAAATTAACTGATATAACACAATGGTCCGACGAGCTTCTAACGGAGAGCACATACCATCTTGATCAAATTTCAAATTTCCGGAATTTATTCAGAAAATTAAAAATACAAGTTTATTCATCTAAATCTATATTGTCCCCTTCAAAGAAATCCCCATCGACTGCAACACGCTTATGCCAGCGCTTGATCCAATCCTCGAAACATTTTTTATATTCGGTTTTCGGTATGTCCAACAGTGCTTCCTGCGATTTTTCCATTACTTCCTCTCGGCTGCTGAAACGCGTTCCCCCTAGTGGTTTTTTAACTCGATTGAATAGAAAGAAATTACAGGGAGCCAAATCAGGTGAATTCGGTGGCTGTTGGATGGTATTTGTTGCATTTTTCTTCAAAAAATTGCGAATAATGATGGCACTGTGCGACGATGCGTTATCATGGTGCAAAATCCACAAGTTTTCTGCCCATAATTCTGGTCTCTTTCGGCGAATTGCTTCACGCAAACGTCTCATAACGCCCAAATACTCGTAATACACTTCTTTTACTGTCTGGCCTTCTGGCAAAAATTCAAGATGCACTACACCGTTGTAATCCATGAAAACCGTGAGCATTGCCTTCTTTTTTGACTGAAAACGAGGTGGTTTTTTTGGTCTCGGCTCATTTGGTAAATGCCATTCACTTGTCTGATGTCTGGATTGCGTGTCGTACTCATAAACCCACGTCTCGTCTAAAGTAATGATCCTTTTGATGGATGTGGGATTGGATTCAGCCTCGCAATTCGCAAATCATCTCTTTTGCGACGTCAACACGGTCTATTTTTTGCATGAAATTGAGGTCTTTTGGTATCAACTTTGCTGCTACACGACGGATACCCAAATCATTAACCAAAATGTCTTGGACGGATCCATAGGCAATGTTCAAGTCCTCCGCTATCTCTCTTATGGTTAATTTGCGGTTATTGACCAACACTTCTTTTACTTCATCAACGTTTTCGTCGGTTTTCGATGTCGATGGTCTGCCACTGTGTTCATCATCTTCAATTGACTCACGACCACTTTTGAACCGCTCGTGCCACTGGTAAACGACTGTTTTCTTTAGAGAATCGTTGCCGAAACACTTTTTCAACATTTCTAACGTTCGCGCACCATTAAATCCGGTTTTTACACAAAATTGAATACAAGTTCGTTGTTGCAAATTTAAATCCATTTCTAAAATTGTAAAAAATCGCCAACACACACGAAGATTGATGTACTCTTGGCTACGTAACTTTTGCAAATGTCAAGTTATGACCCTAAGATTTAAAGGAAATGTCAGCAACAGATTTACCAACTTAACAAAAATAAACAGAACTCAAATCGGGGCAATGGGAGCGCCACACGTTGGTGTGGTTCGGGAACTTTTTGCTCAAGGTGGTATACTGCGCACTTCACAGTGTCAGAGATTAAAAAAAAGGTCCAAGCTGTTGACCTACACACAACGTTCTTTGGGTGTTGGTTTTCCAGAATATCAAAGGCATTCAGAATTGTATATATTGTAATAGTCCGCAATAACGACATCAGTATGAGGATACAGGAACACAACTCCTTGTGTGAAGTCAGATATTACATTCAACCCGTTAAAAGTCGGATTGCTACCCAGGTTGCGTCTTCGGTAAATAAGAAACTAGTAGAAATATTGCTTTTGGAAGGAAAGTCACATTTTGGTGAAGTGTAGCAAGCTACATCACTACACCTAGACTACACTAGTTCATATCCATTAGTTGTCATGGTACTGCAGTAACCAATACAATGTCGTATGCGACAGCATAGCAACAAGTTCTGAAGGATTAGTTCATGGATTAAAAAAACAATGTAGTACTTGTCTATTCTTAAAATAAAAAATGTACTATATTGGCTTAGAATCTTTTCTGTCTCTTAAGAATCAGCCTCTGTTTTCAAGAGATTTTAGTATAATGTAACATTATTTCCTATGAATTGATGATCACTTCCTTAAAAACTAAAAATATATCAAAATTGAACCGCTTGAATATAGTGACTATTAAAACTAATTAACGGATGATAGCGTACTTAACTTATGTTGTACCCCGAAATATTCAACTCGCTAACGGACAGTCTATGTTGCACGCGGTTATCATGTGTGCAAAAGTATACATACTCGTATATTCGTAAGTGAAGATTTGTTGACAGTTACATAAAAGTGTGCTCAATAATCTACAAATTCATTGACTTTGGTGGTCCCCCTTAAGATCATTTTGTTTATCATCTTTTGAAATAATTCGACCTTAATATGTATGTTATGCTTATACTCTCCAAAACTTTTATAAAGCAAGGAACTGTCTATAGTTTCGGAAGGTAGTGTTATTCTGTACTATTCCAACACTTATAACTTACGACGCAAAGGGAATAATAACGGCTTTTACGTATCAAAAGGACAACAATCGGTTGCCTGATAAAGGCAAAGATGATCCTTTATAATCCGGGTTCTCCACTTGAGGAATAAATTTCTGCGTTAAAAGATACAAATGACTTGAACGCGAATTAAATCCACCAGCCAACAAGGATTTTTGCTGCAAAGCCAACTCGAAACAGGCATGAGTATGAGTATGAAAAAGAGCCTTTCAGATTTTTAACTCCCTTGGCAGTATGCCTCTGGTCCGATAGTTGCAAAAAAGGAGAAATATCACCATTAGACTATGCTACGCCCCGACTGGCTATTCGCTGAGGAGTAAAGGTACCCTTATTAATCAAATTATTTAACCATCAGTGTAATATTTCAGCTCAGTAATGTTTTTATTCATGTTTCTGGTATCTTTTCACTGTGTCATCTATACTACCTTCTGAATTTTCGACCTTTCATATTTTCATTCCTTTTCCCGGAACATTTAAAATTGTATCCCGCTTTCTCTGCATAATTTCTTTTTCGCAGAAGTTTTGCTCTTATACGCTCTTCGTCGAATGGGGAAGGTCCCTTTTTGCGGATGTCATCACATATTGCACTTGTGGAATTTCTTTTGTATTTTGAATCTGCCTCACACTGATACATAACTTTGATTTACGTTGTTGTCTCATGGTCGACTCTCCAAAGTTGACTGCATTCCATGAGAATAAATCTGTCTTAGAACTTACCCAATTTTTGTCAAGTGTTTTTTTTCTTTTGGTTTTTTCTTGACTTCTTCTTATCTTGTATTTGACCTTTATTGCATTTCTATGGTTCCTTAAGTTGATATTTGAATTGCAATTGCCTGCTGTAAGGTACTTTATCTGACTTGCTATTGACAGTTCTTATTACTAAATTTGTTGAGCCTTGGAACACTGTAATGAAACTAGTTTCTTTAAGTAGATACCTGAATGTACTTTTACACTAGTAGAATCTGATGCAAATGGGATATTTTTTCCTTAATTGGTCTTGGATCTCCATTGCCAATAAGTGAGTTCAAAATTATTCGCCTGCAGTCTATGATATTTACCAATTCTTTGCGATGGTTACACGATTTACTAATGAGCAAATCTACCCAGGCTTTCTTTTACTGTAAGTGGCGCTCAAGCCGGGGCTGGACCTGGCTCTTAACCTTAACAGCTCCTTCCATTTTGCGCTAATCACCCCAAGTTGCACCGTTTTTCTGAAGGTTCTTAGTGCAAAGAAAAATTGAAAACTGGTCTTCCTTTACCTCGTTTTCCGCTCTGGAATGGATTCGAAAAACATTCTTAGCCGAAGCTTGTAGTGTTTATTCGCTTGTCCTCGCCAAATTTAGTTAATGCAGACGGGACTGAAAATTATTCGAATAACTTCTCTCTCAAGGCAACCAAGGGCAATTCCATGTAGTACATTATCATTACCCAAAACATCAGCGCTGAGCAACCTGTAGCGTAGGCCGGACATTCACGATGCCAGTAAGCAGTCTGCAGCGTTTCTTATTAAGGGACAGCAAGAAGGTCGCTGACCTCTTAGAGACGTCGGGAAGCATTAGGTTAGTCTGCCGGCAACCTGGGGAGTCATGACATCTGCAGTTATGTTTAAATAAAATTTAACTGTTAATGGAAGACTAAACCGAGGACATAGGTTGTCATTACGCAGGTTTGGGTTTCCGTGATCAAATTGTGATGTGCGACGTAAACGAGCGTCGCGAATTCAAACTTCAAACTGCGTTTAGTGAAGCCTTGTGTTTTCGACTTAGCTCTGAAGTAGTGAGAGGGTGTGGTAATGCTTTAAGAGCAGCGGAGCTGCTGTTACAGATTCAGATGCCTCGCCTCCTCCACCGATTCTTCACAATATAGTTACGCATATCTTCGGTTGCGGGGTAGAAGTAGGTTTTCCTAACAAGGATTTAAGTCTGACGCGTTCTTCAGAAACACACCAGCGCTGCATCCTAAATCGGTTTTGGAGCCATCCGTGATTTCCCGTCTACATCCCAGTCCTGACCACATAGAAAGCCGATGTAGTATTTTTGCATCAACATGAGATCTGGTGTCATTGCATCAGCCAATTGTATCAAAGACCACTTCTCTTTAAACTGCAGATGACTCTGAGAATGCTTGAGGATCCCGCTAATGGTGATAAGGCTCATCCGACTATTTATATTTTCATTTCCGAATATGTAATTTGGTGTCTCTCCGTCTGATCCTGCAGTCATTGGTCTTTAGATTAGATATTGCTATCTAGAACTCTTCTTGGTCGGGTGAACGAGGTTTTTTTTTTCTTATATAATTTACTCGCGCCTAAGGGGTTATGATACCCTTTTACTGTTGCCATGGCGCAGGCGGAAAGGTAGAAGGAGGAGAAAGGAAAGTTTGTGATGTAGTGGTTTGAAACTCAGGTGTGTTTGGTTTCGATATTGACTCTCCATGGGTGAGAGACCGAGGACGGAGGGATTTTTCGTCTCTCGGAATGTGAGGTTGTGAATTTTAACGGTTGTTTTGTGCTTGAAAAACCCTACAACAGCCAAATCTACATGTCAGTGTTACGCCTTCACACGCAGATTTTTCTGACTGAGTTCCAATTACACAAATGAAAACTTGCTGTGGCTAGGATTCGAACCTTGACCTTCCGAGTGAGAAGCGATAGCTCAGTTTCAGTTCAGTTTAAATGCATTTTTATTTATATTACTTAATTTACTCTTACATGCCAGACAAAAAATGCTTAAAAATTAGCTTAAATACAATAACTTACAAATAGTCTTATTCTAACATACTGGCCCCATGCGGGCACTCTAAGTTAAACCTAACATTTAAACTAAGTGTTGGTTTCCCAACACAAAACTTAAGGATTTCCACGGAATGCGACGCCGTAAACAATTGACCGAGGATACAGAGAACAAAACCTTAAGCGAAAAGTCAAATGCGCCCGATGACAAATTGGCGATGCACCATCGGGCTCTTTTCCATCACATGAGGATGATCTCTTCACAATCAAGGGCACTGTCCTAACCAGTCGCACTAATTACAATGGAAATCGGGCGAATTGTATCCGAAGGAGACCAAGCCAATTCGCAACATATGCGTACTCACTCTCGCACAGTGTGAGCTACCTAAATGGTATAAATAAATATGTAGTAGTTGTAAGAAAATCATGTTTATATAACCCCAACACCAAAGTAAACATTTTCACGGTCAAGTTCAATGACCATATGATTTACAGCTGAGGTGGTAAATACATAATACCACCGAGGTTTCTTGCAAGGAGTAAAATAATTTGAACTTATTCGAATTAAGACCTTTGAATTTAAATAAATCCAATTTTATATCGTTTAAGAAACGTCACCGTATTTTATTTCCATTTTTTAAGATAATTAACCGTGAAGTGAATCATCTATTCACTATAGCTGAGACGCCATCTCCAGCATAATTTCTCGACGTTCCCCGCGAAGAGAACACTAAGTCTTTCGACGGATCTTACAGTATATATTTAATTTTATATTTAACATTACAACTAAAACTAAGAAAAATTAATTTTAAGCAAAAACTTAGTATATGGACATTATTTTTTTTTAATTAAACTTACAGACTACCTAAAAAATAAATCTTAATCTACTTAACCTACGTTCATACACACCTATATACAATGAACAATACATACACACTTCATATATACATATATGCATATACACATATATATATATATATATATATTTTTTTTTTTATTATTTATTTTTTTTTTGCTTTTATAAATATTTTTTTTTTAAATCTAGCTCAATTCTACCTAAAACTATATAAGCCGGCCATGGCTAATAAAAAGAAAAAATAAGGCTGACCCACTTTGCTTCACATGAAGCTATCTATTGCTGCAGGAATTCGACGACGACGCATCCTCTGAAAAGCGATAGCTAGTACCACTACACCACGGCCACCGGTTGTTGTCGATCATCGTTCACATTGAATAGTTTAAGTGTACATCTTTGCCGTTAAAGACTCTGTAGAAGTAGTCATTTAAAATTTTCATCATCATTTCGATCAGAATCTTTTCTTTCTCTTGCCTGAGAACCTGATATTCATTTCCTCTTTATCTAGTAAAGTTCGGTTTTGACTTTCCTTGCAGAATAGCTTGCCCGTTGTTTCATTAGATGTGGTTGCCGACTCTATATACCAAACCAAGTGTTTCGTTGCGGTGGGCAGGTTAAACCTATTACAACAAATATGTCCTTTCTAATAATTTGCTGAAAATGTGGGCACTGGTTTTCTACTTTTAATGTTGACTCATCGAAAGGTCTTGAAAAACTCGATCAGAATGCACTGTTGCTGCATCTTGCCATTCGACGTCAAATTTGCATATTTGCATCCACACTTTTACTTCAACAAATTCTGTTATTGTTTTGGCGGATTTATTCTTGGTACGATTAAATGCCTGGAGCTTAAGAGTTCTGGCCTTCCTCGTCTAATTTTTTGAATGGTTGTATGAATTTCAGCGATTATGAGGAGCAAAATTCGCTCTTCATCTAAAGAAAAAGAAAAAGAAAAAACTTTCTTCAGTGTATACCAAATCGGGAATAGTATATGCTAAGGAGAGCGTTAACGGCCGAAGTTTTGTCATCAAGACCTCTGAACATCTACGCTCTTTCACTGTTGATGCTTATACTGCTGTTGCTACTACTCGTACTTCTGCATGATAATTTTATTTATTTATTTTTTATTTTTTTTTGTTATTTGTATTCTCTCACTTTAATATTATTATTCAAATTCTCTTCTCTCTCCTTCTCCTATTTCTGTCTCCTGTTCCTATACTTTCAACTCTCTGTGGCACTATTTATTTAATTTCTACGGTATGGATGAACAATTTACGCACACTATTGTAAATATTCTTTCCAATGTTCGGGATGGTCTTAGGGTATGTTTTCTTAATGCTCGTAGTCTAAATCAATGCAAATCAGATTACTTGAAATATGTATATTTTTTTTAATTCTTGTGTAGATGTAATTCTTGTTTGTGAAACTTGGCTTAAGAGGAATATTTCTGATGAGCTGTACAATATACGTTATTGTTTGTGTAATGCTGATTTACTTAAAAACGATGCACTAGCTTTTCATATAAAAGATTGTGTTCATCCCTTGGGCTCCAAATCTACAACACTACGTACCCCTCGCGTTTTGGTAAAAGTGATAATCCAAGTCTTCTAGTGTCAGACCCATCATTTGTTCTTCTCTTCGATCAGATTTCTATTGATTATATCTCCGATCATGATCTCATTTTCTGCACTTATAACATAAAGCTTGACCACTTAGCTGTTCCTTTAACTTTTACTTACAGGGATTATAAGTCTGCAATCAGCTGCTCTCCACGCCCCTTGAATGTATTGTCGTTCGCGTTCAGACTTAGATGAGAAGCTCAACAGATTTCAAAATATAATTATTGATCTCTTTGAACAACTTGTACCTTTAAAGACTGTCAAAATTCGGAACAATTGCTGCCCTTGGTTCACAACTGAAGTTGTGAACACTATTAAAGTACGCAACCGGCTTTATAGTAAATGGAAAAATGATTTAAATTGGCATGTTTATAAGGTAATGCGCAATAATGCTAAAAAGAATTTTTATGCCTCCGAGTTGAGCCCTTCACTTCCACCAAAGAAACTTTGGAATAATCTACGTAGCATTAGAGTTTCCGACAGAAAACTTAATGGCAAATGTGAAGTTGATTCTGACATTCTCAATAATTTCTTTCTTGAAAGTCAGTCTGATGAATGTGGTTTCAACTTTGCTGAAGATCACTCTCTTTCAAGCATAAGACAATTTGAAGTGGAAACGGTTAGTGAAATTGAAGTAATTAATTCAACTAGGGAAATAAAATCTAACGCCATTGGGGAGGACGGAGTACCTATGAAATTTGTTAAGTTAATCCTACCTTTCATAATATCCCACCTAACCCATATTGTAAGCCATTGTGTTACCACATCTACATTTCCTCGATCCTGGAAAATAGGCCGTGTAATACCTGTTGCAAAACGACCATATCTAACTTCTGCTTCTGATTTTAGACCCTTCCGTGCTTATCAAAAGTTTTAGAGAAACTCATAGCGAAAGAGCTTCTAAAATACCTGTGTCTTAATAACCTACTATATGAAGCTCAGTCTGGCTTCAGAGCTAACCATAGTACTTCCACTGCTGTGGTTAACATCCTGGAAGATATCAGAAAAAAATTTGATAAAAGACATATCTCACTTCTTTGTCTACTTGACTTCTCGAAGGCTTTTGATAAAGTTAATCACAAGATACTTTGCTGGAAGTTGAGAAATCTCTTCTCACTTAGTGACAGTGCAGTGAGACTTATTTACAGCTTCCTGTCTGACAGATTCCAGAGAGTTGTTGTTAACTCTGACAGTTTTTCTGCTCTTTCACCAGTCAACCAAGGCGTACCACAGGGTTCAATTCTGGGACCTATCCTTTTTTCATTATTTATTAATGATCTTCCGTCTATGTGTAAACATTTCACAGTCCACCTTTATGCAGATGATGTTCTATTGTATTTAACCAATGATTCTAGCAAGATGGATGATCTTATAAATCTGACAAATTTTGTGCTTGCCAATATTCACAGTTGGTCTATGACAAATGGATTAACCTTAAATCCGAAGAAGTCGCAGGTGATTCCTATTTCAAATTCTACAATGTCCTTTCTCTCTCGTACTTTCTGGTAATAAGGTTAACTATTTCAAGCTTATTAGTTTAGGTTTTATCATTAATAGCAAATTGTATGGATATGACCACACAAATAACATAATTAAACGTATTTATCTATGCCTGCGGAAGTTGTGGTTGACCTGTAGTTACACTCCAATCGATACTAGAAGAAAGCTTGTTATCACCCTCATCCTACCATGGATAACATATGCTGAAGTTGTTTATAGTAAAGTTGATTCCTTGTCACAACGAAAGTTATGTTCATGGCTTACGTAGATTTGATCATATGTCTTAATATTCTAAAAGCTTACTCGGAACTTCTCTAGACCACTACATGGATGCCAGAAATCTTATATTCTTGCATAATATTATAGTAAATAAGTCTCCCATGTATCTGTTTAAGAAACTTAATTTTGCTCGATCGGTCAGAACACATGCCCTAACACCATCTCGTCACAGTTTTACTAATTCATCGCGCATCTTTTACGTACACGCCATTAAACTTTGGAGCTCTCTGCCGTTAACGATACGAACAATCATTAATGCTAAACGCCTTAAATCCACTGTTCTTTCCTACTATCCTCATCCTCCCTTCTTTTATCCCTCTCATTAGTTTCCTTAACTTACTGATCGTATACTTTTCTGAATTGTTATAACTTAGTACTATAAAAGACGTATGTCTTATTGTACTTTAATAAATTGAATTGAATTGAAAATTTTAACTTATTTTGTTTGCTCTAAAAACCTATGATAATTAGACTATTAGGTCGACCTGCTATTTCCCCTGGCCAAATAAACGGCATAATTTGCAGTTGTCTTTGACCATTCTCCACTGACACTTCCAACATGACTGATCGACATATGTAATTCGAGGTTGAGGTGTCTTTTGATATACTGTTTGAGTAGATAACTCTCACGATGGGACATTGACATCTATTTACTAAGGACTTCAACTTTCGTGTGGTTGTGGCGGTTACTTTCAATTTCGAAGCGAAACTTTCGTACCTTGATGTTAGTGCTATAATGATTGCTTTTTTAAGGTTTATATAGAATACCAAACGCAGTCTTTGTCTTTCCGATTGTATGGTATTCTCACATCTTGTTTGGCGCTCCTTTAGCCGAAATTCTGAAAGCCTTTGATTTAAGACGCACTTACTTACGAATACATATATATGTATCTAGTCTGCTTTGCTCGTTTTTAAATTTAAACATGGTCTCATTCAGCTCTGGATGTAATCTGCAGGCAGATATAGTCATCGTAGTCCAGATGTTTCGGTTGCTTGCTTTCAAATGCATTTAACAACATAATGCCGTGCAGGACGCAAAATTGTGCATCTTCGCATTTAGCTCTAATTCCTAAAAATGCCTTTCATGTGACATTCAATATGACCTCATAATTCATGTTGCCAAAAGCCTTCTCGAAGTAGGTAAAAGGTAGGTAAAATGAAGGCCTATACTTAATTGTGTAATAATGGCCGCAAGGTGTTTATGAGGTCAATGTACCCTAGTATAATGGCTTTCAACAAATCTGCCGCCGGTCCTGTCATATCTTGGGTTTCGTTTATGCCCGCAATTTAAAACATTGTGGCAATTCAGTAATCCTTTGAAATTTGGAACCATTTTACTGCTGGGCAGGGTATTTTACTTCAAAGAAAGCTGCTCCCTCAATCTTCTGATCTGAGCTTCCTTCGATATAAGCAAGCAAATATCTAATTTTTCATAGGACATCGGTTGGATCTGAGTCTCTTGACATTTCTAAGCTAGTGACATAGATGATCTGCTATCGCACCGGTTTACTTTGGCTATAGCTATACAGATGTTAATGTGGTAACGTTTGTCATGAGCTGCAAATTCAACCATAAGGGGTAAAAATTTCTGACCTGTTGGTCCTCCAGCATGCTATTTCTAGGATTATGGGTGGTATTTTACTTACGAAAGATTCTTCTACATTCTTATTTAAAATTGCCTGTCTATTAAATTGTGAATAATATAATAACTGTGAAATGCTGAATTGCGCATTGTCTTACCATTTGCTATATACGAGGCAGGTAACCTCGTAACCTTGACCACATTAATGACCGTAGGTATCCACTAACTTCAGACATTAAGTTCCAAGATAAAATTTTCACTATTCAATTCTAACTCAGACCTCCAAAAATAAATTTTTTACGAGTGCCAACAATTTTCCCGACGCCTGAAGAAGCGGTTGATGAGTTTAAATCGCACGTTTTGGAGTTATCTCCAAAAAGTGGGAAAAGTGAAAAAATTGGCTCAAACGCATGTAAACGTGTATGGGTGTATGGATCATGGAGAGTATTTTGAAAAACAATAATTTATTGTTGTATTGGCTTGGAGGCTTGATTTTCTGAGATTAAAGGCAGTAACACCAATTACCCCGAAGAATGTTGAATTTAAATACGCAATTCAAGTTAAATGAACACCAAGAGTATTCGCTCGTATTGTATCTGTGAAAGCCATAAATTAGGATATGTATATTTTTATTGGAGTGAAATAATGTTTATTATGTGTGCCTTTTATTACCGGCGCTTTATTACATACCGAGAGTAATTATCCTGAACGGCACTAAGCCCTGCAAGAAGCCAGAGCTTCTGCCAAAACCGCTGTCAATTTGTCTTTCTTAAGATCTAAAGTGTTTTTTTTTTCCATTCTCCTCGTCTAACTGTCTTTTCTGGCTCATTTTTCGTTGAATGAAATGTTTCTACTCTTTTACACTTTCCTGGGATTTTCTTTAGCGAAGATTTATCTAAATATCTGTCCCAGGCAGAGACCAAGTGTATGTGATGGCTGTATTCGTATCTTATACTGGTATTTTGTTGAATCTTGTGTTTCCCCTTGAATTGAGTTATTTTTAGGATTTGCCGGATGCGGTGGTAATCTGGTAGAACCCACCACAACCCATACACATAGTAACAGTGGATTGTCATATTACGTTTTATTGCTCCACAAATTAAACGTACCAAGGTTATTATGCACATTAAAAATTTAACGTCCATTAAGAAGCGGTGGATCTTTTTATTAGGTCTCTACGTTTGTTCAGCAAAAACAACCTGAGTGGAAGGATGAGGAGACATTTTTACTCCTTGTAATCAGTATCGGTGGCGATGGGACGCATATTTAAATCATAAAATTTATATGATCCTTGGAGATGATAATGTTTTTTTCCCCTGAATATGCTCAATTTTAAGTGCATGTTGTAGTGGTTTACAAAAGTAAAAAAGGTTTTTTTTTTTTTAAAGAAGCTATTAATGTCAAGAAGATGGAAAGTATGTTTCAGCAAATTTCCATTTCAAAACATTTATGAAAGTGCTCTAATCCGTCTGAGACAGTACAGTGTTCTGGTTGGTTTGAACGTCATTATAATTAATGAAGACACTCCCATTGAGTGGTCATAATATATTTCCGTATGTTGCTTAAACCCTGATTTTTTACTTTATATTTGTATATTCGATAGAAGAGTCATGAGGTTAAAATCAATAATAATCATCAAAAAACGAAATATAATATGACGGAACAAACTACTTTGTTTTGCTATATTTTAAGCATTTGCAACCACCAGAACGGCGGGATCACTGTTCTAAACGGGCTCTTAGGCTTGTTCTTCGTGCCACTACAACAACAGAGTTTCTCCAAGTCGAAAATCAGAGGCATGGCTTGTTAAATTCTGTAGAAGGCCGCAGCATTGTGTATGTCTTCCCGCATTTTGCATTAAAATTTGACATCGCTTTCATTGCATGACGTGCATTGCATTTTTGATACTTCCAGAAGCCTACTTGAGAGTCAAGACGTCTGCAAATATGTTTAAACGGTACCCAATTACAAACTGAAGACCTAACAGGACAGTGAGAAACTCTAAACCAAATTCAAGGTTAGCTTTTTCATCAAAAAAGCAAGTGCAGCATTCTACTCTTGTAAAAAGACATTGAACACCATCTTGGACTTCAAGCCGGGTGGAGCGGTTGTGAGACTCATCTTCAAATATTGTTCAATATTCCGTTGAAAGGTCAGCTTTCGAACTTCACCGAGATCCACGCGACAACTTGGAAGCCATGGTCACTCGACTTCTACACAACAGAGAAAAGTAAGGGCTTATTGCTGGACTGAGAAAAATCCTTGAAAATCATAACAATCGTAGGTTTCTTGCAGCAATCATACTGTATTATTAATACAATGAAAGACTGTCGTGACTTTCTTTTTTTACAAGGCTTCCCTTGTATATACGAGTATGAGTCCTTTACACACATTTAACTAAATAAATACATATGAGTGATGCATGATACATGACTTACCTGCTGTCCTGCCGCTGAATAAATATTTCTCCCTTTTGCTTAAATACGAGTAAGCATATGAATTGATGAATATCTAGCTTCTCTACGTGTCTGTTGGAGCAGGAGTTGTCAGGCGTTAGTGCTTTCGACATAAAAAGGAAATGGGAGGATTTCCTTTGAATTTTTATCTACAGAACCATTTTACTAATTAGCATTAGAACTATGTGTTGTTCTTGCGCTACACAGACTTTCTAAAGGGCATGTATGCAGGGCAAAGTTACATATAATAGATAGATATTAATTTTGTAAGAGGTGAGTGATCAAGAGATTTTTTAAAAAAATGGGAAATGAAAGTGGGGAACTAAAAATTTGCCAAGAATCTTTAACAGAAAGAAGTAGAAACGTAAAATTTTGAGTATGTCCGATAACTTCCAAAGGAAGTTGACAACGATAGGTTTGGCTACGTTTGAGTGGGCTTCATTAAGGTGCACTTACATCAGTAGTAAATACAGCCATTGCAATACCACAGGAAGAGCGTGGTTGCCGATGCCCTCTAGGCTACTCGTAGAACTATAGAGATCTTCTGACGAATATGTTGAGGTGGTCAATCTTTAAAGGTCAGAGATAATGAAGAAAAAGTAATTGGCCAGGAGTGGCACCCAATCTTTTCACATGTCTTCCAATAGAAAAATGTCCATTGGTAATATTTCCGAGTTTGCAGATACCATACGAGTAACTCTTCTCCTGAAATTGATTTGCTCTCTTGATATTTTGTGATCGAGAATGGGCCATATAAGCCTGTATGTCTCACATGTCTCGATGAATCTATCTAAGGCTGGCCCTTGTCATATATTGGCCTTAAAATGTGCTTGTAAATGTGTCAATTATTAGGCATAATTACGTTGTCAACCATCTTACTAATTGTTTATAGGGATTCGAGTTTGGCTAGGACGTCCGGGTATTCCGGAATCAAAAGCGGTGTGTTTCTCTTCTGCTTGGCCATCTCGTTAAGAGATGTATATTGCAATATCCACTAAGCAGCGCCCTGATGAATAGCTGTGCCGAACGGCTACATGTTCACAGAAGGCCTCCCCACCAATGGCTTCAGCTATTCTATGGCGGTCTGTAAAAATTAAGATGTATTTTCTGAGAAAGCTTCGAGCTGTGTCTATTCGTTCCTTTCTAGAACCAACAGACTGAAGTCTCTGTTGAAGGCAATTTCAGTAAACTCGAGGTGGTTTGATTGGGGACGGCCGCCCTTCCATGCAGTTCATTTGGTTCTTTCCGTTGATAAGTGTCTCTTATCCTTAGCGCAGTGTTAGTGGCATGCTGTATGCCAGAAATGTTAATGGGTTGCAAATAAAGCAGAGTTTGGGGGCTGTTTGAAAGGTTCTTAACGGACGTATGCAGGCAGCCTATTTCATTTTTCCATTCAGTCCTCTTTAAACGGGTAGACCATCAGATGGCTAATCCAAAAGTGAAAATTGACCTCACGAAAATAACGTTTTTTTTGTTTTTTTTTTTATAAACTAGCGCGCTCTCAAGGGGTTAAGGTACCCTTAAAATGTTTGCAGACTGCGCGGGCGACGGAAATTTAGGGAGGAAAGAAGGATAGATACCGATGTATGTTGGTTTTATATACCTGCATGTTACAATGACTAGGAAATAGAGAGCTCGGCAGGCATTCCACAAGCGAGTTGTTCGACTTAGGCATGAATCACGATATTTCAGAGTACGTCCGAAAGTGGGCTTGAGGGTACACTGATGTGCATTCATTGCGAGACGAGTGTTATGGTTAAAGGTTTGAAGGGGCGGAATGTTACTGGCGATTTCTATGAAGCACTGGTGGTGGAAATAGCGGCAAAACAGAGTGAGACACGAGACATTTCGTCGGTGTCCGAGGGTATCCATTGCCTGAGTGATATTGAGTTTTATCGCACAGTTTTGAATCCGGTCTAGCAGATGCAGAGATGTTTTAGGCGCATCTGGCCAGATGTGAGCATTGTACTCCAATTTTGGGCGGATGAATGCCTTATATATTGAGGCCAGATCAGAAGGGGAAAAATATTTCTTACATCGTTTGAGAAAGCCTAGACATTTCGCAACAATTTTGGCGACATCGAATATGTGGTCATTTCAACGTAAGTTGTCGTTGACACATATACCGAAAATGGAAAGTTTTGGTTTCGATAGTGTAAATGCCATTCATGGATAATGACTATGTATTTAAATTTCGCTTTAACGATAGCAGGCAGCACTTTGTTTTGGAAGTATTAAATTCCAATCTGTTGATAGTTCCCTAATTGGTTATGCTGTTAATATCAGAATTTAATGAGCTAACATACGCTGCCGTTCCCGTTCTAGAGCCGAAGAGCAGGGACGTGAGTCCGGAAACGAATATGAAACGAAAAATGAGATGTAGACAAAATTTATGATTTTGGGTTGTAGACACCAGATTGTAGCCTACGGCCTTCTTGAGCGGGTTGAGAATGCCATCAATTAAGATGGTTCTTGGAGAAAAGCGATAGTCGAGGAAGTGTCAAGGAGAGAAACCATTATATACTGAAAGAGAATAATTTTTTTAAGAATGTGATGATTAGAAATTATTTCGAGGGCTCTTAAGAGGAAAGATGGCAGACTGAGATTATTAAGGAGTACGTGGGAGATTTTTTCTACTTAAGGCATAAAAATCTACATCAACCTCAGTACAGGTACTTGGTATTATATATACCGGGAGCTAAACGGCCTCGAGAATGCATAGCAATATGACTTTGACATTCGGAAAAGCATTCTGCAATTTTTCAGAGAGGATACTACTTGGAACTTACATGGTTTTAAACTGCAAACTGCTCTTTTTAGCTTTTCCCCTGAGATAATCTCTGTATTGATCTGCAGAGGCGAACATTTTCTGAAGTACTGTATGTGCAAATGTATGTAATGCATACCATATAGTGCAAAACCATGTTCGTGATACCAATTCATTTCTGTGGCAATTCCTTTGCACTCATCATAAAAACATATCCATAAGGGTAGATTGACGCATAGTTTTTGAGTAGTTTGACGAAACTATGTATTCCTCCTCTAAGAGATGAAAGTAAAATGGCGATTTTCCGCTTTTTATTAAAGATATCCTCTCTGTCCGTACGGAATAAGATACATTGAATTATTTCTGTACTGAATACCTTACAGGGAATTACGTACGGATTAAAACTAACCCCAAACATTGTAATCTTTTTTGGGATTAATTTTGTTGGCGTTTTGTCACTTCCTCCTCCTGTTTCTGTCTAATAAGACAATCTAATAAACTCATAAAATTAATCAAAAGTAATTGTTGTCTTTAATTAAACGAGCATCAAAAAGGCTTGAGTTCTATCTTTTCATGGTGACCCCGATGTGATAGCAAACAAATTATTTCAGAGTTATAATGCAAACAAAACCATCTGCGTCAGCTCTACGTGAGCTAGCCGATTGCATCAATAGCAATTTATGTGCACTGGTCTCCTTAGGACGTCTAACTGAAGCTTGGGATAATTTTATATTGTACCTGATTACTTCAAAGCCCGATTCTACCACAGGTACCAAATGGTAAGAGGAACATCCCGTTGACGAATTACCTACCTTTAAGGATTTTATTAAATTCATTTATAAGCGATGTTAGATCATGGACTGTACAAACAATACAAGCATTCAGGCCAGTAGATACAAATTCCTTAAATTCAGTAGTTAGAAAACCTTGTTCATAAACATTTATTACAATTATAAATTTCTAAGTCCAATGTTCGTATTGCTCACGTGCGGGCCATTATATTAACAAATCCTATAAGTTTCTTAACCTACCTGTCATTAAAAGACAAAGGTCCAACGTTCGAACTGTTTTACAGATAGCCGAATCAAAGAACTTCAACCACTTGTTCACATTTTTGGCAACAGTAGAAAACTGTTACTGGTAAAAGACAAAGTAATGATTATATTCCCTACCGCATCCTCCTCGATTCTGCTGTCCAGATTAATTTGATAACTGATCGTCCCGCTCACGTACTAGACTCTCAAAAACTTCGACCATGTGCGAACATACCTGGAATTGGCTCCAATAAGGCATCATATAAATTCAAAACAAACATTGGTATCAAATCGCTTTTCAATGAATTTACCTTTAGTGTCGAAGCTACAATCATAACAAGAATCACTGATGCAAATCCAGAAAGGGCGATCGATGTGAGTAAATGGCCTATCCCAGCTAATATTAAACTGGCTGACCCGACGTTCGCAACGGCACAAGGAATAGACATTTTAACAAGAGCATTTGCAAGTCCCACCAACTTTAAATTAAAGAATAAATAATTCTAACTGACAATACCTAATGGAGTCATAGTTTGTGAATAACTCGGATGTTTGAAACGGCATGCCGCATGAATTATTAAAGAAATGAAACAAAAAACCTTTTTGGCGAAAATGTGTTTATTTAACCTTAAATGATGAGATCAAACTGAGAAAAAGAAATTATTTATTTATATTTTACAAGTTATATATATTAGCCATATATGGATTCCTATGCACTGTAGCTAAAATTCAGTTAGTCATATATGGCTTCGTATGCAATTACTTATACTTCGTGAAATTCTTTATAACAATTGTGTTTGTCTTTTTGTCTTTTTAACACAAAAAACATTACATTTTTCACATAATGTGAAGGAACGAAATTTGGAACAATATTGGCATAGTTGTCGGGCGTTCTTCTTCCAAATCGGATAATGGCTAATCCCATCACAATATACTGAATTCAAAGGCATAGTTTGTCGCGGGCATTGGAGAGTCAGGCAAATCGGAGGGAGTGCCGCTCCGTCTGGATTTCGGTGTTCCGAGATTACTTGATGGACGACCACGTTTTTTTGTAATAACGGGGTTCCCTGACTTTGCATATGCTCGAAAACAGCGAGCTTAAGATCATACAAAGACATGCAGGTGTTTACGTCTGCATTGATTTGGCGCCATAACAACCAAGCATTTACAAGGTACAACAGAGAATGTTGTTTTATTTTTTTCCCCTCTTTACTCACCTTTTTGATATTTATTTTTTCAATGAACCCGGCCCGTCGCACGCGCTGAACATAATCTTCAAAATATTTGACAGATCACAATTGCATGTACGAATTATTAACGGTCCGTTTTACGATGAAACTCTGGTTTTGATGAAATTTAGTTGTTTGTGATGATGTACTATATGTAATAAGCCTATAAAATAATCATAAATTCAAACACATGTTCTAAATCCGGAAATGATTTTATATGTAGATCTGAAAAGGTTTATATAATCTCACTTATCTTTACAAGTCTTTTTTTTTGTCTAATGACATTGACTTAAATTTAGATATGAATAAATACATTTAAATAGCTCTATTCCATAGTTAATACATTTAAAACTGGAGCTAAATTCTCCGCCGTATCAGTCGAATAACATTAGCTCCCAACGTTCGAAGGACGATATCGGCATATTGGAAAATATAACCAATGTCATTGAATAAATTAAATAAAGCCACCAATGTAACAGAATTTCAATTAAATGTTTTATTGTTTAAAAAAACAAAAAACCTAGGTATTGAGTTTTGATTACAAATGCAAAATCAGCGAAGTATAGAAATATCGTACAATACATATGCATGTGCGTTAAGATATCCCGATACGTGTATTATGAATTTAATTTCATTAATAGAAAGTCAATTGATAAAATATGGCTTTTTCAAATATTTTCAGTGAACACGAATTACACATTTTTCCTTTCCCAATATTTAAAAAATGTTGATTTAATGCGGATATGCATTTATTCATATGATATTTGAATATTCAGAAAATTTCATAATTTTCCAGTTGTTTTCGAAGCTTCGATTTTATTTAATGTATACGAGTACATATTTCCACATATGCATATTACTATGTATACTCGTAGATATATGCATATATGGTAAGACTTCCGATCATTGTTAATGGAGTTTTTAATTTCTTCGGTTGCATCTATATGGAACTTATTTATTTTAGTAGAAACGTACCATATGTTCCATCTGCTTGTTCATCACCGAAGCTTGTAGTATTAAGATTACTAAAGGGATGTCAAATGTCGACGTTGATATATGACAACAAAACTGCTGATCTCTCCTTATACTATCACTTACTAACTTTCGCACAATACTTCTGACCCTGACAACCAGCGTCTGGTATATGGTTCAAGCCTGTCCGATTCCGGCACGCACTTTTCAAACAGTACGAGTATGATCCTTGAAACGGAGATTTCCTCTTCGCCTTAGATCAGAATTTTTCCCAAACTAAATTAGAAATGTTAACGTCTAAGTTAATCTTTATCGGATTCATATTGCTATGATATGAAGGTAACATTTATACCGAATAAGCCAACCTTCGCGATCTGTTGGAAATTATATTGTGGCTGTCGAATATGACGTTTGTTCCAGCAAGACAACGCTAGAAAAATACGCTGGATAAGAGTTCGTATGTGACATTAAAGTACGATTAATTTTAAAATGTATGAGACATATGGAGATGATATTCCAGTCATTGGGTATGTAGTGATGCCAGACTTTATGGTACTAATTACCCACAGCAATAACGAAAAATACCCTTTTTTAAGTTTACTTTAAGAGTTTAAGTTTAAATTACAAATATTCAAGAATACACATTGCTTCAATAGTGTAGCAATAAGTGATCATAATTCACAACTAAATTGAAACAAGTAACGTTTTTTGATTGAAATGATGATCGTATTTGGCAAATACTGTTTATCATATCTTTTCTTAACTGATTTCTCTTTTTGCATTTCACATCGGTTGCAATTGAAAAAATTCTTTCTGCCATCTCAGTGAGGTAGAGTTAACGCTAAATCTTTTCTAAGTTTGGAAACAACAAGTTATAGTTAAAATTGTTTAAATTTCATATTTCATGCCACATTTCGTCAATTGGCATTTTTTCCAATGAACACTTTTCATCTTCGCTCTAAAGAATGGAAAGATTTCTAATCTCGTGAGTAGCTTCATTAGCTATTAAGGAAAACATTTTTTTTACAGTAGCTGAAATTGATAGGTCGCAACTTTTTTGTACGTCAAATGCTATTTCCGGGTTAAGAAATTTCATTTGTACCATCGACTCATCCTCAATTGGAAAACCTTCAATCATTTCAGTGACGGCTTTATAAAAGTTAAGACAGCTAACCTTCGCCTCTGTTTTCTCATTAGCATCTAATTCAGTTAAGGTGTTTTCACATTCTTGACCGACAAATATATTGTCTAAATCTGTCATAATATGTGCATCTGAATTCCGCAATATACTAAGTTGAAAAAAAACTAAGGGAAAAAAAAACTTGGTTTTATGAAATTTCGAGACATTTTTAAAACTAGGACTTTACATTCCTGTACAATATAGTGAATTAAGACCCTCCTCTGCTGAAATAGCTCGTTAAACTCTTTAAAAAATCGTAGAAAATATTTCAGGAAATAAAAATATGCCTTATTTTCTTTTTTGTTCTAGGTCTTGGTGAATTTTGTAGCCTTTTTTTTGTTTATCTTCAAAAGAAGCTATTCGAAAATATGCTCTTAATCATCCCAATTTTCAAGAAGTCTTTCCCCACAATGATGAAGTGAAAGCCAGCGAATACTAGTTGGTTTAAAATTTTTTTTTACCTCTCCACCAAAATATTCTTTTAATACAGCTAACTCTGCTGAACTTTTAGCACATTCCGAAACATAAGTATGTAGATATTCATCGCATGAGTTCTTCACACTCTTTTGGTAGTTGCTTGCAAGCGTATGAAGCAACTAGTGCCGAGGAATGACAAATGCATTTCATCAGGAATACTTTACTTTACTTTATTTTATTGTGGCATAATGTTTACAATATTTATAGTCATAATGCTCGTACTACAGAGATTTGGTTGAAGCATCTTACTACTAAAATATTATTACAAATGTTTAAAATAATATCACAGAATTTTATAAATTTGAAAAGCCACTAAAATCTTCACTAAAATAAGTTCTATGCCCGATATCGTTGGAGGGAAAAGAGAAGTGGTTGTAAAACTGGGTTTGGAAGTACAAACTCTAAGTACTATTTAATTAATAGTTGTAAATAAATAATAAATAAATAATAAATAAAATAAAATGAATAAATAGATAAATAAATATATGATTATTTGAACTAAACTAAGAACAGAAAAAGTGTTGCATTCACTATGATGCTAAGTTTAAGATTAAGTCATTGTCAGAAGACAAACACGATATATTATATTGGTGCGGAAGCTTTTCAATTCTATTTTCTATCACTTCTATCTTAGCTAATTTATGTAGTTCTTTTGTAGAGAAAAACCAAGGCAGATTTATGATCATTTTCAATAATTTGTTTTCGGTTGTCTGAAGTTTGCGCAAGTGACTTTTCGCGCACCTACTACCCCAGACTGGAGATCCGTAGAATATAATGGCTTGAAAGATAGCCTTAAAAATCAGTAATTTATTTGGGTCATTCAATTTCGAATTTCTGCATATGAAAGCGTAAAGAATTCTTATGGTTATGTTGACTTTTTTAATTACTTCTTGCACATGAAGATTAAAGGTTAAGTGTTTGTCTAAATATATACCAAGGTGCTTTCCATTCGGTTTCCACTCAATCTGAACTCCGTTCAATACAAGTCTGGTAAACAAGCTTTACTTTTACGAGTGAAAAACGTAAAAAACGTCTCTTGTGTTTTAACGTAAACCACCGGTCATGTAGACCTTATGTTTATGGATGCCCATATATCCATAGGGAGCAAGGATACGCCTTGCCATCGCTCTCCGTCAATTCTTTGATACCAATTCGGAACTGTGTTGGAGGCACAAGTTCCACCCTTGGTATGAGTCGAGGCCGACCTAAAACCTCTTACTGTTCTTAGGGTCACAGCACCCAGTACTTATTTGCAACTCTACAATGGGTCAAATCAAAAGGAAAATCCTTCCCGCAACAAGTCAGGCCCGGACCGAAATCCGGGGGGCTCCTGACTCCCATGGTACCGTGATTTAAGTCCTGGTATGGACTACCGGTGGTCCAGCCGCCAACAAGACCTATGACCGGCAACTTGTTACTGGTCAAATCGTAGCAACCTTCAGAGACGTTATCTGAAGGTGTTTACGATAAGACCAGTAATATGCTCTGCCCCCGCTTTTTATTAGACAACGTCATTGATGGGCGAAGCCTTGATAATTGGGCGGGGGCCCAACGATTAATGGACACTTTAAAACTTCGGGATGATAGGAAAGACTGAATAATTTTGACAAGATACAACGGGAGGTCAATACTGGTAAGCTTATGTAACATATTAAGCCATCATTCCGTACGGTGTCGAAAGCTTTTTCAACATCTAAAATTATCATACCAGTACACTTTCCATCTGATAGATTATTTTTAGTGTCCTTTGTGATACGATGTATTTGGTGAGCAGTACTCTAAAACCAAATTGTTCAGAAGGTAGAATAGAGTTGATCTCTAAGAAGGAAGTAATTCTGTTCTTTATGATTTTTTCTAGGCATTTACTCAGAGAACTAAGCAAGCTAATTGGTCTATAGCTACCGGTTAAATTGGGATCTTTGCCAGGCTTCGAAATGGGAATTATCTTGGCAGTTTTCCAATGTATTGGGAAATATCCGAATCTAAGGCAGCAGTCAAATAGTTCCGTAGATTCTTAAGACATACATTCCTAATACCATCAAAGCCAGTAGATTTTCCAGTTTTTAGTCTAGTTATTAGATCCTTTAGTTCTTTGGTAGGTCTTCGATTAAAATCATTAACTAAGGTTTGAGAATTAACGAAATCTACGGACTGATGCGCTAATATTATTATTAGTAATCGAATGATTGAGTGAAAAATTGTTTGCTAGCGCATTAGCCTTATCAGCGCAAGAAAGCATTACAGACTTCCCTGTTCTAAATGGAGGAATGTAGATATGTTTTTTCTTAATTACGTTGATTATATTCCAGAATGGCTTGATTGATTTTTAAAATTAGCAGTAGCGAATTTGACTAAAGAATTCATTTTCTTATATTCGTTGAGATAAAAATCATTTTTCGTGCGTACCCATCTGGATCTGTAGGTGTTTCTATGCGTAATAAACTGAAGAATGTAATGCGGTAAGATATTTGAGGCATGTCTTAAGGCCGTTTTCTTAGGTACTGACAGATCAAAACTCTCAAGAAAGGCATTGGTAAAGATATTTACATTTTGATAAATTTTAGTTGGACTGTTAACTTGAACCCAAGCGTCGGCTCTGAGACAACTCCAGCGTCTATGCCTGCAGTTGAAGTCACCACCAATAAGAAATAAATCATTTGTATTAAGTAATTTTAAAAGATCACTCTTCGTTTTTATGGTGAAGTTGACCCGCCTGAAAAATATGCACTATAAATTTTGAGAGATTGACCTTACTAATGGGGACTTCAATACCTATAGTTTTAATTAATTTTGTACTTATGATGGGGAGTACTTTGTGTTCAATTAAACGTTTTATAACTATGGCAATACCGACACCACTTCTCACTTCCCTATCTAAACGATAGCATTTATAAATAGTATTAGACAAACAATCGGTTGAATTTAGCCAAGTTTCTGATACTAATGCTACATCATCAATATTACATGTACTAAGAAGAGAAAAAATTCTAAATGTTTACCTCGAATGCTTCTAGAATTCCAACAAATTATATTTAAGCTACAAGAGTTCATTATTTAGATTTATAGAAGTATTTAATCGCAAGTTGCGCAATACTATTAAATTGCTCCGCTTTTGTAGTACAATTACTAAGCACGATGATCATCTCAGAAGTGAGTGCATTTATTTCATCCAACGTAAAAAGCTCTTGATTGTTCTGCACACTAAAGTTGTTAATAGACTTGGACCACACATTCGATGTCCTGTGGAAGTTTGTATTTGCAGCTTTGGGTGCTGGATTACCTGATGATGCATTGCGTTGGGATGGTAGTGATGGGAAATCCATGATGTTAGGTACAAAAGACTGCTGTGCTCTTCTAATAGGTATGGTTTTTTTTTTGGCCTAAAGCATTTGCCTCATTTCAAGGAAGCTTTGACGATTAATACATGTTCGATCAGTGGACTTATGTGTTCCACTGCAATTGACGTATTTTAGGTTCTTGGAAGTGCATTCAATTGTTTTATGGTGCTCGGAGCAGATGGAACACTGAGTTTTTACATGGCAATTTTTCTCACTATTACCGTACATCTGGCAGTTATACTCGTAACACTGCGTGATACGATTATGTTGTCGTCTTGCAGAATCCCATTTGACCTGTGTTTTAAATACAGATCTGAAATTTTTCTTAAGCTCAGCGAGTCGTATAGATCCAATCTCAAGAAACACTAAGTAAAATATTTCGACATAACGTTCATAATGTTTTTTAATTTGTTTGATATTTTGGATAAGTATGTTTTTTGTTTTAAGCAGAGTGCACAGTTTTTGGTGGGAATCGGCACTTTCACAGATTATTTTATTGTCGATACTCATTTTCTTTAAGGCGTAATTGTCAATTTTTAATTCGCGAAGCAAAGCATGGACTTCACTCAAAGTTTTCTGTAACACGCACACTGATGGAATTTTCGCTTTTGCATTGGAAACTGTTGAATTTAAAATTTCATCGCAGTCTATGCCTCCGTTGTCCGAATCCGGTAGACGTGATAGAGGTTCGAAATAATTGGTTCTAGAATTGTTATTTCTAGAATCCATTTTAAATGACTTTATGTTTGAAGACCTATAGTCTTCAATATTAGACGACCGATCACGTTTGGGAATTTTTATTGTGTACGTACGCTTGAGGAGAGAAAAACTTTCTCGGTTAAAGCTCCGAATATAACTGATCATCAGGAATACGAGGGCGGGTCAATAAGTCCATGACTTTTTGAATTTCTGACCTCTTTACTGAAACAGCAACACTACTCCTGTCAACAAGCATCTGTCAGTTGACTCCTGTCAAAATTTAAACTTGCTGCGTCAGTTAGTTTGTGTTTGACAGCTATTTTTAATTTTTATCAGACTACTCACTAATTTGAGGAGAAAATGGAAAAAAGTGAATTTCGTGTGCTTATTAAGCATTATTTCTTGCGAAAAAAAACCATTACCGAGACCAAGGCTAAGCTTGATAAATACTATGGGGACTCTGCACCATCGATTTCAATGGTAAAAAAGTGGTTTACTGAATTTCGTTGTGGCCGTACAGGCACTGAAGATGCCGAACGTCCTGGACGCCCAGTTGAGGTCTCTACACCCGAAACAATCGAAAAAATTCACGATATGGTGTTGGCCGACCGAAGATTGAAAGTGCGAGAGATTGTGGAAGCCGTAGGGATCTCGCATGGCTCAGTGGTTTCAATTTTGAATGATCACTTGGGCATGAGAAAGCTTTCCGCAAGATGGGTGCCGCATTTGCTCACAGTCGACCACAAACGCAATCGTGTAACAACTTCACAGGAAGGTTTGGCGTTGTTTAATCGCAATATGGAGGAGTTTTTGCGCCGTTTTGTAACCGTGGACGAAACATGGATCCATCACAACACACCAGAGAACAAACAACAGTCAAAACAGTGGGTTTCTAAGGGTGAATCGGCGCCAAAGAAGGCCAAGGCGGGTTTGTCAGCCAATAAAGCTATGGCGACTGTTTTTTGGGATGCACGCGGGATAATCCACATTGACTACCTTCAAAAGGGAAGAACAATCAATGGGGAATATTATGCCAACTTATTGGACCGATTCAATGACGATTTGAAAAAAAAACGACCTCATTTGGCCAAGAAAAAAGTTCTTTTCCACCAAGACAATGCAAGGGTGCAAACATGAGCAGTTGCCATGGCAAAAATCCATGAATTGCTCCCTCATCCACCCTATTCTCCAGATTTGGCTCCGAGCGACTACTTCTTGTTCCCAAACCTGAAGAAATGGCTTGGTGGAAAAAGATTTGACTCCAATGATGAAGTCATCTCGCAAACAAAGGCCTATTTTGAGGACCTCGACAAATCATTTTTTTTGGAAGGGATAAAAAAATTGGAGAAGCGTTGGACAAAGTGTATAGAGCTCAAGGGAGACTACGTTGAAAAATAAAATTATTTTTTTATCAAAAAATCTGTGTTTTAATCCAAAAGTCACGGACTTATTGACCCGCCCTCGTATATTTGGACAAACCTGTTTTAATTTAGTGTAAAATGAGTTTCGTATACCTATCATAACGGAGGCATTGTCTGAAGCAATATTTTCCAGCGATATTTCTTTTGCAGCCATCATTTTCAAAAATTCAACAAATAAAGCATCTGCAGTAGAATCCAGTGCATTGATGTTGAGCATATCCAACAGTTTTGTCACGACCTTTCCATAAATTGGGTGAAGTAATCGAACCAGGCAGCATAGATGTTTAGAGTTGGTTATATCAGTGCTTTCATCAACCAATATTGAAAAATTATTTGCAATATATAATACCGACCAACTCCATCTCCTCCGCAGCAGCAAGCTCTTTCTTTATTATCTGTGTGCATTTTATTCATCCTAATGTTACACCCGATAAAATTTGTGAATCAGGGAAAACATCTTTCATTAATGGAAGACTTGTTGCAGACCGCAACATTATGCTCTGCAAAGAAAGCACTCAATTTGATTTCCGCATCTTGTTGGTTTTTAAAAATATTTTTTTGATCGCAGGTGTTTGTTGAATAGCTTTTAAATTAGCCATATGTTTGGATCCCATACTATGCCGAACGAATTCGCTTTTTCCACATAAAAAGTTTGTGCCTCAAGCTATGCATGATGCCTTCTAGTCGTCCGTTGAAACTGGCCTCAACCAAGCAGAAAACTTTGCATCATCTAAGCAGCTTGTCTGGAAACGCTTTTTGTTGCCTTTCTCCGTCGACATCTTTCTAAAATAGATTGACAAGGTCGTCAATATCGTATTTATAAGCAAGATAAACAAAGTACCAACTTACAAAACTCACAGAGACACGAAACCAAACAATTTCGAACACAGGAAAAATTCACAATTTTATTTTTTCGTTAATTGCATTGATTTCTAGATAAGATAATGAAATATTTTGGAGACTTGAAAATCCCCTTTTTTTTGTTCTGGATGGTATGAAAATACCCTTTCGCTCTTTTAGCTTATTTTGCGATAGGAAATACCCACTAAATGGGTAATTACCCACGATCTTGCATCACTATGGGTATGCATCTTCCCATAATCGATTGATGATGTCATGAATTTTTGTTTCCTTGTGGATTAGCATTGGTGTTCCCCCTAAAATCCCGAACAAATTTGCGCTTGGGACTTTAAGCAAGTTGCTTCACAAACTAGCTGCCCAACTATTGTATAAACTTGTGGTGTTGGTTTTGTGCTAGTGGTTACCCACTGTCAAGTGACCACAAGTATACAGCGAACTACCTTTGGTGGTTGTTCGTACTGCTTAAAACCTGCTACGGGAGAAATGACTCGGTATTAAATGCTTTAAGTATCGCGTATCGAGGCAATGAATAAATGACAATAAGAGGGCCTAAGTAAAGACACGGAGTAAAGATTATGCTCAAACGTAAGGACTCTTTACTCCTGGAGTGTATGTAAAACCTTTCTTTCTTTCTTTCTTGCGAATGTTCAGTATCCAATTTAACCATTTTCTAATTAGTCGCAATTGAAGCCGATAAGAAAACATGCAGCAATTATCAAGGAGAATGTCCAAGATTTAACGTCTAAAGACGCTGGAGAGAAGCCAGCGACTTAAGAAAGCATTTGAGTAGTGCCATCATGTGGTCGAAATGCTGGAATAGCTGAAACCACCTTAGACTACTATTTCATCCACCGCCATCCAGGAGAAAGAAAACTGATGTGGCATACTTGAAAACACGGGGGAAAAAGTCATTGTAAGATGGGAAGGGAGAGAAAAAAGAAAAAGAAGAAACACTTCCGCCTAAAATGCAAAGAGCTTTCGCAGACTTACAGCTCAAGATTTTTCAGGAGTCCAGCAACAGACAGAAGACAAAAGATGTTTTGTTAAAGGCAGAAGCTTTTAGCTCAGACACTCCAGCACTGCACAGCTTTGCGGGCAATGTCGTCATTAAACAACATTTCGTGCATCTATTCAATGGACCCTACCAAAAGAGAATACTCGAGTACAAAGGGATCCAAATTCCTATAGATGGAGTGATTCTTCAACCTAATAGAAAAGGAGTCGCCTCAATTACAAATCAATTTGGAAAGGATAAACCCAGGGGATTTGTGTGCTTATCGTCTGAGTTTTTGAAGTTGGTGACCACGTTTTAGTAAGAAATGTTTATCACATCATTTGCAGAATACGTAAGGACCAAACTAGGTTTGGTTTCGTCTGGGAACCTCTACAGTAGCATACCTATACCCGTTACATATGTATAGCCTACCCACAAACACTTTTGCACCACACAAATGGGGGATTATCTCTGAGGCTTTTTGTCCGGCAAATTGGCATAAGGCCAATTCTTCACACTGTATTAGGGCTTGCAAAGCGAAGGTTACACTTGAGGCCCAATACTGATTTTATTCACGCATGGAGATTGTATTCCAGAAATATATTGAGTTTTATTACTCTAAGTTCCTAACTGAACAATACACACAATACACTTAGATAATAAAAGTCGGATTTTGCACCCTCGTTTTTGAACAGTGGGCGTTTTATTTAAAAGGCAAGGTTTAATTATTAAATTTTATGACTTCCGGTTGTCGCTTTACAAGGTGGGGTAAAAGTAATGTCATAATGTGAATGTGCCATTATTTTTGCAAATGGCGTGAAGTGTCATTGTGTTTTGACATTTATGTTGTACGTACTCGTAGACGGATAGAGAATTAGTTGACAACAAACAATGGAGCGAAAAATGCTCTTATGCTCATTTGACAATTTCCGGTCTATTGTTTTAACGCAGCTTGAATTTCGTCGTCGTCCTGCACCATGTGCGCGACGAATTAAGCGTTTGGCTGTGGCCGACGACGCCCGAGAGGTTCCAGAAATTTAATTTTGGTGGGGGCTACAAGCTTAATCTCACTCAAAAACTGGGACTTAAACACTAACAAAAATTAAGGGTTAGGAAATAACGGAATAATGGAGGAAATCAAGTTTGAGACAAGAAGTGCTCAGGTTGAAATCAAAAATGCGGAGGTTAGGGTTGACCTTAAAGAGCATGAGGAAGATTGGTTCGTTGGAACCATAAGAGGTGCGATAGGTTGGAATACAGCAGAGACGAGGACAGCGTAAATTACGAGGGTTAGTGTTGAAGGAAATAGAATTGTAAAGTGCTGCGCAATCCACAGAACCAGAGAGCAGTGGATGAATGAAGAGAATGTCAGCTACGCCTCTGCGTTTTTCGAGGGTACTCAGGTTAATAAGTTTGAGGCGATTACGATAGGGAGGTAACATATCCCAGGGTAGTTCACGAAGGGCAACTCGAAGGAAACGACGTTGAATGTTCTCGATTCGGGATATATGAACTCACTGAAAGGGGGAGATTTGGTTGGAATATTCGAGAAGGGGCCAGACAAGGGTACTGTAAAGTGACCTTGTCACAGAAGGGTTGCACAATTCCTTTATCGTTTGATAAAACCGAGCGATGAGTTGGTTTTAAAGATTATCTCATCAATATTCGAACGGAAATTTAACTCCCAATAATATTCCAAGGTCGCGAAGGGAGTGAATCTGGGGTACAGGTTGGTTATGCGGAAAATAAAATCGAGGGGGAGATTGATTGGCCTTACGAGACAAATTCATAAATTGACATTTGGAGACATTAAGCTCTAAGCAATTTTTTAAACACCAAATGGAAAACCTATCGAAGTCTTCTTGAAGGAGAATAGAGCCTTGGGGTTATGAAATATGAATGATGATGATGAACTTAGTGTCGTAAGCATACGTGGATAGGGGGCAGTGTTTAGTATTCCTCTCAAGATCGTTTATAGTTAAAATGAAAAAGAGAAGACCTAGATACCTGCCTTGTGGGACGCCAGAAGTGGTTAAAAACTTGATTGATTGGCTCTCCGGATAAGAAGATTTCCATTTTAATAAAATTTGGGTAAAACCGAGGGAAGACGATTTGAAAAGAATCAATTGATGTGATATTTTATCGCAGGCTCTAGCAAGATCTGTAACAATAACATCGATTTCGTTACCATTTCCTGAAAGCGCGGAGGATACGAATTCAACTAAGTTTGTAGCAGTTGATCTGCCTTTCATAAATCTTTGCTGGCTGGGTGATATAAGTGACTTGCACTGAAAGCTTAGAACTTCATATAAAAAAACTTTCGAACATTTTAGGTATATGAGAATGCCTAGCAATGGCACGGTAGTTAATTACTTCAGTCTTTGGTCCCTTTTTGCGGACCGGGGTTATGAAAGAGGTCTTCCAAACTTGGACGAATTCCTCTTGAGTGAGGGATCGATGAAATAGGGGGGAAGTGGGTGCGTGAGGAATATTGCAGGGTAAAAATACATCATTGAGATTTTGTAAATTTTCTTCGATAAGGGTGGGATCAAAAGATTGCGAGAGAGAGCGGCCAATGTAGAAATGGGGAAGGTACTTGAAATATATGTGGTCAGATACAAAGAAGTTGTCTGCAAATGATTGTTTAAAAAAGTTGGGAAAATAGTTAGCAATAGTATGTGTATGTAGGTCGGTCGTCGATGATGTATTATCGAACGAAGAAAAACCGGCCATAATTTTCTTTTATCTTCTGTTATACTAGGGAGTGGGAGTAGATGATGTTTTATGCCGGGAAAAGGGGGTGTAAAAACAAATGGAATTAAATATACCACTGTAAAAAAATAGAGATAGCATAGTTAAAGATAGACTGGTAGAATCAAAAGAAGATTTTCTAGGTTAGATCTTGATTTTGCGAAAATTTGCTTTATGGAAGTTGTAGAAAGATCGAGTAGGGGACTTAAGGAGAAATGAGAGTAGTAGAGGTGGGTGAAAGTTATCGATAGTTGATAGCGTTAAGGAACAAAACGATACTGTGGAGTTAATGAAATCGGTAGTGAAAATAAGGTCTAGTTAGCTACCAATGGAGTTAGGGACGGCACTTACATGACATAGGCTTAAGTCTGTTATAGGAACAATGAATAGATGAACTAGAGTTTGATTACTGCATCAAAAAACATTGATCGTCCGATGTAATCCACTTCAGCAGAAACAGATTAAAGAAGGCGAATTAGAAGCGAGATAATACAATTTGGATTTTTGGCTCCAGTTGTAAGAACGAAATTGGGAAAGCAGTTGTTAGTTTTCGTAGGGGGAGGTGTGGGCGGTTGAGCAGTGACCGTACCAGGCTTGGACGTATTAAAGGCAATTGGTGCATTTGTGGAGAAACGTGAAGTGGGTTGCTTAGAATATGAGGTCAAGTTTAGGATGTGAGTGGGGAATGGATCCAGGCGATTTATAACCGAGTTTATTTTTAATGGTGTGTTTATGATTCCATTTGGAGACCCGGATCTTTCCAAGGTTAAGGTTGGTGTTAGATGGGTTAACAAATAGCCATTCATATCTAGTCGGTGAGTTTACCTTGAAATTGCGCTTATTTTTGTAGTGAGATATTGGGAATATTGTGCATTGGTTGATAATGCAATATCTTCTTTTGAAAAACTCAGAGATGCAATGAACATCGGCGTAATTTGGTCACCTTTGACGAGTAGGGTGGTGGCCTGCTTTGCAACTCTGAAAGTGTCCATGTTGTGTTAAATTGTGCGATAAGTTTCCGTGGGGCGGCGACAGGAGGAGTTGAAGTTGGAGCAGTTATATCATCATACGATTTTTGGATCGAAGGGCTGGTGCGAGAAATTGGAGGTTGGGTTGTCGGCACTCAATGTGGCAATGATTCGGCTCCGGTTTGTAACAATTCAGCCAAAATTGAATTCTTGTATTTGTTGTGCGGGGGGGGGGGGGGGGGGGGGGGGTTGGAAGACCATCGATTTTGTGGCATACAGTTTCAATGAGATTTTCCAAATCATTCAACACTGTTCTATTCGCAGTCAGTTCATCATTAAGCTCACTGGTTTTATTGAATTTAATGCCAAACATGGACTCGTACTGCTTTGAGAGTGGATGATTGTTTGTTGTGGATTGGAGATGGAGATTGAATATGGATGACTGGAAGTTGGGTGTGGACAACTGGATATTCATCTCCAGTATTCATGACTTCCCGGAGAGATTTAATGGAACTAAACGTTTCTTGTTGCTATCCATCATTGCGGAACCGAAAGATATAACTTCCCTTAACGCTTTCTCGATCTTGCAGTTTCTAATTCGATTAAACGCGCAATTTGTTTTTCGATACTCTGATCAAAGTCTTCCACACATCTTACACTGTGTTCGACGATTGATAATTTGTCCGTTATCAGTCTGGCGAGTGAGTTATGGTTGGATATATTGGAGTCACTGAGGCATTTGCTCGCAAGGAGCACATGACGTGAGAGAGTTATTAATACACTCGTCACAGAAGAACAGCAGATGTGCCGAAAACTCTTTAACGAAGATCGTGTTTCTTTTATTTAGGCCGACGCAAATAGCATGGAATATTTTGCGCAGATCCCCTTACAGGCAACTAAGCCAGTAGTTGTCGTTAATGGTTAATCTACAAGAAGACATGACGAAGACCAGGAAAACAAAAAGAAACACAAAAATAAATGCAGAGAAAATAGATAAAAAATGCACTAAACGCACTAAACGACCTACTAGTCGCAAAATGAACAGACTAGTAGGTCAACAATAAAAAAGCCGCTATGGTGATAACAATTTTTGGGTAAGAAATTGGGTTATTACATAGATTGATCGAAGTCGAAAAAACAAAATAAGAACTCACAATTATGGAGTAAAGTGAGAATGCGACTGAATACAGTGACAGTTTGAAGGACATAACGGCCCATCATCATAATCTGCGCTGTGGAATATGCTATTGAAGTGTTGGGGCAACATGCAAGTACCAACAATTCAAAAATTGATAGGTATCTAGAATTCCAAGAATAGTAAAATAAGATAATCGAATGTAAAGCTGGGATTTTCGACGAAAAATCGGTTTAAGCCATTTTTGCTTCTATTTGATAAATTCCTTTGCGTTTAGAACAAAATCAAAATATTTGTCTTCTTATTTTGGTTTCATATATGTATGTCCCGGTTCATTTTACATGATTATTATTCTACTTAGAGCAGCCCCACACGTTTGGCCTGCAGAGTATGTGGCTGTCGGTAAAAGTTGACACGAAATCAATATAAGGTCCATTACATCTCTCTACTCGTTGAACCATTTGCAGCTTTGATTGAACCCTAATAAACGTTTTATCAGATTTATTAACTTGTTCAGGTCGGTTGATACAATCGCCTAAATGAAGTTTTCATTTTTGAAAGAGAGCAGGAAATATACACATACAGAGAAGGTGAAGGAAATTTTCCTCCTCCTTCCGCCACTGTAACTTCAAAAGAAATCACTTAGAAGTACCTTGAGCTTGTTATCGTGCTTACCTAAGAGACTATGCTTAATAATGATACGTAGAGCTCAAATCAAACTGATACTGAACCAATTGCCTAGCTAAGGTTTGCATTTTCCACTACATTTTGCCATCTACACAAGTTTCAATATAGAAAATGATTTGGTTACACTTGCTTGTTGCGTTCCTTATAATGCCCCAAAAATGACCGGCAGTCTGGAGCTACTAAGGAGCTAATAGAGAGCGATTTCAACAATTTGATTGCAGCTTGACATTGCGAAAAGATGCGGATATTACGTTATCTCATTTTAACGACATTATTTACGTGTGGAATATTGATCAAGTCGACTGAATAATAGATAAGATTAAGCCTGTCTGAACTTCTGTCCAAGATGTGTCACCCTCTCAAAATGACCTTTAAGAAACGGTAGCTTGGAAGTCTTTAGCGAACTATGATTCCCGGAATGTACGAGTATATTGGAAAAGCAAACTAACCAATGGCCTTACTGCGAAAAATGTCTGTGAAATGAAACAGAATATCCAATGCCAAAGAATAAACGTTAATTTCGATGTAATGATCGAAACGCATAGCTAGTTAGCAATGCAAGGAATTTGCCTTTAATAGATTCCTTATTATTGTGACGCTCTTTAACCTTTTCATGTATGTTACATATTCAGTTCAGTTTTCTATTAGAAGCAAGACCCAAATATTTTCGGGACAAGTTAAGCTTGTGACAACAGTAGATGAAGGATTAGTGTCTATAATTTTGTGCTTCTTATAGAAGCGTAAAAACACAGTTCTATGAATATTTACGCTAAATCTACGTCGATCTGCCCATCTTGTAAACTTTTTAATAGCGTTTTGCGGGAACTTTGTTTTTTTTTTTTGTTTTTTAAAGAACGTAACACTCAAGTGGGTATGACCACAATTATAATGCCTCAGCATGCGTTAAGTTTTTTAGAAAATGGGATAGAAAGAGAAAGAAAGATGTTTGGGCTCAGTGGTTATTTCGCTCCATGGGTGGCATCCAGCATTTAATGGGGAGACTAAATTCTTAGTGGAAGTTGGCTTGATGTTGATTTCTAGTCAACTACTCATCTTACTTGATTTTCGTTAACTGAAAAAATGAGTATGTCTTTTTTCGGGGGAGGCTGGGATTCGAACACCGAAATTTCCGATTTGGAAGCCAGTCCACTACCATTTGAGCCACTGCCACCTAGTGGCGCATTGGTTTTAGGCATTTCAGCAGTTCTTTTACCAACAAGTCCTAGGAAAGGTGTTTCTCTACTCACTGTCGCATTTGCGATCACAGATGTTGTGACGTTATTGAAATATTGAGGGCGCGAGTATATACCACCTTGATCAAAAATAACCACAGTCTGGCGCTCCCATTGTTCCGATTTGAGTTCTGTTCTTTTTTGTAAAGTTGGTAAATCTGTTGTTGACATTCCCTCTAAATATTTGCGTCATAGCTTGACATTTGCAAAAGTTACGTAGCCAAGAGTACATCTGTCTCTGTATGTGTTGGCGATTTTTTACAATTTTAGAAACTGATTTAAATTTGCAACAACGAACTTGTACTCGTATTAAATTTTGTAAAAAAACGGATTTAATGGTGCGCGAACATTGGGAATGTTGAAAATATTGGAAAAGTGTTTCGACGACGATTCTCTAAAGAAAACGGTCGTTTACCAGTGGCACGAGCGGTTCAGAAGTGATCGTGAGTTAATCGAAGATGATGAACGCAGTGGCAGACCATCGACATCGAAAACCGACTAAAAAAATTGATGAAGTAAAAGAAATGTTGGTCAATAACCGCAAATCTCACAGAGATAGCGGAGGACTTGAGCATTGCCTACGGATCCGTCCAAGACATTTTGGTTAATGATTTGGATTGCCGTCGTGTAGCAGCAAAGTTGGTGCCAAAAGACCTCAATTTCATGCAAAAAAGAGACCATCTTGACGTCGCAAAAGGATCCGTCCAAGACATTTTGGTTAATGATTTGGGTTTCCGTCGTGTAGCAGCAAAGTTGGTGCCAAAAGACATCAGGCAAGTGGATGGCGTTCACCAAATGAGCCGAGACCAAAAAAACCACGTCGTTTTCAGTCAAAAAAGAAGGCAATTCTCACGGTTTTCATGGATTACAACGGTGCAGTGCATCATGAATTTTTGGCAGAAGGCCAGACAGTAAACAAAGAGCATTACGAGTATTTGGGCGTTTTGAGACGTTTGCGTGAAGCAATTCGCCGAAAGCGACCAGAATTGTGGGCAGAAAACTCGTGGATTTTGCACTATGATAACGCACCGTCGCATAGTGCCGTCATTATTTGTAATTGTTTGAAGAAAAATGCAACAAATACCATCCAACAGCCACCGAATTCACCTGATTTGACTCCCTGTGACTTCTTTCTGATCAATCGAGTTAATACTTCCGAGAGGAAGTAATGGAAAAATCGCAGGAAGCACTGATGGACATACCGAAAACTGAATATAAAAAATGTTTCCAGGATTGGATCAAGCGCTGGCATAAGTGTGTTGCAGTCGATGGGGATTACTTTGAAGGGGACAATATAGATTTAGGTGAATAAACTTGTATCTTAAATTTCCTGAATAAATTCCGAGATCAAATTTTTGATCAAGGTGGTATATGACAATGCAGATATTTTATGGTGCGTACCAACTTGCGCAGGAACGTAACCACTGATTAACTTCAGCAGAAAGCATACCGATGGATATTGATTACCCGTTTTGGAGTTTTTAGTAGGAATGATAATGAAAGACATGAAAACATTTACCAGAACACAACTTTCATTTCATAACCGACTCTTACATAAAAGCATAGAAAAGGCGAATGTATTTGCCATCCATTCCTTTATCAACTTAAAAATTGCAGGGAACAGCTTGCTTATTTACTTAGGGTAGACTGCAGTCCAGAGTGAACCTGGTCCTCAAACAAATATCCTCTCCTTTTATTTGCCCAGGCCACCTGAAATGCGGTTCTTTTTGCTGTGCCGTCCTTCGGGATTGAACTCAAAGTCCTTTTGGGCCGGTGTCCCAAATGGTGTCCATTTTCGTAGTACGGCACAGCTATCTCATCCATTGGATCCATAGACGTCTGGTTAGACCGATGTATACCCCGTACAGTTCGTGTTGGGGTCACCCCTTTATTAACTGTCAATATAAATATACGTGCAGTATCTTTCAGTTGAAACGGAAAATGGCTTCTTCATTCGCCTTCGACAAAGTCGAGGCCGTAGAGTAAGACCAGTACGACAGGGTCCTCTAAAAGGCTTGTTTGTTTGGGGAGGGCTCTGTACATATGCGACGCCTTGTCTTAACGTTCACATTGTAGGTCTCGGTTAATGGATTGCAGATCGATGGAGTACCGAGAATCCTCCATAATCAGCCTCGTCAACCTAACGAGTTTGAAAGAGATGTCAAAACTAGATATGGCGTTATACAACTAGTCCCTATACACGTTATCGATGTAGTTGGTGCTGAGACCACCGATAGGCAGTGCCAGGACTTAAATCATGGTACCGTGGGAGTCAGAAGCAACCGAACTTTGATCCGGAGCTAACTCGTTGAGGTAGGCTCCTATGGGAACGTCGCAGTGGCCCTAGTTTAAAACTAAAATTGCAGGAAGAGTCTTCCAGTTGATTCCGACTCGATGTAGAGTTCTGATAAGTACTGCGTGCTGTGATCCTAAGATCAGCAAAAGGTTTTTGATCGACCTTCACGCCTACTAAGGGTGGAACTTGTGCCTCCAACACAAGTTCTGATTTAATATCAAAGGAATTGACGGAGAGCGATGGCAAGGCATATCATTGCTCCAATGAATGTTTGGGCATTGTGTGGAATTAATTTTATTGTAAGGAGACACGAGACTTTCTGTCGACAGTTACAGCTTTGATGCAGTTATGAGTTCAACTAACTCTGGTAATTTCAAACTTTGGGTAAATAAGTTAAAATAGGCGTAATGACTTTTTCTATGTTTACTTTTGTCTCGAAGATACTCAAATTGTACTTATGATTGTTGAGAGAAAAACCATTTCCTGTTACTTTGTATGTGACTACTATATATAACACTAGCAGCCATCGCTTTATTATTATTTTTGTCCAACTTCGTAAGTCCAAGTTTCAATAAACGAAAGCAAGCCTTAATAAGATTATCGAAGCAAGAAAAAAAAGCGCTTAACTGACATCTGTTTCTTATTTCAGTCTTATTTCAGTCTCAGTTCCGTATCTTTTTAGAAAACGTATCTACGCGACTAATTTTTTTTATGGGAGTATGCCATTTACCGACTGTATAAGTTTGTTTGATCTCAAATAACCCTTATTAGTTTAAGAGAAGCATATCTAATACAATAAGGTTCAAAGGAAAAAGAATCGGTACATCCCTATTTAAATTAGAAACCTTTTTTGAAACTGTGGGTGTAGCGCGCTTGGTATCATTGTTGAATCTTACACACGCGCTAACTCTTCTATGAAATTCGAACTTTCACAAGAAACTTGAGAACCTTCGTCTATTCGAAACATGTCACGTTCTTATCAAAATAAGCGAAGATAATTCAAAGCAGGTTTTTTGTTTTTTTGTTTTTTTGTTTGGTGAAAAGAATGAAACAACCCTTTTACTGGGGAGTCTTTAGCAATTGGATCGTTCAGGTGCCAACTTTCAAATTATTGACGGCGGAGCAATTACTAAAGACCTTCCAGCAAACCTATGTATTACTCGTATACATACTCGTACATATTTGTATGAATTCGAATGAGACTTTTTACTTCTGTGTAATTCTCTCTGAAAGAATTTTCTTACATTCTTCTGCGTATCAAGGGTGACATTAATTAGATTAATTTCTATTTGAAACTTCAAATTAAAGACCACTTCTAGTATACTCGTATTTTGTGTTTGCCAAAGATGGGATCTTAAGTTCCGTAATCAACATCTCTAATTAATTAGAAACAGGTTGTCGTATAATTTTATTTCATACGTTCTATGCCACCCTCTGAATTGTACGAGTAATTCAAAGTCTGACAAGTGAATGTGACATTTCGACATTTGGGCATTAATACCCACCCCGGAATACACTTTTGTTAAAGACGAACTTGAGACGATGTGAATCGAATATTCGATAACAGAAAATCAGTACGACAGTACTTGTGATTTTTTTTTTTTCTAATCTAATTTATTAAGGCCTCGGCAATTGTATCTTTTGGAGAGGAAAAAAGATTTCTGGGTGCGGAAGGATACACAAGCTTATACAAGTATAGATACTAACGTATAAGTAAAAGTATACGGAAATGTATTTAATTCCGAAAATTGTGATAATAAAGCCCATGTGTGTAATTTACAGATAGGGGAATTTTGAATTTTTATCTTACGATTAAAGGGCTAATTGCTGAGGTGGAATAACCCGATAATTGACATTCTTCAAGGTAATAACAATTTTTCGACAAATAAATGAGAAACACGCTAAGCTTAATGCTACCAGACTTTTAAAATTACAAAAAGAACTCTCCTAAAGCATTTTTGCTTCAAAATTCAACCAGGGCTTTGGTAAGTCCAGCAAAGTATTTCGAGTTAGAAAGCCAGTATCCCATGAATCAACTGAAAGCCCCACGTGGAGTAAGTTGTCATTACTTACCAAGTACTTCAATGTACTGTGCTGAGAAAGCAACAAACATATGCGAGAGTGTAGTCTTGCAGCATCATGAAGCTACTTTCTGGTGGCTAGAGCAGGTCAAAGGCAGTTAAATTACTCGTATTTCAACAGCAGCGTTCTGATCACATTTTCAGTTATGAGAATGTGGAATGCCACGTCTTGCAAAACTGTAAAATTCATCTACTAATCTCTGCGCTTCGGTGAGTAATTTTCCCTCAATGTTTCGAAGAGCCTGGATTTCGGACTTGAAACCACCTGCAAGTTGCTAACATCCTAATATTGTTCCTATCGCGGGACTCTTTCAATATCGTTCTCTTTACTCGATACAGTTCTCATCCCTCGCTGCTCCGCCATTCGACTTTGATTTTAACTTTGAAGTCCTTGGGGACAATTTTGACGTCATACTCAAGAATCGGTTCGGGAGATTATAGAAATCTTCCTTGATAGAGTTTAAGCTTCGTGCACATATAATGCTGTTGTTTTGAGATGTTGATTTTTCCAAATCAAAGCCATACGATCGGTTATCGGATTAACGTCAACTAAGATTTAACGTAACCGATTTTACAAGACGAAAATCCATCCTTACGTGTGCAGCCTCTTGTGATAGCTGTAATAACGCTGTACATCATATCTCCTAGATCGCGGTAATATCTGCCTTTTACCGTATGGGGGCTAGCTTAAGCCATTGAGCACCACATTGAGGTGTGAATAGATAGATGCGGTAAATTCATAGTCCATGGACGTTGCGGGTGCTGCTCTTAATACTAGTTCATAACTAGTTCTCCTTTATGCGGTAAGGATGCTATCCTGAGAACGAGGGGCCAGTTACACCGATGTCAAACTTCATCCATCAAACTTCTTTCCATCAAGCTCATTTATTCTTGTCCAAATAGCCCAGATAAGGTGTGTTGAGTCTATCTAGGGAGTTCGTCGGCTATCGTGTTTATAGTGGTGCTATATACATATATACACCAGATCAAGTCCGGATGGACACTAACCAGTAACCGGCAGTTTTAAGTGGTCATGCCTGTCAAGTGAAGGTGCAAACCTTGGTAAATAGATATTTAGGCAGCATATTTAAGATTCTCTGGCCGAAAAATATATCGAACGACAATCTACATACGAAGCAGGATGTAATTGACCACATCTTATTGTACGAGTATCGGTCCCCTGTAAAACATGGGATCCACTTAACCAAGCAGGCAGCCAATTGAGCCACTTAAAGAAATTTTGAAAGAACACAGTCATGTTTCTTAGTATTAGCCCGATGAAGCCGAACCCGATGGAATGCAGGCGATATTGACTCTTAGGTTGATATATCCTATCAATCCATACATAAAATCTTGCACACATGAGACTACTAAATGCACGCCATAGCTTGTGGTGTCATAGCGAAGTGGTGCTTTCGCCGATATGTTTCGTGGTTCACCTTCATTCACTCTACTCACAGACGACACCTAGTAATCGAGGAAGTAAGGTCCGCTGACGTCCAACGCTCAACTTAGTAGAGTAGACCAGGAAAGGTTGAGGTTTTGTAGAGCATAATATTGATTTTTCCACTATTGAGCGAACTTGCATTGTTTGCCAACAAAAAGTATGATAGCAACGACTTGCTAGATCAGTCTTTATCACAGCTCTACTAAAATATTTTTTGTACGCCAACATAAAACATAAACGCTACTTATTACTGGTTCATTTTGTGCTTTATTTTGAAATCAGCCTTGGCCTTGTTAAGCTGTAGGCTGAATAGAATATTGCTATGCATGTGCAGGTACAAAAGGCAACAAACACCGCAAAAAACCATCGTGAGTAAGCGTACCGTGGAACTTGCTGACATAGAGTCTAGTAATGTAAGTTTTACCTTCAATTTAATTTTGTAAAATCAGCGATTAATAATTTATAAATCGGGCGAAAAAAATATAATAGTTGAACCCCGAATCAGAAGTTTTTATTCAATTCCATTTATCTTTATTAATTTCTTAAAGCTTAACAATTTTTATACTTTTCCGCGACGCCACAATGGCTTTCCTGCAGAAGATCGCATATTGAAAGGATGTACATAAATATTGGGTCTATAACTTAATTCGTGCGGTTTGCTAAGAGATGGCGTAACTTGTATTATTCTATTGGAACATGCGTTGGAAAGCTACTGTCATTGTACGTCATTTCAGTATATGTCATTCATTTGAAGCGTAAACAACAATAATTTTTTTTCACTCAAATATGTCGAACTTTGTGCCTGAAAAAGTGTTTTTTGCGGGGAGCTCTTCTTCATTACTTTATTATGAAGAAAACTGTTGCCGAAAGTCATCGTATTTTGGTGGAAGTTTATGGTGAACATACGCTAGCTGAGCGAATGTGCCAAAAGTGGTTTGCACGATTTAAAAGTGGTGATTTTGGCTTGGAAGACGATGAACGTCCTGGGCAGCCAAAAAAGTTTGAAGATGAAGAACTGGAAGCATTACTCTATGAAAATTGTTGCCAAACACAAGAAGAGCTCGCAGAATCTTTGGGTGTCACAAAAGCAGCCATTTCAAAATGTTTAAAATCAGCTGGATATATTCAAAAGCAAGGAAATTGGGTTCCACATGAACTCAAGCCGAGAGACGTCGAAAGGCGGTTTTGCATGTCCGAAATGCTGCTGGAACGCCACAAACGCCTTATAGCCCAGACCTTGCCCCTTCTGACTACCATTTGTTCCGGTCGATGCAGGACGCCCTCACTGAAATACGGTTCACATCAGAGCAGAATATCAAAAATTGGCTTGATTCATTCTTGGCTGCCAAGCCGGCGCAGTTCTTTTGGGATGGGATCCACAAATTGCCAGAAAGATGGAAAAAAGTCATAGTTTCAGATGGGCGATACTTTGGATAATACTAATGTACATGTTTTTCTTAAGTAAACGTTCAAACGTTCAAGTTATATACCCAATAATTGTAAATAAATGAGCAGGTTTTTTGAATTACTATATCAATTTTTGGTTTAAAATCACAATTGTATATTCCGCTGTGTAACATTATGATGTGGTATACTTCTCCTGAAGGTACCGAGAAGTTCATTTGTGTACAGAGTAAGAAGAATAGGACGTAATTTTGATCTTTGAGGAACCCCGTATTGCACCTATTTTATGGAGCTATAAACGTTGCCGACTTTTACGCAGAGCTGGCGGCTGTTTAAATAGTTCTTAATTCAAGCTGCCATTATCCTCCGAATGCCTATCGAGGGCTTATACGAGTTTTGTGGTTTAAAACGCCTTGCTAAAATCTATAAATAGCACGAGTATATGTTAGCATTTATTTAAGCTCTCATTGATACAATTGCCGATGTGACCATCGACAAGTGCACTGTGCAATTCGCACTTCGCGTGTAGAAAAAAAAAAAGAAAAAAATCGCGCGCGAGTGCGAAAAAAAAATCGAAGTTCACTGTGCTGACAAAAAACAAAAACAACAACAACAACGCGCGAGTGCAGTGAAGCCGAAAATCACATCCACAGTGCGGGCATCACAACCTTCCTGCCCCTGGTCAAACTGTTGTTTGCACTCGGTCACTGCCATTGCTGTATTACATTGTCATACAGCGCGTGCGGTTTGCAGTTACTGAGTGTATGTAACAATCGATGGATAGCGGGCTGTGGGTATGAATTTTGTTGGTGTGCTGGTTCCTATGGTTATCAGGGCATAACGCCTACAACAATTTGATTCGGTAAACCACCTCTGAATTTGTACTTCACATCTGCGCTTAGTAACGTCGGTGATTGTGTTTTTGTGTTTGTCTTTCTTTATAATGACTCGGGATATTGCGAATATACGCGGGCTAGAAAGTAATCACTTTTCTGCGTTTGGCACATAGTGAAACACAGGTAGATCCCCGCCCACACCTCTCAGATCACTCTGAAGTTACCTGGCTACGAGCTAGTGCCATTATTCTTCTCTCACCGCGGTCTCGCCATTTACGTGCGTAGTGATGTAGCTTACCAAATTCCACCACAATGTAGTCCCTGTTCCAATCCGGAATTCAATTTCATGTGGCTAAAATTCCATCTCCCTAAGCGAATTATCCACTACTGCTTTATTTACAGAAGCCCCAACCTGGACAGTAATTCGACTTTTAATGAGTTTGATGCGCTGTCTGACTCCATTCAAAGAATTGTATCCCTGTATCCTCATACTGAAATCGTTATTACGGGCGATTTCAATATACACAGTTCTGGGTGGCTTCGACATTCTGGACAGACAACACCCGAAGGACGGTGTGTTGAGATCTTCGCTGCGGAGAACAACTTAATGCAGCTTGCAAATGTGCCCACACGGATACCAGACGTCGATAGTCATACTGCCAACACCCTGGACTTGTTTTTAACTTCTCACCCTGATAAGTACGCTGTCGATGTGCACTCCCCTCTAGGCTCGACGGACCATTGTGTCATATCAGCTAATTTCTCATACACCGACCACAGAGTTAGAGAAAAGATTCCTAAAAGAACTTAACAACTTCTTAAGGAATTTTAAATGCTCGTTATGTTTCCTCGATAAGAACGTGGATGCCGCTGCTGACATGATCACAGAAACTATTCTCTTTGGAATTCATCGGATGAAGAGTATCAAACCAAAAGAAGAGGCATGGCATGACCCGATCTGTAAAGAGGCTGTCAGGGTTAGAGAAATGTTTTTTCGGTCCTTCACGACCAGCCCAACTGAGGAAAATCGAAAAAAGTTCAAACGAGCCAAAAATGACTGCAACGCCTTTCTTAAACGTGTAAAATTCCAATACAACCAAAAACTGAGGCAAAAAATACTACAATGTCCTAAAGGTAGTAAACATTTTTGGTCGTTCGTCAAAAACATTAGAAACTCTGCCTCGACCTCCATCCCAACGCTCATTTACAATGACAGTCAGCTCTTTGGACAAGGTCAATGTGCTAGCCGCACACTTTGCGGCTAGCTCAACACTTCCAGATTGTGCTTTGTCCCCGCATACACTTGAGTGCGTCGAATCTTCAATGGGATGAATCCACTTTGGCACTCGTGTAATAGCAAGAGTTCTTAAAGATCATAACATTCACAAATCCGCTGGTCCAGATGGTATATCTCCCCTCCTTCTGAAGAGGTGTTCTTCCACGCTAGCAAAACCACTGCGTAAGCTTTTCCATCAATCCTTCTCTTTAGGACTCTTTTCGAGAAGATGGAAAATTTTCCAGCCCGTCCCTAAGAAAGGCGAATCTTCCTCTCTCTCTTCCTACAGACCCATTGCACTTACGTCCCTTCTTTCCACGGTCATGGAAACTCTGATAAACCGTCAGCTCATGAAATATCTCGAAACACGAGAACTTCTTAATGACCGACAGTACGGTTTTCGTAGCTACAGGTCCACTAGTGATCTGATGGCATGTCTCACCGAAAAGTGGAACCAAAGCGTACATTATTCTGGCGAAAGCAAGATAGTTGCACTTGATATTTCTAAGGCATTTGAAAGAGTTTGGCATCAGGCTCTTTTGTCTAAAATGCGTGCTTTTGGGATTGACGACTCTTTTCTTCAATACACCTTTCGGAGCGTTCAATTGAAGTTGTCTTGGACGGTTTCAAGTCTGATATTCACAAAATAAATGCTGGTGTGCCCCAGGGCTCTTCTGTCTAATACACTCTTTTTAATTTTCATCAACGATCTGTTGTCTGCTACTTCTAATCCAATATATTCGTTTTCTGACGACAGTACTCTCTGCTTTTCATATTCGTTCCCCGACTCACGTCCCTGCTTTTCGGCTGTAGAACGGTAACGCCAGCGTTTGTTAAGCTCACTAAATTCTGATATTAACAGCATAACTAATTGGGGAACCACTAACAGAGTAGAATTTAATGCTTCCAAAACACAATGCTGTCTGCTGTCGTTAAAACGAAATTTAAACACCCAGCCGTTATCCATTAATGGCATTGCATCGTCGAAACCGATAAGCTTTCCATTCTCGGTATGTGTGTCAGTGACAACTTACGTTGGAATGACAACATATTCGGTGTCGTCAAAAATGCTGCGATGTAAGAAATATTTTACTCCCTCTGATCTGGCCTCAATATACAATATAAGGCATTTATCCGCATGAAATTGGAGTACAATGCCCGCATCTGGTCGGGTGTGCCCAAAACATCTCTGCACCTGCTAGATATGATTCAAAACCGTGCGATAAAACTCATAGGTGATACTAATATCACTCAAACACCGACACCGACGTAATGTCTCGTGTCTCACTCTGTTTTATCGCTATATCCACCACCAGTGCTCCATAGAAATGGCCAATAGCATTCCGCCCCTTCAACCTATTAACCGTAACACCCTCTAAAATATCGTGATTTGTTCCTAAGCCGTACAGCTCGCTTATGGAATGCCCTGCCGATCTCTTTATTTCCTAGTCATTATAACCTTCAAACATTTAAAACCAACGTCCACCGATGCCTCTCTTTCCATCCTCCCTGATTGTCCTTCGTCCGCGCTGTGTGTAAACATTTTAAGGGTACAAAAAAAAAATAATCCTTTGAGCGCGCGCAAATTATAAAAAAAAAATAAAATTTGAGTATTCTCCTAGCAATGTTCCCGTGCTGTTTGTTTTCTGCAAGCCGTGTTGTCGTTGGTGAATAAGAGAATAATTGTCGATGAAATTGTCGATTTACAATTGTATCCTCCATGTATTTTTCCATCACTGGCAAAATGTGTGGATATAGGTCGATTCTTGATTTTATTTATTTTTTTTTAAGAACTTAACGTTCAAGTGGGTATGACTACACTTATGATGGCAAATCATGGCTTAAGTTTTTCGGAGAGTTCGACAAAAAGAGAAAAAAAAATGTTTAGTCTCAGTGGCTATTTCACTCCAACATTTAGTGGGGAGACTAAATTATTAGTGTAAATTCACTTGGTGTTGTATTTAGGCAACCATTCATCTCACCAAAGTTTAGCTTCCTGAAAAAAAGTCTTTCGGTCACGGCTGGTATTGAACGCCGAACGCCGATTGGCAAGCCAAACTACCACTTGACCCACGGCCACCCACTTATTTCAGTTTTTCTACCACCCTTGTAAATTGGTCGAGCCATTGCAGTTTTAAAGGTTTCTGCAATTTTTTCTTCTCGGATACAATCGGCCCCCGGTGATTTGTTTTCATTGGTGGGTCTGATTATATTATAGACCGCACTTGAGTTGGAAATGTTGTGTTGGGAATGGTTATGTTCTGGTGGTTCGATGTGGTTTGCAGTTAATGATGCAGTAATTTGTTTACATATTTGTTAAGAGAAGTGTTGTGCCAACTCGTTGGATACATTTTTCTGATGGAAAATTGTTCACAATAACTTCATCAACGGTTAGTTTATGTCTTCCAATCATCTCACTGATTATACTCTACGTTTTGGGTGGATCTGCGCTAACCGTGTAGTGGGTTGACATGTGTGTTATTTTTTCCTTATTTCAGTTATTTCGAAAATGTTTGTATGAAGTTTCGCTTAAATTCAGACTGTTGTTTTTCCGTTAAGGTTATGCCGACTTTTACATTTTACAATTAACTCACGATATATTGCGGTATTCTTTTTGCTTTTATTTTTTATTGTACTCACGCATGTAGATTTTGATTTAATTTGAAACTTCGTTCCAGTTTACTTCTGATATGTGTCTGTTGGCCTTACTTGTACTTATGTCTGATGTGAATATGATTTGACTTCGGTGCTTTTTTACAATAAAGGATACGTTATACCACTTTCAATAACTCAAGACTTTATATTGTCTACTGTGTTAACTAAAATGTGATCGACTATTATAGACTTTCTTAAATTTTTTGCGTCTTTCCTTGTGCACTACCTTGATCAAAAAGTTCCCGCACCACACCACCGTGTGGCGCTCCCATTGTTCCGATTTGAGTTCTATTTTTTCTGTTAAGTTGGCAAATCTATTGTTGATATTCCTTCTAAATCTTAGCATCATAGCTTGACATTTGCAAAAGTTACGTAGTCAAGAGTACATCTATCTCTGTGTGTGTTGGCGATTTTTTACAATTTTAGAAATGGATTTAAATTTGCAACAACGAACTTGTACTCGTATTAAATTTTGCGTAAAAAACGGATTTAGTGGTGCGCGAACGCTGGAAATGTTGGAAAGTGTTTCGGCAACGATTTTCTGAAGAAAATGGTCGTTTACCAGTGGCACGAGCGGTTCAAAAGTTGTCGTGAGTCAATCGGAGATGATGAACGCAGTAGCACCGACATTGGAAATTGACGAAAGCATTGATGAAGTAAATGGAATGTTGGTCAATAACCGCAAAGTAACCATCAGAGAGATAGCGGAGAACTTGAACATTGCCTATGGATAAGTCCAACACATTTTGGTTAATGATTTGGGTTTCCGTCGTGTAGCAGCAAAGTTGCCCCAAAAACCTCAATTTCATGCAAAAAAGAGACCGTGTTGACGTCGCAAAAGAGATGATTTGCGAGGCTGAATCCGATCCCACATTCATCAAAAGGATCATTACTGGAGACGAGACGTGGGTTTATGAGTACGACACGCAATCCCGACATCAGGGAAGTGAATGGCGTTCGCCAAATGAGCCGAAACCTAAAAAACCACGTCATTTTCAGTCAAAAAAGAAGGCAATGCTCACGGTTTTCATGGATTTTAACGGTGTAGTGTATCATGAATTTTTGCCGGAAGGCCAGATAGTAAACAAAAAGTATTACGAGTATTTGGGCGTTATGAGACGTTTGCGTGACACAATTCGCCGAAAGAGACCAGAATTGTGGGCAGAAAACTCGTGGATTTTGCACCATCATAACGCACCGTCGCACAGTGCCATCATTATTCGTAATTCTTTGATGAAAAATGCAACAAATCCCATCCAACAGCTACCGAATTCACCTGATTTAGCTCTCTGTGACTTCTTTCTGTTCAATCGAGTTAAAAAACCACTACGGGGAACGCGTTTCAGCAGCCGAGAGGAAGTAATGGAAAAATCGCAGGAAGCACTGATGGACATACCGAAAACCGAATATAAAAAATGTTTCGAGGATTGGATCAAGCGCTGGCATAAGTGTGTTGCAGTCGATGGGTATTACTCTGAAGGGGAAAATATAGATTTAGATGAATAAACTTGTATTTTTAAAATTCGGAATACATAAATTCCGGGAACAAGGTGGTATACATATGTGAGGGTATATCGTTTCCTTACAAGTAGCAATCTTGTTTTTGTTAGTAAAGCAAGTTACAATACTTTTTTTCGAGATGTATAGTTTATCATATGCATATGTATTTAGATATTTGGATGTAATTGAATTTTTTTTATTATATTTCTGTTGATGCTTATGCATGAGAGATACCGTAAAAGTATAATTGGACTAACCCTAAAAAGTCATGTTGACCAGTGTTAAGCGCACACTGTGCATCATCTATTGTATGATGAATGCGTGTTATTTTGCCCACATCTTTAAGCGTGTTTATCAATGCCGCTTGTGTGTTCGCATTTTTTCTTGCCAACACTTTTTCCATACTCTCCCACACAACTCTCCAGTTCACTTGTTTTGCTTTTTCTTCGGCTACTCTGGTTAGCTGTTTGTTTTGTTTTTTCAGCTGATTGTTGATGTGAACAGTGATAACGGGAATCATAGCACCTGCGTTAACATTATTGTCGGTATTTTTTTGTAATTTTGCTTTTAATTTGATAGATGGGTTTGCGCGCGCTTGTTTAGTGAATTTTGTTTTGCAAACGTTCGAGTTAGAGGTTGCGATAATTGATGACCTTTCAGGATTTTTGGTTTTTGTCCTAAAATATCACTTACACATGTGATTGTCATTTATTTTATGATGAATGGTTTTACCAATATCTTTGACTATTTCCAAAAGATTTTCGGGTTCGGTGGGCTTAATATTTTTTATTTCTACTTTATTTTTTATCATTTGTCGTTCCATGTTGTTAATTTGTGTTTACACGTTTTGTATTGTACCTATTTCTTTGGTAAATTTTTCGATTAGGTTATTTGTTTTTCTTACACATATTTGCGTTGAGTTCATCATATTTCGAGCAGAAGAACTCGCAGATAGTGGCGATTTCTGCGATTTCATTCCTGATAAGTTTTATCACAGCAGGAACAGCTGAATTGCCGTCAATATGTGTGTTGATGCTAGATGGACTGTCAGCTACTCTCACTGTTTTTCCCGTGTTCTGGAACTACATAGATTATCACCATAATTGTTGCATACATACATTTTTACTTAAACGGGTCGCAGTGAAAAATGGACACAGAAAACTTTTGTCAACACAATGGAGAAAGGAATATCTAGTAAATGGAATTTATTACGCTTGTATGAGAGTTTAAAGCTTGTTTTATTTAAGTCACTGTCTTCTAATCAGTTGCAATTGCACTTGGGTATTTTAAATTCATGAACTAATTGAAAAATATCACTATCAACACCTTTACGCTTGTGCAAAACTTATCGGATTTTTATCGAACATCGGTTGTCAATTTAAGAAAACTTATTGTAAAAGTTTACAAATAAAAAAAAAACAACACATCAACATTTTTCTACACAAACCACTCCTGAGCCTACTTCAGCGTATGGTAGCATTACGGAATCCAGTATATCCCTATATTGAAAACGATCCATAATACCACTAATCTCATGTATTGGTCCACATCCCGCGCGAGAAAAACATCCCCACACTATAATTGAGCCTTCTTCACGGATGCTTCACGGATGGACGACAATGTCGTGGCTGAAGATGTGTCCACTTCTTTTGTGTAACATAAATACCTCCATCGGAAGCAATCAAGTTGAACTTACTCTCAACGCTAAAGAGTACAGTTTTCCACTTCGTTGCTGACCAATTCAAATGGTTTCTTGCGAATTCCAGTCTTGGAATAGCGTTTACAGGAATAAAATGGTACCTTTTTTGTCAATGGTTAGCAGTAAGTAGAGGCTTTTCCGCTGGTCGAAAAGAACAAAAACCAGTTTTTCTTAAACGCCTGCGTACGGTGCTTGCTTGAATTGAAAGATTGAGCTCACTAGCAATCTTTCTTGAAGGCAAGAAAATGTCGGTAATAATCATTTTCTTAATTTGCCGACCAGTTTGGAGTATAGTGCTTCTGGGACGTCCTCCACAGTGAATGGTTTCGACCGGTTTCCATTCCGAAACTTTTTTATAAAGTCGCACACTGTCGATGGCATTTTATACATTTGGCTATAGATTTTTGTTTTAGCCCTGCCCTGAAATCCGCTGCCACTTGATTCTTAACCACACTTACACTGTAAACTTAGGTTTTCTTAAATTGCCAAACAAGTGTACCTACTCTATTTCTGTCCCCTAAAATTCTTCAATGAAAAATGTTCAAGAAAAATCCGGTATGTTTTGCACAACACTGTACTTACTTATTCACTCAGCCGTCTCTCGATTCACTCGAATCACTTGGTCCTTAAAAAGCAAAGCTTGGTATTCCTTGTTGTTTGGAACCTCTATGCAGCAATACAAGTTCGCGGGAGAAATATATCAAATTTGGATTAAAGTTTCAGTGGGTTCCTATCTTGACGTGGTTCTTTGGGGAACCTTTATGGAGATAGCAACCATTTTTTTTTTCAAAGAACTTAATACTTAAGTGGATATGAATACACTTATAATAACATTTAATAGGGAGACTAAATTCTTAGTGAAAATTGGCTTGTTGTTGATTTCTAGTCATCTAATCATCTCCTTTAGCTGAAAAAATGAATGTCTTTCTGGCGTGGTTGGGATTCGAATACTGAACCTTCCGATTTGGAGGCCAGTCCACTACGGCTTGGGCCACGGCCGGCGTAAACAAAATAAAGTTTATGCACCCAGCTTGAAAATAGTTTTGACGTGAATCAGACAAATAATGTTAAATAATTTTCATTTCTTTTTCTAAAATTTGGTCTTACTAAACTGATAGTTAATAATTTAAAACTGCTTTCTTAAATTTAGCTAGATCCTCTCGTTTTGCCTATCAAATTTTTTTCCAAAAGCGTTTGTCATCCGTTCAAATTTATTTTTAATTCGATCAAAGATTATTCACATTCACTTGGCATTGTAATTGTGGAAAAGAAAGTGAGGCTGGCGACTTTTATGAAATGAATGGAGTAATTGCTTCATTATTGGATTCAAACGATTTGGGAATGATCTCTCTTTCTCGATAACCATTTACCTAGTACCTACTTAGGACTACCTGTTTTTTATATTACAGTAGAAGCTCGAGAATTAGAAAAAAAAAGTTTTGGCGAATTATATTTTTCAAATGTTTTGAATAAATCTCAGTAAAATTAAAAAAAGGAACGAAAAAACTTACATAACTGAGTTGTTTATTTAAATACATATGTAAGTGTACAAATTGTATTTTACTTATGTTTGAAAAAGTTGGATATGGTGGACTGCCTTTGCCTTCTGTTTGTCAAAAGCTTAACCGCTTTATCCCGCTCATTTTGGATAGAAATAATTTCCGAAGTTAAGACGCTATGCCGCTGAGTCAACAATCCGCTTGCAAATGTAATTGCATCCTTGTGGGAAGTATCTGTTCCAAGTATATCTTCTTCGGAATCAGGCGCAAGACTGTTGGAATCCTTTTCAATTGATTGAACATCAGCAGAGACGTTGTCAGAGTTCCAGATTTCAATACAGGCTGCCCAAGAATAACAGGTCAATTGTGTCCTGAACATGAACGTTGGGAATCAACCCAGCAAGGGGTATATTGTCACTTTCATCAAAATCCATCCCTAATAATGACTCAGTCGATTCAGAGTTGCAGGCATATGAGCGATGTAATATCTTATGCCATCATTACTTTAATTGTTCAGTTGTTACCTTATGCCAAGCTGATTTCAAAAAGAGGACCGCATCTCTTATTCAAATTTTCTTTAAAATCTCTGCAATTATATCGTTTTCCTTAGTAATCACCGTCGATAATAAACTTTATCTGGTTGACAAACCATATGGCATTTTGGTCCATGGATGTCAAAATGGGTGTCACATATGGTGGAAGAAACATCACAACAATGTTTCCATCGTCGCTTTGAATTTCTTCATGACTTGTTGCATTTGCGAGCAGTAGTAATGCTTTCATCGGAAGATTATGGTCATCTATAAATTCACGAACCTGGGTCCAAGAAAAATGTAAACAAATTAAAAATCATGGATTTTGAGTTCAAATTTCAAACCTTCCGAAAAATAAATGTTGTCGTCGAAGCGGATTTGGATGAGTCGTACTCCAGTGGGTTTTCAAAATGTTTGGAACATATCGATTTTTTGGACTTGCCAATAACAAGTGGCTTAATTTTGTGTGTCCTGGATGCATTGCAGCATAACATTCTTTCTTTTGGACTTTTAAGAATAGGAGCATTTTTTCGCTGCAGTTTTTTCTGGCTAGATCACTGCCAGACTTATCTGCGTTATGGATTTGATCGTATGTCAAACACATTTGGATAATTTTCTCGTCCAATTTCCTCTGAAATGGCATAACCGAATCTGTATTTCAAGATAGTTTTTCACCACACACTTTGAGATGCCGTAATCCAAAGCGCCGTGTAAAATTTTGCAGCCATCCATCACTTGCATTGAAAGCAGCATCTCAATCCAAGGATGCTAAAACTGAACTGCAATAGTTTTTTGTTTAATTATGGGACCGTTTAACCCACAGTTTCTTTCGCGCTGCCGATTCTATCCAAGCATAAAGCATACTCTCAATTCTTGGAAATTCAGCAATATGAAGCGTTTTCTTTTTCACTGGCAAAAACGAATTTCTTAGGAGCTCCTGTTTTTTTGAATAAGTAATAAATGACGGCGCCACTCCATACTGCTGAACCAAAGCTTTGTTTGATGCTCGTCTTTTAATCTACTCAATGAATTTTGGACTTCACTTCTAATGAGAGCGTTTGTTTTTTTCTTTTGATCGCAATTGGAGGCATTTTCACTTACAGGGACACACGTTTGTCGCACAAGAAGACCTCGGAAATATTTTCTCCGTCTGCTTCATAAAAAATTAGCGAAAATTATTGGCCCGTGATCACATATTATTTTTTGCCTTATTTACAACCACATCTATCTTACTCCTCACACACGTGGTTTCAAGAAGAAGGGGGAAATCCGCAGGCCGCTAGAACCTCCATTAATTTGATGCGTGAGCATATCCCACCCAAACTAATCAACCTTAACCCCCATGGATTTTTTTTTCTGTGGTGGAGGTGAAAGAAAATATACGCTGTGAAATTCAAGTCATCCAGCCAAGGATGTTGCAGTTCGTGGCATGAATCACTTTGGTCCGCTTCCAGCAGTGGGTGTGACTAAATGAACGGAATTTGAACGATATCAAAAAATATTATTGAATCCGCATTCTTTGTCTTTATTATAAAGTAAACAAATGCCAGCACATTCGTGCAGTAGAGGGTTAAGAGGTAATTTGGAATTGCGGAATGTAAGGTATAGATCTTTGCAACTTTCATGATTACTCGGAGATTTAAAATGGAAACGACAAGAGTCTGCCTAGCGGTGTCAGTAAGTTTTATGTAATTTGGCTGAAAGATATTTCCACAGACTTTAAACGCAGAGTTAGTCATCATAGAGTTAGGCACACGAGTTCAGTCACGAGATGCCCACGATAAAGTGGCGATCTTTATGTACAATAAGATGAAAAAATCGTTTACTCCCTCGTTTGAGTTTGAAGTCGGCAAAAAATCGTATGTCCCTTCTCACTGTGCATAAAATAGGGATAGGCTAGGCATTGGTCTACCCCAGATATTCGCCTCAAAATATATTTATTTTCAAGATAGAGCTCTTGAATACGGGACAAAAGTACCAGGCTTTACCACACAGATTTGTTTATGTAAGTAGGTCACTTGTATATGTGTGTATACATTATTTGTTAATAAGCCCATTGTACAAATTTGTTTGTAAAAAATTTCCTAGCAACCTACCATAAATTCATGTGCTCCATTAAGTACACAAATTAAAGGCCTGATTTTTTCCTCCCTTCCCAATTCCAAAGTTATGGTACGAAAAAAAACGTGTACAGATACACGTTATATCATTGTCGCCCTTCTTCAAACAATCCATACCATGCCCCTGTATTCCTGTATTAAGTATTGTATTTCGGCTTTATTTCATGATGAGGAAAATTGCTTTGATGTCAAACATTAGTTAACATTACACGTACATATGTTATTCGATGTGTGTGTTGTGTCTTCAGTGTTGCAAAACAAAGATTTTGATTATGTGGTACAACTTCGAACTACATCCTTTTTGCTTTCGGTCGGAAACTTCCGTTCGACGCACCCTCGTCTGAGCCACAACCCTTCGTCAGATAACTTTGTGTACTTCCGTGTATTAAGAAAATAAATTTTTCCATTTTTTTTCTTGCTTCTGTACTTTTAGGGACGAAGCAGGATTATGGGCTGTTGAGGGAAATGTTGCCTTCAAAGTTTTTGGGCTGTACTGGCCATGTTGCTTATCTTAATGGTTGGCAAACAACTTAATGTGGAATACATAACTTAATTGAATCATTGACCCTTTAATACTGTTTGTCAAACACGTTAAGGTTTAATTGTGCTCAAGGCAACGAAATCACCTCTTGAGGAACGAGTTTATGGGGGTGCCGCAAGCTGAAAATGATAAGATAACGAGGTTGAGTGTGTACTTGACCTGCTTGAGTCGGAAGCCCACCAGAGGACGTTCGTTCTACTTACTCATATATTCAAATTTGGAAAAAAATTATCAATATTTCCAAGCATACTATACATATGAATTATATAAAAACAGATACGAAATTATTAAAACCCACTCTTTATTGAGTGGTAAGCCAATCGAAACCACTATTGAATTATAATGGATGAGCCACAAAATATTTTCAAATGTTATATTGTAGATGAATAATATTTTGTGTTATTTACGGTCTGGGTCTCATATGAATAGGAATGGTAAAGTTGAAATACTTATTTTTCAGTTTTTCTCTCCGGCTGTGAAGGATGGGTATACAAATATGGTATCAGTACCTCAACAACAGAATCAATATATAGTAAGAGAATAAAATCGCACTCCCTAAACGGAAGGCATTTGGACTCAGATGAATGACATGGTTTACAAACTGTAAACGCTATATTTTTTGGTGAAATTCCTAGAATTCCTTGCAAAACTCCAAGTGTACATAGCATGGTCATGTATACAAAAAATTACTTGTCAGACAGACAGGCATACAGACAGACAGATAGTCAGACAGACAGATAGTCATACAGACAGATAGTCAGACAGACAGATAGTCAGACAGACATATAGTCAGACAGACAGACAGGCAACAGATGATAAGTTCGTTCTTTATTGTTGACCCGTGTGAGGACTGTATTTGACGGATTTGCAGTAAATTGGGATGGCTTAAGGACTCTGATGTAAGATGTTCGGAAATAAGTTGACATCAGCCCCATATCTCTAATTCTTTTTATTCATTTTCATGTATGTAAGTCTTCTTCTATTCGCTAGCTCTTCTACCAGATTGATTAAGTAATAAAATAACCACCCTTGGGAATCGAAGTAGAAGTAATCTGGCACCATCGATCCCGTCTTCCTATAGTTTCGTTCCTGAGTTGCTTCCTCCTTTTCAGTTAGATTTATTCGACTGAGTTCCGATTTACCACTGAAGATGGTCGTTTGAAAGATTCTCAAATTTGAGAGAATACGACAGAATAACCATTCTGTGTTTACTGGTTTTATTTGCCTCAATTTGGTTTCATTTGCTTCTGCCTTACGCAGAATGCTCATAAGTATTCTAAGGCCAACCGCAGACCATTGATATAATTGGGACATATAAGCCAAACATAGCCTATACTCAATTCATTGCTGTGTGATGATCTAGGAAGGACCCAAATCGAGGTTTTACGCTTCGTTTCTGCTATCGATCCTGAAATCGCTCTATCATAATTGCTATTTTGTTCGCTTGAAAGAGTTCTATATTAAACAAAATACTTGGCGCCAATTGGGCTAGCTTCCTAAAGTCATTTCTGCAGCAACTTCCCTCCATTTCTTCGATAGGGGTTTCTGGTGCCTTTTCTATTTTTCCTAAAAGCCTGTGCTCTTCCTTGCTTTTCTGCTAACGAGCAGTTCTTGTCCTTCGGTGCAACGCAGCTTTATATTGTTTGACTGAGGTTTTTTTTGTCGGCGGCGGTTTGAAACAAATCACATCAGAAGCATCTGATGGCTTGTTGACAACATTCCCATTTGCGTTCTATGGTTCGTGTATAGGAGCTTGAATTTTTAGAGATCTGAAGCGGAAACAATTCTAGCGGTTTCTTGTAATTACATCTGTAACCTGGTTGCAAGAAGGCAATGATCCGGGCCGATGTTGGATAGTTGGAAAATTCGGGCATCTACATAGCAATTAAAATCTGGTTGACTGTTGATTAATCAGAACCGTGCTATTTACATAAAGGTTGCACCCAGTAACCTTAATCAATTGTAGGACATGGTGTATTGCGGGCTGTGTTTTCCGATGAACCACTCAAAGAGGGTTTCCTTACGTGACCTTGCGTTTAGATCTCCTAACACAATTTTGGTGTCATAGCAGGGTCACTGACACTATCTTCGATCTAAGGGCTCTTCATTTTGTGATTTTAATTCTTTGTAGGGGCATAGACAAAAACCAGAATCATATAATATTTCCAAGTTCCACCAATTACATCGCAGCGCTTTTTTTGGACTACGGTAATATCTGGTTTAGAACACATGGTCTGTTAAGGACCCCAACATTCCATGTGCAAAACCGAAATTTTTTAAGCTAAAACTGTTTATTGAGGTCACAAATTTTTTTGTTTTCTACAGGGTGAGGTCCATAATAAAATCTTCGGATGAAGTATCCGACCGAACAGTCCGCTTATTATCACTCGAAAAAAAAATGATACAGACCTGTCGTACTCCGCTCTGGTTTTGAGAGCTTCTGAGAGTTTAATTTTAGGTATAATAAGACATTTTGCATCTTCATACGTGTTCATTGCATAACCATGAATTTGTTAAGAACCTCCTGTCTTAGGTTCTCCATATGAAATTTTTTACATCTCGAAGTCAATAAGATGTTGACAAAACGGAGATGTAACCATATATTCGCATAGCTCTATAATGAAAATATCTATATGGTCGACACAATAAAATCCTTAGCGAAATCCTGCTTGTTGGACATTGCAAATTAAATTCAGATGTTTTTTAATCCGGCTCAGGGTTGCTTTTCTTTTCGCTATGATATGTGAAACACCATCACGAAGTGCTTCTTCCATATTCTGAGATATCCTTTCTTTCTTTGGATTAGTGAGGATTAGATCCTTACTAAGTTAGAAATGAAGACTTGAAGCGCTATAAAAATTTATAACTAAATTGATCCCATTCCCATTCTCGTTTCCAGTTATTTTTCTGACAAGATGAAGAAATCCCTTTTGTTGAAAACGGGGATTCCAGCCAATCTACTTTTAAATTCTTGTCTCGAATCTGGACGGGGAATCAATTATAGATTTTGGCGAGCTCAATAAACGCTTGCTTCGGAAAAAATTCCAGGGAAGGAAATCCGCCATTTGGTTCCGAAATCATTATCGATATTGAAGCTTGCTCCATTCTAATAAGAAACCATGATTATTGTTTAAAAAGTTAAAACCATAATTCAATAAAAAAGAAGTAAAACATGTCCTTCGACTGAAATGCAAAAAGCATTTGCAAAAAGGATGCCTTGGCATCCGCATTATATGTAGACACCTATAAAAAAATATGCAGTGAAGTTAGATACGAGATTCTTATGTACAAAGAGGACGACTGTGTCAATAAATTTCATTCTGTCAAGGGAAATCAAAAAAAAAAAAAGAATGAAGTTTTAGAAATACAATTTTTAATAAAATGCATCCGTTGGTGTACCATCTCTCATAAAATCACACATTTTGTAGAAATAAAAGATCCTACGCTGTTTGCGAACGATTTAAAAATTTGTAAGTATAGCTAGGTACCCTATAGAATATAGATGATTGTTGAATTCCCTCGAGAACTGCTCATATTAATGTTTAAATAATGAAAGACGGCAAGCAAACAGGTTTCATTTGATTCCACATAAACTTTAGAGTTGTTTTGAACCATAATGCAGCTCAACTAATCTGCATCATCTACTCGTCTTTCCCAACACCATAAATTTTGCTGAGCTTCATCCAATTTTCAAATAAAATGTATAAATTCAATCTCAACAACTAGAGGACAATTTTGTCTACTCTCGGTGTTTTCAAAGGCTTTCGAGAAAGTCATGTACAATCACTTTTTTTCTGGAAAAAAAATTCGCTTTCAATCATAATCTGTTCGACTTCAGAAATGGCAAATCGACAGAAGATGTACTTCTAAACTATGGACAATAGAAAAATGACCGCTTCAGTTTTTATAGATAAAATTATCGATAAGAGTTTGATAATGAAGCCAGTTTCAGAGGATTTATGCTAAATTGATTTGCATTATAATTTCAAAGCAGGAAGCAAGTGGTTAAATTAGACGATCATTCTAATATTCTAACCATGAATTCCTATTAGTGGGTACGTGGATTTTCATAAATTCGATTTGTACCAAAATTCAAGAGGCAAATGCCTCTCATTCATAATACTCGTATGTATGATTGTAGTTATTTAGCTCAAATATTATTTTATTCTAATGCTTTGATAAATTGCTTTGCTTCTCAAAACTATTCATGATGGCTAATGCGGTTTTGTCTGGCGACATGGCAGATTTTTCAGTACGTACGGTGGTAGAAATTTTATCTGATGTAAGCCATGGTTTCAGGCTATGTTATTTGAATGTGCGCAGCTTGAGTAGTTTAAATCTTAATTACCTGAATCATAGTTTTGTTGACTCTGGTGTGGACATAATCTGCGTATCAGAAACTTGGTTTAAACCTTATACAGTACTGTGCAAAACCTAAGCAACCATCTGAAGTCAGCACTTCATAGTAAATCTTTTCAACTTTCTACTCCACCAAATAAAAAGAAATGGATATGTAATGATGTGTAATAGAGTGTATTTTGAAATTCATAACTCTTTATAAAAGTAATAATACTTCAGATTTGAAAAAAAAAACGCAAAAACCAACAAAGTAGGCAAAATGAGCTGTGCGAAACCTAACAACTTTTTTAATATTTTGTGTAATAGCCTTTATTTTAAATAGCAGAGGCGCAACGACGAGGCATAGAAGCAATTAGCGACACGATGGGATTCAAGTCAGCTGATTGGGCCGGCCATTCAAGGACTTGAATCCCACTATCCGCTAACTACTCCTTTAACCACTTCGATGTGTGTTTTGGATCGTTATCATGTTGAAACACCCAACGAAGTGACATTTCCCACTCCGCATGTGGTAGCATTACCGATTCTAGAATGGATTTATATTTGAATTGGTCCATGATTCCGTCTATTTCGTAGAATGGACCTACAACTCCTGCCGAAAAACAGGTCCACACCATCACACTACCCCCACCATGCTTTACAGTGGGTGTGCAGAATCTAGGATTGAGTCGCTGCCTTTTACGACCCATCAGATAAATTAAATTAAATTGACTGGTCGCTGAAAAGAACTGTTTTTCATTTTTCAGGAGACCAGTGTTGGTATTTTCTTGCAAAATTTAGGCTATTATGAAAAAAGATTTTAGTTTGAATTATGTTTAAAGAACTTAATTGCACTACCTGTTCCTTAAATGTCTTTTTGTGAGCATCGGTTTTTTGCACGGCCTATAACTTCGAAGATTATTTTCAATTGCACGTCTTCGCACTATGCTAGCATCAATGCTAAAATCAAGTAATTTTACGACTTCATTCGAACTTATGAACGGTTGTTTTTTAATTACACCACAGATGTTTATATCCGTTCGAAATGCAGTCTTACGCGGCCTACAACCGACATTTTGACTTTCAACGACTCCTGTTGCATTATGTTTTTTTATTAAACACGAAATCGATTTATTAATATTATAACGTTTAGCTAATGTTGCCTGAGTATATCCAGACTTAAATTCATCAATAATATTTAGTTTAAGAGAAGAAGAGTAACTTTGTCGCAATATTATTAAAAAATATCAATTATGCGACTAACTTAAAAGAAAACCGATCAAATACAATCACTCAAGATCAAAGACAAAGAGCTTACAACATTTCATGTGTAGCCGGACTGGAAAAGTACTGTTAGCTATTTTTTTTTCAGTGGGCTACAAAGTTGCTTAGGTTTTGCACAGCTCAATTTGGCTACTTTGTTGGTTTTTGCGTTTTTTTTTTTATCTGAAGTATTATTACTTTTATCAAAATTTGCGAATTTCAAAATACACTCTACTACACATCATTATATATCAATTTATTTTTATTTGGTGGAGTAGAAAGTCGAAATGCTGACTCCAGAGGGTTGCTTAGGTTTTGCACAGTACTGTATATCGGATTGTCAATATGATATTCCTGACTATAAGCTGATTCGAAATGATAGAGTGACCAATACTTTTGATGGTGGTGTTGCTATTCACCGCAGCCTTTCCCTTTATAATAATAATTGTAAAATTATTGGGAAGTCCGGAAACAGTGGAATAGAATATCTTCTTTTTTAAGTCAGCGATGGAAATGTTAATGTGTGTTGTTGGTGCTGCATATTGTCCTAATCGAAGATGTTCATCTGAGCCCTTATTTTCCGAAATACAGTGTTTCTCAGCTAACTATGAACACATTATGATTTGTGGAGATTTCAATGCTGATTTATTAAAAGCGGATACTAGAGCTTAACAACTCTTAGACTGTGTTGCAGCAAATGGATTGGCTGTGGTTAATTCATATGCTATTCGCTTTGCTCCCAACTGTTCTCTTGACGCAATCATTGTGTCTGACCATTGCAATGTCTTAATAATTACCAACTATCTTTAGAAGGTGTATCCGATCATGATCTTATTTTTTGTACATACGACTTGAACTTTTCTCGTATACCAATACAATCAATTTTTCAATATAGATATTTTTCATCCACTAACTGTTACGCATTGCAATTCAACACTCAACGTATACCATGGCATAACATATGTATATAACATCCCCAATGCAAATGAGAAAGTGTTAATTATTTGAACTTTTTAATCAGTATGTCCCCATCAAAACTGTTGCAATTCGTAACAAAAACATCCCTTGGTTCACCGCGGAAGTACATAATTCTATAAAGTACCGTAGAAAAAAATACGCGAAGTAGTGAAGAAACCCAGATGATTCGCATTGGAGATGTTAACAGCGATTACCCGCTGTTCAAAGAAAAGGTATTATCTTTCCAAGCTGAATCCAAATCAAGCAGCTAAGCGGCTATGGGGCAGTTTGCGCACCATTGTTGTTGGCAAAGGAAATGTATCTTGTAGCTTTAAATATGTTGAACAGCGCATTTTTGTCCCCTAGTGGAGTAAGCCGTGAGTTTGCCCCAAATGCTCAACTTGTAATCCATCCCCCAAATGAATTTAATTTTCAAGTTGTTTCTGAAATTGAGGTTGTTGAGAGTATTCGCTCGCTCTGGTCTAAAGCTGTTGGTTCAGATGGTATTCCCCTCCGCGTCATCAAAATGGTGCTTCTTTATATATTGCCTCCGTTCACGCACATCATAAATTTCTATATGTATTCTGGTACATTTCCGGCCAGATGGAAGAAAGCATTAGTAACTCCTGGCCTAAGAAACCTGACGCATCATCTCCCTCAGATTTTCGCCCAATTAGTATTTTGCCATGTTTATCTAAAGTGTTGGTGAAAATTATGGCAAAACAAATTAACACATATATTAATGGAAATGCACTGCTATATCCATTTCAATCTGGTTTCCGAGCTCATCATAGCTGCTCTACAGCAATATTTAAGGTGATCGACGACATAAGGATTCAGTTTGACAAAAATAATGTGACCACTCTGTTTATTAGATTTCTCTAAAGCTTTCGACAAAGTTGACCACAATATTTTATGTCGGAAACTCAGATTATTTTTTGGCTTAGGGAACTATCTGTTCGGTTTATGATGAGTTACCTGGGTAACAGAACCCAAAAGGTGAAGTTTGAAGATAGTTTTTCCGATTTTATGGATGTTCGCGCTGGAGTACCCCAAGGATCGATTTTAGGCCCTATTTTATTCTGCCTATTTATTAACGACTTACCCACTGTTTGTAATAATTTATCCCTACACCTTTACGCCGATGATGTCCAACTGTATCTATCTAGACCTATTGGATTATAGATTCAATGAAGATCTATCTCTTATATACAATTGGTCACTAATGAATGGTTTGAGCCCTAATCCTAATAAATCTCAGTATATTGTGATATCTAAAAAACAGCACGATAGCGCCTCAGTCCCATATATTTACGTAACATAAATGGTGTGGCGCTTCCTTATGTTGATACTGTTATAAGTCTGGGCTACAGAATAAATCCCTCCCTTAATGCTATCAATCACTTCAATCATATTGTGCGTTGTATTTATATGGTACTTCGAAACTTTGGCTTTCGCCTGAATTTACACCTACAGCGGTTAAGATCAGGTTAATCAAAACGCTACTTTTACCAACTTGATAACTGCGGGCTCGACTCTCAATCATATCATAAACTACTTGTTGCATTTAATGATATGATAAGATATGCTTATGGGCTTCGCAGGTATGACCATACTTCCCACTATCACCGTCTGGTACTTGTGTGTAATATAAGGGATGTCTTAAATCCCAGGTGTTGTCTTTTCATGCACAAAATTATTAACACACATCTGCCATTATTCCTAAACGACAAAATTCAATTCGCACAATCTTACCGGACTTACAATCTCATCACTCCCACATCAATTTACATGAACACATCTCGTCTATTTTACGTACATGTTGCAAGACCTAATCCCTTCCTCTTCCCATAGTTCCCTCTCCTCTTCCCTTAGTTCTAAGTTTAAGCTATGTAAATATTCCGCAATTGTATATTATAATATTTATTTTGTACTATATAAGAACCATATCTTACTTGTACACCGAATAAAGAATTGAAATTGAATTGAATTGAAATTGAAAATAAAATGACTTCCTGTCACGATACAGCGTGTACATATGCAAGTACCTCCGATCTATATGAAGTTGCAGACATTAGTTATGATTTGGAGATCCTTAGAAGAATGTTTGATATAATGTTGTTTCTCAACTCAGACTAGATCTTCAATATTCAACGTTTATATTTCACAATTCAGACTGTGGTAAAAGTGTCCCAAAGGAATGTTTTTATTTGATTGGCTTACTGCGTGAACCCAATTGGTTTACGTGTTCGGGCCGCATAGCAATTGATTGGCCGGCTTTTAGAAATTCAGCCATTATGGAGCATTCTTGGGAGCAAGTTTTACAAAACTAATGATTGCTGTTGCTCTTGCACAGTAAAAATTATGCAGTCATAATGGTTTGCATGACATTAGTGATGCGCCTCATCAGAAAATGGGTTCTTAAGTTCGAAACCGATTCAAAAACGGTTAAACCTAAGCCTGGGCAACCAATGTAATCAATAGAGAATGTTAATTAATCTATTCGTGATATTCCGTATCCATCAGTTCTTAAGCGAGCACGTGCTTTAACATATTTAGCGCAAATATTTAAGATTACGCCACCACAAAAAATAAAGTTGGTGCAAGAATTAATGCCTCAAGGGTTCAATTCAGTAACCATATAACTGAGCAATATAACTTGGACAACGTACTCCAAACAAAACCCGGTTGGAAAGTCATATAATTCTTCTTGACAAGCTAGAAGCGTGTACCTCCATTAAACTCTAGCAGGCTGGGCTAAATGCGGATGATTACCTGCCGGATTAAGGTCCGTAATATATTATTATTCCTTTTTAGCCGGTTACTCACGACGAATCCGCATCCGAATAGATGCATCTTTTTATATCGAATGAAGTTTGCTTCTTTTAAATTTTTGCCACAGTCAGAAGAATCGGATATTTTTCTTAGATGACAGGGAACCAATAATTTCAGTTTTTGTAACAAGTTTGAGAGAACATTTTGGAATTTTTTCTAGGAATCAAACATTTTTCTTTCTCTATGCTCAAAAGACAGTTTTTCGTTTAAATACTGAAACCAAATATCTATGTAATCTTCTAACTGAATTCTTTTGGGGGAAGCATTACGACCGGAGTGCCTTTCTAGAAATTCATAGATCAAATATGGTACATGTGTAGATATACCATTGAAGATATTTCTTTTAGCTCTTTGATTATTTTATCTGATGTTTTGAAGACATAAATGCTTTTCCAACTCTTCCTATGCTTAACTGATAGAATAAACAACAAGCTGATATTCGAAAATGTTAATCTGGATGTAGAATTTTCTATTTTCATCCATCGGATATCTCCTCAAGTTTGAGAAAATATAAATATTTGTTTTGGTATGACTGATTAAGATATTTTGTCTTCATCTCAATCGAAATTACTCGTATTTGTAAAGGGACTTGTTTAATATACGAGTACCTATCACTAGCATCGCTTCAAGAAATACTACGAGTATCAATGAAATCAATTTTCGAAATTCAACAAGATTTTAGTGTCATTCTGAGAGCTTTAGACTTGAGTGTAAAAATTCCAATTGTCACTTTAGCATTCCACCAATATACCCGTATGCATATAAGCAAAACGAAGTTTCCACAACACACAGCAGCATGACATACATATAGGTTGCTAGTGCTCCTACGACCGTAGGGAGTATTTGCAATATTCGAAAAGATACATACGAGTATTCCAGGCAAACAGGGAAATATCATGTTATAGCTTATTGAATTTTCAATTATTCCATTCTTCTTCCGATTTAAGTCCCTGGTGGTGGTGTGTTCCTTAGTGCCAGCGCCTGTATCTATGACTGAATCTCGGGATTGTTCTAAAGATATTTTCGTTTTCGATGAATCGATTAAGTGTCCACAAATTTTCGTAGTTACTACCGGCGACAAATTGCCAAGTGCTAGCCAAATTGAATTTTAGTCTTTTGTGAGAATGCATAGGGGTAAGAGGAGTCTAGAAGTTTATGGCTCACTTGAAGATATAATCGATATCTACTCGTACCACATATACTTTTATTTTGAGATAGCATGAGTGTTTTGAAAGTTATGAGCTAGAAGTGGAGTTTAAAAAACAAAAACAAGTTCGAAATATCGCATAAGATTTTTTGACTACGGAATATGGTATTCCAGGAATGGGGTTGATTTAAAAAAAAATTGTACAAGTACAGTTGCAAATGTTTTCATTTTTTATCGAAGTCTGTTCATGTTAGCTTGCTTCTTAATCGGAATAATTCTCATAAGTATGGAGAGGAATACATTCCGATGGAAATTGAATGATATAAAAATTTAGTAAACACATAAAAGAGGTGGGTTTAACGGATTGGGAGTAATTTCGAAAACCAGCAATGCAATTTTTTCGGCTCTTTATCAGTTTTTCAAATAGGACGGTATTTTTCTTTACAAAATCGCTTTTTCAGATACAGAGTACTCCAGTTAAGGGCATGTACGAACAGTTTTAAACAAAGTTGTTGGGAGCTAAAAATTGTTTTTTTTTTCAAGAGTTTTTCTCGAAAATCCTAAGCAATAATACAGTCGAAATGTTTCTGCCTCTTATTTTACTAACAGTTGTAAAAATATAACGCGACGCTTGGATTTTGGATCACCTCGTTACTGAAGTCAAAAGCTTATTTTCTAATTTGAGTGTTTCACTTTAATATATTCCATATTCAACTGTGTTCTTGCCGCTTTTTTTCCAGATAATTTTGAGCAAATGTTTTTGGAGTGGCCGCCGCAACAGGTCAAACCATATTGCAGTTTTGATAGCGCCAGACCATAATACATAGATTGTTTCCTAGAATTTCTTCGTTTAAAATAGACTCAAATGGTGCAGTATGTTGGTTGTTTTAGCAGATATTTTCTTAGAGTAGTAGCATGAGAGCTCGAGAGTCGAATTCAATTGCTAGGTACTTCAACGTTATCAATAACTAAACAATTTGTTGAAAAATTTTTGCTAGTATAACATGGAATTCGGGGAAGAGCATTACAGAAAATGTCAGAACTTACCAAATTCTAGGGGTAGATTCAGAGAAGACATATTAAATAGCATGATTTTAGTTTTGTCGCCGATGAATGACGAGTCGAATGTCTCAATATTTTTAAATCGCGATTGAGATGAGCTGTCAGATATAAGAGAGAGTTGCTAGAAAATGAGCAACCTATGTCAAAAGGAAACACCAACTGTTATTTCACAACACTGATTAAGCATGCCTCATATTCTAACCATTTGCTTCCTGTTTTTGATGTATGATTCAAATCATTTAAACCTTGCATCTAGCTTTATTTAATTCGTATAGTACGATCAACAGTATCAAAAGCTTTTGCTACTCATATATGTGCAAAGAGTTCAGCAGTTAATTTCTTGCTATTCGTGCTATCATATATACGGCGGCGGAAGCTTACGGGTGCATACCCAGTTGATCTACCAGCTCTGAATCCATACTGCATATGGGAAACCCTGTGGTTTGAAATTACGGCACAATTCTCTTCAATGTGATATAAGTGACAGCATTTGAGGCACATAAGTAGCAACAGCCTTTCCCTGTTATAAGATCCGTTCACTTCGTTGGGTATGTTGGGTATGTAATCCGATCTGACTGCATATCCTCGGCTCACAGTAGAGTTATGGTCATTCGATTTATCGTAGAATTATGGTTTAGCTAGCTTCTTGTGGAGGATAGAGGATACGTTTTAGTGCGCCCCATTGCTTTAGAATGTAACGAAACGCCTCGGATACGGACGGATAATTCTTTTTATAATTTATGCATGCTAAAAGGATTTGAGTACCCTTAAAATGTTTGCACACACGGCGGTCGAAGGAAGATTAGGGAGGAAAGAATGAGAAGTGACGATGAACGTTGGTTTTAAATGTTTGAAGGTTATAATGACCGGGAAATAAAGAGCTCTGCAGAGCATTCCATAAGCAAGTTCTTCGGTTTAGGAATCACGATATTTTAAAGTACGTCCGAAAGTGGGCTTGAGGGTGTACTGATGAGCATTCATGCTACTGGTATTTCTATGGAGCACTAGTAGTGGAAATAGCGATAGAACAGTGTGAGACACGAGATATTACGTCGGTTTTCGAGGGAGTTAATTGACTGATTGATATTAGTATCACCTATGAGTTTTATCGCTTGGTTTTGAATCTATGTAGTAGGTGCAGTGATAGCGAACGTATCTAAATATAAACATTATACACCAATTTTGGGCCGATAAATGCATAATATACTGAAGCCAGATCAGAGGGGGGGGGGGGGGAAGTATTTCTTACATGGCTTGAGGAAACCTAGCTATTTCACAGCATTTTTCACGACATCGAATATGTGATCATTCCAACGTAAATTGTCATTGACACGTATACCGAGAATGGAAAGATTATCGGTTTCGACGATGCAAATGTTATTCATGGACAATGGCTGAATATTTAAATTTCACTTTAACGATAGCAAACAACATTGGGTTTAGGAAGCATTAAATTCTACTCCAATTAGTTATGCTGTTAATATCAGAATTTAATGAGCTTAACATACGCTGCCGATCCAGTTCAAAAACCAAGGAGTAGGAACGTGTGTAAGGAAACGGGAGATCGTTGATGGTAATTAAAAAGAGTGGCGGAGACAGAACGGAGCCCTGGGGCACACCAGCATTCAGACTAGAAACCATTCAGGAAAACTTGAATTGAACTTTCAGAAAGGTAATTTCTAATCCATTGAAGAAGAGAATGATCGATCCCAAAGGCACGTATTTTCGAGAAAAGAGCCTGGTGCCAAACACTGTCAAATACTTTAGAACTATCAAGTGCAACTATCTTGCTTTCGCCAGATTGATGCACGCTTTGTTTCCACTTTTTGGTGAAAACCGCCAATGGGAGGTGAATGTGATAAGATAAGCCAGTGTGTAATGTGATAACAACGCGTTTAAGTATGGAAATTGAAATGACAATGTCAATAAGTTTATCTATTTCTTAAATGTCAATTGTCTTATCGGCGGAGGCACATTTTTTAGTCACCAGTCGTACTATGAAATAAACAGCAGCTCACGAGATAGGTTTGTAATAATGATCATTTAGAAGTTACCTCACTGAATTCCAAAATAGGTTAGAAACCGATGTCAAAATGCAATATATGTTATGTCTTGGTACTGCATTTGCTATTAACCGGGTCGAGGTCCTAACTATACCCAGTAAAATATTGACAGACTAAAGAATCTCGTTATGTTAAAAGCTAAAACAATCAGCGATTATGAGTACATAACTCTGAAATGTGCTGAAAATCTGTAAAAAGGGTAGATATGACCTGGTAAAGCGTATTAAGTTCTGAATTTGAACACCAATACTGTGTTAGAAGAAGGACAGTACAATGTGCTATGGATGAATCTATACGTGCTTTCTGTAACAAATTAGCAGGACCCCCCTCAATTATCCAGGCTTCGCCCATCAATGACGTTGTCTAATAAAAAGCGGGGGCAGAGCATGTTACTGGTCTTAGCGTAAACATCTTCAGATAACGCCACCGAATGTTGCTACGATTTGATCAGTTACAAGTTGCCGGTCATATGTCTTGTTGGCGGCAGGACCACCCTAGTCCCTACCAGGACTTAAATCACGGTACCATGGAAGTCTGGAGCCCCCCGGATTTCGGTCCGGTTCTGACTTGTTAAGGTAAGCCCCCTTGTGGGAGCGTCATGGTGGCTGTGGTTTAAACCCGAAGTCGCTGGAAGGGTCTTTCTATTGGTTTGACCCAATGTAGAGTAGCAAATAAGTACTGGCTGCTGTGACTCTAAGAGCAGCAAGATGTTTTAGATCGATCTCGACCCGTACCAAGGGTGGTATTGGTTTTCTACTATTAATGTAGGTAAGTGATGGGAAGGCGTATCCTTGCTCCCATGGATGTATGGGCATCCCGTAAACATAAGTCTACACGACAGGTGTTTACGTTAAAAACCTAGAGACTATGTAACAAATTAGCAATTCGAATAGCATGTAGACTCCATTGCAACGGTTCCGAATTGGTATGATCGATTCAGAACAGAAAATAGCAATAGAAATTACACCGACAATTTAGACTTTCAGGAAGATGAAAATAGCTGTGCTTGGTGACATACCTATAGAATCATCCAGGCTTTGATACATAGAACCAACGACAGAGACCTTTAAACTAATCAAGCACACGTCACAGTTTTTCACCTGTAGGCGCAATGAACTTATAAATGTATGAGGCAAGGACAACTTCATTGCGAGGTATGGTATGAAATGAAATCCGTAGTGCAGAAAATCGTGTCACTTATGCACCAACAAATAGTTGAGAAGTAATAGAGGATACCTGTGATGAGTACCTGAGATAGACAAGCGCGTTGCAAAATAAAGATTGTTTTATTTGTTGTTTGATTTTGCAGTATTCTATTTTTAACAGCTCACGCGTTATTTATGACATGTATCAAAGTCAAACATTCTCAGTTAGCATTGTCATTTCATCATGAAAAGACCTACGCCCGAACAATGCTTAAAAATTAGTGAATTTTATAATTAAAATTCGCGACCATTTTACGGTCGTCATAATCAACCTACTAACCAAGCATTTCAGGCCAAGAAATCAAATTTCGCACCAATCTCACGCTATTGAAAAACTAGCCGCCACCTACCCGTATGCGTAGAGTGCGTAGAGAGGAAAATATTGCTGCCGTATCTACCAGTCTTAATGAAGACAGCGATTTGCCCATTCGTCGCCGTTCGTGGCAATTGGGATTAAGCTACTCGACTATCTGGAAGATTTTACGCAAGGATCTCGATCTAAAACCTTATAAAATACAGCTAATGCATGAACTGAAGCCGAACGACCTGCCACAGCATCGAGTTTTCGGCGAGTGAACCATAGAAAAGCTGGAGGAAGATTCACTTTTTTCATCAAAAAATTGTATTCAATGACAAAGCAGCCTTCTGGTTGAACGGGTATGTTAATAAACTAAACTTCTGTATTTGGTCCAATGAGCAACCTCATGCAATACAAAAGCTGCCAAGGCAACCAGAAAAATGCACTGTTTGGTGCGGTTTATGGTCCGGCGGAATCATTGTATCGTATTTTTTCAAATATGACCGTGAGAACAACGTTACCCTCAATGGCGCCGCTATCGTTCTATGATCTCGAATTTTTTTTGCCCAAAATGAGCGAGCTGAACCAGGTCGACATGTGGTTCCAGCAAGACTGTGCCACATGCCACACAGCACGCGAAACGATGGACCAATTGAGAGATAAGTCCTGTAAGCAATTTATCTCTCGTTTTGAACGGGTGAATTGGCCGGTTAGGTGGTGCGATTTGACGCCTTTAGACTATTTTTTATGGAAATACGTCAAATCGCTCGTCTATGCCGATAAGCCAGCGTCAATTGCAGCCTTGGAGATACCAGCAAAGTGATTCAAAATTGGACTCTCCGTGTCGATCACGAAGAAAACGTAGTCGTGGTCAACATTTACATGAAATAATCTTTAAAAAGTAAATGACAAGCATTGATTTATCAATTCAAATAAAAATTTTATACAATTTTATACACAATGGCCCTTACAATTCAAAAATAGCTTCGAGGTGATAAAATTTAACTTACAACTGGTTATTAACATTTTTCCTTCAAAACAACGTCAGATAGGATGCCAAAACTAGACATGTCTTCATAGTATATCTCGTCTTTATAAAAATTTTTATATGCCTCCCCTTAATAAAAAAAAAAAACTAATTTTAATTTACTCCTCTTAAGAAAACTTCCATCCTGTTTTTGCAACGTTCCCTAATCAGGATGTTGTTTGTTTAATTTTCTTCCTTCATAAGTTCAAGTAAATACACGTTTATCTATTCGTATTGGAAATTTTCTCAAAAATATCTGATGATGGCGGGGAAACATCGTATTTTGCAATTCTGATTTGCAAATATCAATTTATGGTTCCAGGATAGGCAAAATAAAATCAAAAGAAAAATGTAAATGGAAATCATTTATTTTTTTTTTCGAAACAAACAGCTCTGTAAGAGAGTATGACGATACGAAATCAGTGTGCAGGAACTTTTTAAAAATGTCTGACGTCTCTGAAGAATCTGCCAGCTTCAGCAGTTTATTTACCAAATGGTATGAATCCTTTACTTCAAAGAAGCGTTGCAATTGGAGTGGAATACAGAATTCTATCAGTTTCCATTAAAAGAGTATTATGATAATTTTTATAATGAAAAAGAAACTGGGGAACTATGATAATAAACTAATATAATTTGATAGTGGTATAGAAGAAGGTGTGAGATGCGTAATACGAGTAATTGGACTATTTGAGTATTTCACAGAATGGAAGTTCACTTCTCTTTCATAGTATCGAACATAGATAGATAGATAGGTACGGGTACAATAGATAGATTTTTATTTCGCATAAATTTTCTGTTCATTTTCAATAAACTTACATTTATTAAGATATCTTTCATCATTGTAAAATACAGTATAGTCGAGAATGGGTAATCCAAAAGGAAAAGTGAAAAATCCTTTTAGGGCGAAATAAAAAAAATTATTAGTGCTTTTAGTTTAATAAAGGCATACATTTTATTGTTATATACATACATATTGCAGTTTATTGAGCACACTGCAAACATATCTTCTTGGAATGCTCTCCACATATTGGAGTACTGCACTTTGTTGTTGTCATTTTCCGATTCTTATAATCGCAAATTCTGCAATGAGTTCTTTGCGCTTCCTCTGTTCGAACTGACTTTTCTGGTTCCCCAAGTTGTTTCCCAAAATTGTCTCTATAGCGTCTTTGACACCTTTTCGCTGATTTTGCATTTCATATCTTTTCAATTGCCATTTCTTAGTCATATGACCTGTAAAATTTGAATCTTGTTTATGCATGCTAAATTTAACATATTATAAAAATATGCCATTGGACATCGCCTGGTTTTTCTTTGGCCGTTAGTAGCGTGGCACATTTTGTCCAATATATCAACAGCGCCTTTCGTTTGGTTATAATCAAGGATTAAAAGTAATCTGCTTGACCGCCAGAATGCGCAGCTACTGCAAAAGAGGTTATGGTGCCTTAAAGTCCATTCATATTTAGGCAGACAGGCTAAATTTCAGTGTGATACTGTCTTTAGTTTTGTTTTGACAGCTGATTGTTGTTGACGTGTTTGGCATCATGTTGAGTATGGACAAAAACGATTTTCGTTCTCTCATAAAACATTATTTTTTGAGAGACAAAACGGCGAAAGAAACAAAAGAAGAGTATTTTGCAGACCTTCCGGAAAATTACTTTTCGGACGAGATCAAGAAGTTGGAAAATCGCTGGAATAAGTGTATCAAACTAGAAGGGGACTATATTGAATAAAATAAAAAAAAACATTTAAAAAACAATTTTTTTCATTCCCAAGGACGTTACTTTTAGTATTTCTAGCTTTTTGGATGGTTCACAGACGTTTCCTTTATCATGAAGAGATGAAACAAGGGTTACAATTTTCTTCATTTTAGCTAAATAAGATACTGCTGTAAGATTACTGTGATATAGAAATAATGCGAAACCAATTTTTCTGGATTTAAATTTTGCATCAGTGAAAGGTGCAGGAAGTTCTGCACCTATTGCCGTTATATTGTATTTTGCTAAAAGTTTCTGAATAAGTGGAATACCAGTGAACCAGTTATCAAATGTAACACACCTGTGTGATCCACGTATTGGCTCTACTAATTCTTCTACAAAGTATTCAGCTGAGTTTTTATTGCTTGGAGTCGATCCTTTTCCGAAGTAAGGAATTGCATTCACTAAATACTTTGTTGAGTTGTCCACCATCATTATAATTATCATGCCATATTTATCTGGTTTGATTGGGATGTATATCCTAAATGGACACAGTCCACGGAATCCAACCGATTGTTCATCTATGGTCAAGTATGCACTAGGTTTATAATTTTTTTTTTGCAGTTCTCTATGAATAAATCCCATGTTTCAGAAATGTAAGCTAGTTTGGTTTGTTTCAATCTTCCGGTCCTGGTTTCCTTGTTATCAAATCTCATACACTTGGTAATGAAGTTAAAGCGGAGCTCGGCCATAGTGGCTCTAAATCTATCTCCGCTGAGTGTTCCATCAAACAGATATTCACTGTTCAGGTGATTACTCTTTACTGCTGCCGCTAATATTATCAACCCCAAAAATGCTTCAAGTTCTTCTTCTTCAAGCTCCGTGATACACGATGTACCTTCCTTATACCGCAATTGATTAAGAAATTTTCTCGTTATTTCTAAAGAAACAAAAAGGTTGAAACATTCATTTGGTTCATAAGCATCTCTAGCTTCTTGTGTAGGACCAGGAGAAATATGAATAATATTTTTTTGGTTACTTTTCAACTTGATTTTGTAGCAGTAGTATTTCATAAAAATCTCTCAATAGTACTATTGTCAAAAAATATAATGTCATAGAGGCAGGGTCGGAGAATTGCGTTTTTTTCTCTTAGATTTGTTATGAAGTTGCTCTATTGTTTGCATCACCTGATCGTTGGTATCATTCTCGTTAGCAGGTGTATATGTGGTATCGTCTAACTCACAATTATCCGCAAAATCAGATGGAATGCTTTCAATTTTAAATCGATCATCTTCAACATCAAAATCTTGCTCCTTTTCTAATTGGTTCAACAATTCCTCTAAACCCTGGTCGCTAATCTTCTAGTCCATTACTAATAAAATATTAATTACAAAAATAATAAACTTAGTTGCAAAGTATTGTAAATAAAATAAGAAAATTTCTGTTGAAAACTGGGTTCTTACCTTTATCAAATAACAAAACGAATAAATGATATTTAGTACAGCTTCATAGAAAATGCGAACACCTGTGTACCTATGGTAGTACAACTACGTAAAAATTACGGGCAACTTTTTATGAAAAAATAAAAATAAAAACTTTTAGATTGTATCCAAATACACTGTCCTAGTCAAAGGGTAAACGCATACTGACGAATGCATAGCTCAGTCCTTCCCACTATTTTCCTGCCTGTTTGTGCTGAATTGCAATTTAAATGACATCATTCGTAAAAATGACAAAGAGGTACCGTTCTAGGGTTAAAGAAGAAAAAAAAAATATATTATGATAATAATAAATACATATACAAGGAGAAAAAAGTTTCGTTCATCCAACATGATAAAGTTATACTATATGAAGGTAAGGACCGAATGAGTTCGTAGAACAATTTCAATTAACTATTAAGAATTATGTAATAACAAACCAGAACATATGTAATAAATAAATGCTAAATAAAAAAAAGTGTAAATAAATAAATTAAATAAAAAATAAAAAAACTAGTTCAAAATAAAACCGGGATATTTTGCCGAAGTTTTCCGGTCTGTAGAGGTTCCGTTGTCATAAAGGATGATACTTTTTTTTATTTTTTTTAAAGAACTTAATACTCAAGTGGGTATGAATATACTTATCATGCATCAGCATAAATTAAGTTTTATGAAAAATGTGATGGAGAGAAAAAGAAAGATGTTTGGACTGTGCTCCATGGTACAGTGGTCGCTGCCATATGACAAAAATAAAAAAATCGAACTTAAAATTTTCGGGTTTAAAGCATGTACATCAAGTCATAAATGAAGAAGCTTCTAGAAAGTAAATTTTCTTTTCTCCGAGACCATTCGCTTTTTCTGGGAAATTCCCTTAAAGTAAGACCACGTGTTTGGCTATTCAGTGCGTTCTGATTCATCATTGAGTGAAGTCAATTTTGCGAACACAATATTTCAACGAAAAAATCTTCCAACAAATTATTAAAAATATGGATATAAAAAGTACAAGTATAGATTTAAATTTAAACTAATAAACAACTTTAATATTGTAGGGAACCATATGAAAAAGAAAACAATTTCCCAAGTTGTCTTTTTTCAGTGTTTTTCATCTGCCACTTGTTTCTTACTAATAGTTAATGTTTATAGATTTTAATGTTCTTCGAATTGGTTGCCAAAAAATGCCAGGCTTCGTAAAATCTGGATCGGAGTGACGCGGCTTTTTGAGTTGTGATGTTTTTGTTTCTCATGTTGTGTACGTGTTGTGCTTCCTTTATGTGTTTGTTATTGTTCACTGCTGTGGTACATGTCAAATTATTTTATTTTTGCTGTTGTTAACTGATGTGGTTTCTGATTTTATTTTGCAAGAGTGGTGCTCTTGATGCTGTAAGAGACACTAATTCTAAAAAAGCTCGGAATGTGGTTGGTTCGATAAAATTAGGTGTTGAAAATAAGGGCTATGGTGCAGACCAAGATGAAATACAGAATTGTACCAACTATGTCTGCAAAAAAATTGAGTTTTTGGCAAAAATGCAACCACACCAAAGACGTTGTTTTGCAAAAGCACTCGAACTGGCTTGAGATAAGGGAGAGCTTCACTGTAAGAGAAAAGGCTAAGAAGTTGATTTCAGGTAGAAGCCGTGGACATCCCAAATCAGAAGTCAAAGAGTCTTCAAAACGAACAAAAAGACGACAAATGGCTTAGGTATCAAAAGTAGACTAGTCCGCTGCAGCTGCTTTACGAAATGTGTGCCTGAATTCAAATCAAACATTTTCTGAAGCAAATGCTAGTGAAGTTGTTGCACTTATAATGGAAACCAATTTAAATAAATATCAATATTTATTTACTGATTCGAAATTTTATGAACTCCAAAATTTCATATTGCTTTTTACCCAGCTACGATAATGTTCTGCAAGCTAAAAAACAAAGTTACCCAAGTAATATAAGTGAAGACGAATCACTCGCGGAAGTTGAGCTACAAAGTTTACTTGATCATACAGCATCGCGTATACTGGAACTTCAGATAGATGTAATCAATGAAACTAAAGACGATTCGGTGAGCACGCCTACTTTGATTGGAAAATGGGACTTCGACGGAAACTCTGTACATAGCGAGTATAAGCAGAATTTCGTCAGTAATAGTTGTGAAGACAACTCTTTATTTGTAACATTAATGTGCCCCTCCAACTTATAACTAAATCGGATGAGTTACACAGCCCCAGAATAGTATGGAAAAATTATAGGCCATCGTCTACCCGCTATTGCAGATCAATAAGTTTTCAATTTAAAAAGGAATTTAGCCAATTGTCCTTTGCAGAAGAGAAGTACATTAAGCAGAAAATAAACGGTTTGCGACACACAGAGATGGTTACACCTACTCGTAAGAACATTCGCATAGAGCATAGTCTGCAGCTTACAATGGTGGACGGTAAAGTTTGTAATACCTTAAGTTGAGCATCTTCAACAAAATGTTACATACCACCAGAATTTATTCAGAAAATTTAAAATGCAAATACAAAATATATTATCAAAGCAATCCCTATCGACTGCAACACACTTATGCCAGCGCTTGATCCAATCCTCGAAACATTTTTTATATTCGATTCTCAGTACTTCCTGCGATTTTTCCATTACTTCCTCTCGGCTGCTGAAACGCGTTCCCTGTAGTGGTTTTTTAACTCGATTGAACAGAAAGAAGTCACAGGGAGCCAAATCAGGTGAATTCGGTGGATGTTGGATGGTATTTGTTGCATTTTCCGTCAAATAATTACGAATACTGATGACACTGTGCGACGTTGCGTTATCATGGTGCAAAATCCACGAGTTTTCTGCCCACAATTCTGGTCTCTTTCGGCCAACGACGACGAAAACGACGTGGTTTTTTTGGTCTCGGCTCATTTGGTGAACGCCATTCACTTGCCTGATGTCTGGATTGCGTGTTGTACTCATAAACCCACGTCTCGTCTCCAGTAATGATCCTTTTGATGAATGTGGGATCGGATTCAGCCTCGCAAATTATCTCTTTTGCGACGTCAACATGGTCTCTTTTTTGCATGAAATTGAGGTCTTTTGGCACCGACTTTGCCAAATCATTAATCAAAATATCTTGGACGGATAAGTGGGCAATGTTTAAGTCCTCCGCTATCTCTCTGATTATTAATTTGCGGTTATTGACCAACATTTCTTTTACTTCATCAATGTTTTCGTCGGTTTTCGATTTCGATGGTCTGCCACTGCGCACTGCGTTCAACATCTTCGCTAGACTCACGACCAATTTTGAACCGCCCGTGCCACTGGTACACGACCGTTTTCTTTAGAGAAGTGTTGCCGAAACACTTTTCAAACATTTCCATTAAACCCGTTTTTTACGAAAAATTTAATACAAGTTCGTTGTTGCAAATTTAAATCCATTTCTAAAATTGTAAAAAAATCGCCAACACACACAGAGATAGATGTACTCTTGGCTACGTAACTTTTGCAAATGTCAAATGTCATGACGATTTACCAACTTAACAAAAAATACCGAACTCAAATCGGAACAATCGGAGTGGCACACGGTGGTGTGGTGCGGGAACATTTTAATAAAGGTGATAAGCGAAGCTAAGCCAACAGAAACGAACAGTATACATAGACGACTGTCTCAGAAAAAAAGTTCACGAAAGTCTGTACGAATTTGGCTTATCATATTATTTCATCCATGTATCACATCGATTGGTGATAAAATCGTGGCGAATCCGGTCTCCAAAAGAAAAAAAAACAACTATTGACACGAAAGCGAAAGCCTCAATTGGAGTTCCGAAAGATAATGGGACTGCTAGTGGACAAACCCAAGTTTGAAGGCAGTGGTACATTAAATGATGGAAACACAGGAAGCAAATTTTTTAGAAACTCTCGCTTGGCTTCAAAAACTACGGGCCTTAGTGAAGCTTTAATTGCTAGATGCGCTACCATTTTGCAAGCTTTAAATTCGGGCTACAAAATAATTGTGGACAAATTGAGGGGTTATGTGCTAGAGACAGCTAGAGGACTAGTTGAAAAATATCCATGGTACTACTTGCCACCTTCAGTCCACAAAATATTGATTTATGCTCCTGAAGCCATCGACCGAGCTCTAGTTTTAATTGGGGAGTTCTCTGAGAAAGCTGCAGAGGCCAAAAATAAAGACTTCAATTTATACTCCACCACACTAAAAAAATTTCCCGCGTCTTAACAAACACAGACTTAATAAATAGATTACTTCTTAGTTTAGACCCTTTTATAAGTGAATTAAGAAAACTGCCTTGCAAAACAAAGTTGAAGTTAAATAAGTCCGTGGTTGATTTCCTTCAAGAATATTAATGTATCCAATGTAATTTTTGCCAATTTTTTGATTTCACTTTTTTTTTTAATTTTTATTTTCAATTATGAATTTTTGATATAACTTTATTATTTGTTAATAAATTTTCTGATTTGAAAATATTATAAGAAATAATTTTAGTTTTTGTTAGACATATAAAAATACAAATGGATGGGAAAGGCGTGTCCGTGAACAACCACGCCTATTTTTACACAATATTATTCTGATATTTTTCTAAGCTCGTAGCAACAATTTCAGACCTACACATATCTTACGTAGAAGTATTTTTGTCGCCTACCTCCATACAAGCCCGACCACTGTGCATGGGTGGCATCCAAAACATTTAATGGGGAGACTAAATTCTTAGTGGAAGTTGGCTTAATGTTGATTTCTAGTCAACTACTCGTCTTACTTGATTTTCGTTAGCTGAAAAAATGGATGATATGTTTTTCGGGCAAGACTGGGATTCGAACACTGAACCTTCCGATTTGGAAGCCAGTCCACTACCACTTGAGTCACGGCCACCATGGAAGGTAGCAAGCTTTTATTTTCTATGTAAAAAAGATATCATTTACGAGTACCCTTAAAAGATTAAGTTTAATTTTTTATTCCTTGAAATAGATGCATCATTTAAATTTCTCTCTATGTTGAGAGGAAACTGATGAGACGAAACTATCGCAGTGTCATTAGTAAACATAGCAAATTTACAATTTGGCAGCAATGAAAAATCGGACGTATACAAATTATATATGTAATGTGCACCGAACTTTGGGGCAAGCCGTATTTGACATTCAACAAATCAGAAACAGAATTATTAACATGAACCAGAAAGATCCATTTAGACAAGATACTTTGGACAATCTTACAAAAATATATTTGATGCGGACTATAATTTAGTAATTTATTTATGTAATAGTCCATTATGCTATACGGTGTCAGTAGCTGATTTAATGTCCAAGAGAATCATACCCGTTGACTTTCCTTGTTCACGATTTGTTTTTATAATTTTACCTATCCGAAAAACTTGGTGAACTATGTTATGTTATGATTTTTCAGAAGTCAAATTTCTCATTAGGTAAAATATTGTTCTCAGTCATCAAAGCTGTTAGGTGCTCTCTGATTATTTTTTCGAATACGTTGCTTAGTGCGCTAAGTAGATTTATTGGCCTATAGCCCTCAGCATTTTCTGGAGGGTTGTTAGGTTTGATTAAAGGTATTATTTCACCTTTTTCCAAGCATCTGGGTAATATTTCACGTTCTGGCAGGAGTTGAAAATTAATTTTATCCGCTCTCTACCAGCCTTCGTGAGATACTTGAGATAAATATTTCTGATTTGATCAAGGCATTGAAACTTTCTTGATTTGAGAGTTTTTATCAAAGAAGCAACCGTGCTGGTAGAAACAAAGTTGGCATGTGGAGTTGTACAGGTTGATGCTTTAAGGTCTTCAATCGCACAATCAAGTCTGGAAGTAAATAGGGGATCGGTTAGGTTAGAAGCGATGGCATCATTTTTCATGAAAATATACGGTAAGGTGTTAGATTTATCCTTATCAGTGTTGTAAATAGACGAAGGGCTTTCTAGAACCGGAATAACTAGGGTTTCTTAATACTTGCATTATGTCATCGAGCGAATAAACCTTTTTTTTTTTATTTCGAATTTTAAAATATTAATGAATTTCTAATAACTTGAGTTTTTTGGAACTGGTAACGTTGTGAGTGAAGTCCGAATTCGAAATGTCAGTTTCTTGTGCATATCATTTTTTGCACCATTCTGTTCTTCGATGCCCACGCTACACGTTGACTGCTGCAAAATTTCCAAGGTCCTAACCAATGTAAGAATATGGTTTTTCCTCTTTTGTTTGGATGTTTTATAGAGTTTTACATTAATAGGAAATAAAATCAACAATCAGTCGTTTCAAATTTGGATTTTTATTTCTGGAAAAGGAGATTTTAGTTAGCCGCGGGTCAACACATTATATTCCAAAGAGGTTTTTCGCATTTGTAAAAGGTACTCAGCTTGTAGTTCCAATCTTCCATAAGCTTTGATATTAATTTTCTCAGAGCACGAACTGGAAATTAGAGTGCCGAAACATTGTCAGTATCTTTCCTGAATATTCGTTATCTTTATAACACGACCGGAAATACAGAAAAAGTGGATGGTTTGAATGTTTTAAGAGTTTTTGGCACACAATCACTGACAACGCTTAAAACTAAACTGGTAAATGTTTTAACTGCATGGTCAACATCTTCATGGATAAAGACGCTATCCTTAAGAATAGATTTTTTAATCCATTTTCAAATTTACAAAGGCAAGCCACCGCACAAGTTACAATACATGATATGCATATTTACATAAATATCTTTCAACTCAAGTAATGAGTTGATAAGTAACGAGAGCTTTATTTACTTTAATTTGAAGGGAAACAACGAACAAACCCGTCATATAGAGAAAAAAATAATCGTTACTTATTAAAACGTTATATGTACTCGTATGTACTTAGGGGAAAATTAATATTGAAAGTGTAATACAATAATAGCATATAATAACTATTGTAAATAAATATATAAATAAATAAATAAATGAAAAACATGCATACTCTTATACAGGGTGTCTCCTAATTCGTCAAGGATAATTTAGGAAGTGAATCTTGCGTATATTCTAAGAAAAAATCATTCAGCAGTAAGGGTCTATCCCCAATATTGATATCATTTATCCAGGATTTAAAGTACCCTTGTTAGGACTTTGTTTTTAGAAGAAGTACTAGCTTTATAACAGCGCTTAAATAAAGTCGATATCTTATTTGAGTCTTCAGATATTAAATTTTTAAACCTGTTTCATTTTTCTTCCTGTGCTAATTTTTGACTTTCTTCAGAAAATGCTTAATAAACATAACGTTTTACTATATTTGTCTTATACGAGGAAATATAACAATAATAAAAATAAATCATCAATAAGATTTTATGAAAGTTGGTAAAACCTGCAGTTACCTGCTAAAAAAAAAAGGGTTTCTTGTAGTTTAGGGTAATTCTTAATTTATGTCTTCACTAAAACAGTCATAACAGTTGCTCAAAGCGTCCTCCTTGATTTTGTACGCATACTAGAGTACGTTTTCGGATTTCACTGCGAATATTTATTCATGCTAATTGCTGCCTCATTTTTGATGGCGCTTCGAGAATACCCTCTTCCAATTCATTTAAAGTTGCTATTTCGGTTGAATAAATGGGTTCTTTCATTCTTCCCCATACAAAAAAAAAATCCAATGATGTAAGGTCAGGAGATCTTGCAGTGAACTGGTCTATTTCTTCCTCTCCAACGATTACCGTACTCTTCATTTAGCCAATTTTTAACCTCACGCCCATAGTGGGCTGGAGTACCATCCTGTTGGAAATCTGATGAAGTTAGTTGAATCAGTGGATTGTACCTCCAATAGTTCTGGTAAATTATTTTGCAATCCAGGTTGTCTGGTGGTAGTTTGAAGCGGCCGATTACACCTGCCCACATATTGACGCTGAATTTATGTTAAAATGACTTATGTCTCCTTGTATGTATGTGGATTGTGGATGGAAATTTGTGATCCCGTCTCTTGTAAATTGAGATTCGTCCGTCCATAAAATTCTGCTAATAAACTCGTTGTGATCCGCTATAGCAACCAGTTAGAAAACTCTTTTCCAAATCATGAGGAAGCAGTTCTTGTACAGATGTATGGTGGTATGTATAAAGATTTTCTCCATGCAGTACACTAGAAATTTTATGTCTGGAAACATTGAATTGCAAAGCTAAGCATCTGATGCTGATTGATGGATCAGTTGTGACAACTTCCAGTATTCTCTCATTACTCGAAATCCTTCTTACTTGTGGAGCTCCAGCATTCGGTCGTGTATTTGGAACTGATCCCGTTTATTGAAGCCTTCGATACGTATTTCCAAATACTCCTTTACATAAAGTTCATAGTTGAACTTCCATTGCTCGTTGCCCATAAACGCAAATAATGTCAGTGTATTATTTGTTTGTAAATGCAAACAGACAGTCAGCGACTGTAACCTTCGTGTAAAAAATTATGCTGATGAATTAATTTCCTTTTTCTAATCTTTTAGCCATTTTTGTTTGGTAAATTTTCCAAATAGGCCTTCATACCTAGAACCTAACTCTTTCTGAGAACTTTTAAGGGACAGTTTAAGGAAATGAGGGTTTTGACAGGTAGTCAAATAAACGAGCACCCTTTAAAGTTCTTTAATTGCTATGCATTTTAAAAACAATTTTGGCAAATTAGTAATTCCTGGAATATTCTTACGAGTATTGGCAACTGCTGTTAGAAACGTTGGCAAAAAATTATAAATTCCTTTTTTTATCTGCTGCATGTTTTCCCCAGTATCATAAAATCTATGGGTTTCTGTGCAAACCTGATGATGACCTTTTTTTATTATTGTTAAACGTTATTATGTTAATTATACATTTTCTGGAAAAAAGTGACCTCAAATTCAAAAATTATCATGGGCAATGAAAATAGAACGGTCTTAGAAATTGGATGTCTAAAGACTCAAACAAGATATTTAATTTTTTTAAACGCCGTTACAAAGGCTAGTATTTCTTCTAAAAACGAAGTCCTACATGAAGTTCCTATCGTTAGTACGGTGCCGTGAAATAACACCGAGTGCAATAACGCCGAGTGCAATAAACCCGAGTGCACTAACGCCGAGTGCAATAACGCCGAATTCCAAAATTCGGCTTTCATAAAGTGAAATAACGCCGACCATTGCTTGTGATATAAAACCGAATTGTCGAATGTTGAAATATGTGTTAAATTCAAGTTTGAAGAAGGTGGCTCGCTTCGCTCCCTAACAGGAATTCACCCTTTTCTCCGCAGGGTTTAGGCAGTCGCTCCGCTAAGGTAATACCAACAACTGTCAGGCAGGCGCTTATAACTTCTTAGCTGTTGTATTTTGGTTGTAATTGTAATTGGTCGATTTGACATGGTACCGTTTATATTAATCATTTTTAGCATGTACTCGTATGATGAAAACTGATTTATATTAAAGCAATATTAAAAACATTGAAAAGTGAAATAAGACCAGTTCGGCATTATTTCACTTTCACAAAACGAAATAAAGCCGATTGCTAATATTCAGCCTTACTTCACTTTTACGAAACAAAATAAAGCCGAATTTTGGAATTTCACAGCACCCATTAGTACTAACAGAGCAATTCCCGTTAATATGGGTCAGGGTATACCAAAGTAAACCTTTTCTTAAATCCTCGATAAATGATGTCAACATTGGATGTAGACCCTTACTATGGAACGATTTTTTTTCATAGAATATACCCAGAAATCATTTCCCAAATTATCGTTGGCGAATTAGGGGACACCCTGTGTACTCGTAATTGTCTTGCGTGGAAACAAGTTTCCTTATATCCCTTGCGAAATAAAATTAAATAGGTCAACTTTTGTTTTACACATTGAAAGTTTAGTTATCATCTATAATCCGAGAAGATTTAGTTCACCAGTAGAGAACAAGTTAGAATTGTTGTTGATGATACGCTTATTGATGGGAACACACACACGATGGATTGTACATGGGCCACGTAGGAATAGCATGTGATGGTGACTGCGGGAAAGAGCCGGAAACTCAGAGAGAGAGCTGAGTAAACTGTTTTTTCCTTTCCTTTCGATTCGCATATTTTATTCTAGCCCATTAGGTTTTTATGTGGCAGTATTTTTCGCCTTGGCCAAACATTTGATAATTTCAGCATTGTGTTAGCTTACCTTTTTGCGTCTGTTAGCAGTTCCAGCTAACTTGAGTGTCACTTAATTTAACCGAACCGTTTTCAAACGAAAGTAACACTGTTTAGTGTTTGTATTTGTAGCTTCATTTAATATGTCCATTTTTAACCGCTTTGGGGTCAGAGTTAAACATTCCGTACAGTTTTACGGACCTGGTTCTTCATTGCGTCGTGGGTGAAGAACTGACATTTATTTTCTTTCAATTTACCTAAAACACTGGTATGAATCTATCGAATCACATGAAATTTTTATCCTGATACATAGACAAATTTTTAATTGCATATTCTGCGATATTCAATGATTTCATAGGATTTTTGAAGTACTTTAACTGGAGGCACAAAGACTTTTTCAACCTTCACAGGATCCAAAATTTCACCCTCACTATCACTGTCCGGAAGACACTGCAACGGCCTCCATTAATTATTTTTGGAATCTTTTATTTTTTGTCTGAAGACGGTAGTGAGTCTTCAGGCTCTGAGAATGTATTTCGTTTGGAAATAGTGTCATTAATTACAGAGCAAGGAAAAGCGTCATACGGATCAATCCCAAAATAGAGTTCAATAAATGTGACAAAGCATCATGCAATGCATATTTATTTATATGTCACGGGCCAGTGAATCTCTGTAGGGTTGAAAACACTTAATTAAATTACAAAGGCACTTTTTTTCTATTACAATCTTTTTTTATTCAATTCATTCCAATTTAAGAAAGTTCTGAGCAAAGTTTGAATGGAGAGTACATTTGTAAAATTTGTGTGTTACTTTGACGCCTTTTAAGATATTAGTCTTAATGAGATTCAACACACGCATGGTCAATAGCCAGTCCTTAACTTTTTTTTTATGTACATACTTAAGTTATGTATTACTTGGATGGAGTAAGGAAATTTATTAAAATACTTTGGGGCTTTAAATGTATAGAGATATGAAGTGGTAATGTCATATTGCAACTTCGAGTGCGTGAGACCATAATAAACTTTTGATAAGATTTTAAGTAGCCTTCTGGCTACTAGATTCATGTGTGATTTTAATGTTTGAATACGATCCTTCCAATTCAAATTATAATCTAATAGAAAAAAATCTAAGAATTGTTTACTGCTTCAGTTTTAAAACATTTATGAGAACATGACTTGAAAGTTTATTTTTGCGCAAGTATGCAGCGATATTTATTGCAATAATATTCACGGAAACAAATATCATAATCAGTTGCAATTTGCCAGATATCTTAAAACTTATGAGTTTAGTTTTTGCACTTATTATTAACTTGTGTGCTGTAAACCATAGGCTTAGTGTATATAAGTCTTCTCCAATCTTAGCAGTGCATCCAGACCTAAAACCAAATTGATAACTGGAGAAGAACTGGTTATGTTTCAAAAATTTTACGATTCTGACTTTCAGCAGTTACTCAAAGAGGAATAACATCAGCACATTTAAGACACTTTTCTTAAAAACGTGACTTAGTACATCAACCAAGCCAAGCAAGCAATTTTTTTCAATAAAATAATCCTTATACCATCAATAGTTGCATTTAAGTATTTTTGTTTTTAAAGAACATTATAACTCTGTAAAGCTCATCAGGACTATTATTATTGAATAAAAAGCTATTTGTTTGTATGTCGGCAACAATAACAATTGCAGGCAAGATACAGTTGCATGAATTGTGGAGTTGCGATCCAGTTTGGGGCTTCTGTAAATAAAAATTACAACAGAGATCGCATTGTGGTTGAATTTGGTAAGCTACATCACTAAATGGCGAGACTGACATCAGACAACAGCAATTTCATTTTACAAATAGCCATGACGTTAGGCATAACTTTTACCCTTAATCTTACTTACATTTGTGAAGAAGATTTTTGTAACGATTTTCAAAGAGTACAATCCTGCCGATGTTTCAAATACAATATTTATAACATCACCGGACTTAAAGTGCAGCTAGTACAGTGCCTATTTAGTAAATACTTCTATATAGGGAATCGTTGCCGAAACACTTTTCCAACATTTCCAACATTCGCGCCCCATTAAATCCGTTTTTTACGCAAAATGTAATACAAGTTGGTTGTTGCAAATTTAAATCCATTTCTAAAATTGTAAAAAATCGCCAACTCACACAGAGATAGATGTACTCTTGGTTACGTAACTTTTGCAAGTGTCAAGCTATGATGCTAAGATTTAGAGGGAATATCAACAACAGATTTACCAACTAAACAAGAAAAACAGAATTCAAATCGAAATAATGGGAGCGCCACATGGTGACCAATTCGCTTAGAACTGCAATATTTTTTTAAACAGCAAACGGTTAACTGAAGTCATAGCAATTTCGGTTATTTTGCACTAGGTAAGGTATATACCTATATGTATGTACATACATACCCTCGATTCTTGCCCAAAATTCCTTGACCCACTCCTTCCACCAACTGTCAAACTCACAAAAAAATTTTCTGATATGAATGATGACAGTCGTTACGTTGTATCTCATTTGAGAGACCGCTGCATTTATGAAAATGTTCGGCTCTACCTTGCCTACTTGCACGACAAACCCAACTCCGTTTGCATTGATGGCATAACCAAAACCAACATTATGGTTTCGATTCAACGAGAAGGTCTTCCTATTAAGCCAGCTGAATTGATGCAAATTTTCGTTCGCTACCATGAGAGTTTCGACATCTCTTCCGATGAAGTTCATAATGATATTTCCACGCTGTCTTTGGATGTCAGCTCTAAACGTCTCTCCCACTTACAAAGAACTCGTTCAAATTTTAAAAACTATTACAGTTCCTAACAAACTAAATCCTGTATCCTCCAGTCCACAATGCCTGTCCATTTACTACCAAAATGTAAGAGGTTTGCGCTCTAAAATCTCTGTCGTATATCTCAATTCTTAAAAGTTACCCTATGACCTAATTGCTCTTACTGAAACAAATCTAATTCCGGACATTAATAACCTTGAGCTGTTTCCTTCAAATTTCAACGTTTTTCGAAAAGATGGATTTGAAAGAGCTGATAATCCCTATGGCCGAGGTGTTTTACTAGCAATCCGGAACTTTTTCCACGCAACTCCTGTTGATATTCCCCGTACTGACAACTTTGAGTTAGTATGTGTCAACATTATGCTCCCCAAACGCTGTCTTTACGTACTTTGTTGTTACATTCACCCATCCCAACCAATTGAGTCTTATCGACCTGTAGTTCACGCAGTGGATTTTTTGACTGATAATGCACAACCTGAAGACTGTATTATTCTAGTAGGGGATTTCAACCTCCCTCAACTTAAATGGGGGTCTTCCGACGATTCGTCTCATTTCGTCTCTCTTAATTCGTCCTCAGAAATAGAAATTTTGATGGTGGACTGCCTAACCAACTCAGATTAGTGGAATACCTAACACAATGAACAGACAACTCGACCTTGTCTTCACATCCGATTCAGATAACTGTGTCGTTTATAGGAGTGATCATCTTCTTTCTACCCTAGACCGCCTTCATCCCCCCTTGTCAATTATATACTCATATGAAAATGGCAACACAAGTGTCGATGCGGAAAATGCATTTTCATTTAACTTCCGAAGAACCGACTTTAACAAACTTAAAAACCTCATCAGCAACATTAACTTTGACTTTATTGCTGAGACGACTAATATTGATCTTGCCTTATCAACGTTCTATTCGTTAATTTTCTCCTGCTTTGCCCAATCGGTTCCATATACCTTCCGAAAGGACTGCATGTCAGTTCCTCCCTGGTACAACAAGGAGTTGCGCTCTCTCCATAATTACAGAAACAAGTTGTGGCATAAATTCTTAAGGACTCGATCTGATTCCGACTACAGTAATTATCGATTGGTATATAATCGTTTTTCTGAACTTTGTGAGTCTCTTTACCTTGAGTACTTCTACCGCATGCAATTTAACTTAGTCTCAGACCCTAAACGCTTCTACCAGTTTGTTAATACCAAAAGAAAGTCAGACGGCTACCCATCTACTCTCAAATTTCTCAGTGAATCTTCTGCCGACCCGAAAACCATTGCAAATTTCTTTGCCTGTCATTTTAATAAATCCTTTTCTAAGAAAACAGCTGAACCCGATCCTAGTTACTTTAGCTATATGAGAAACTATCCTGAGACATCATCCGTTTCGCTAAATATAACAACATCTTTGGTGTCTGATAACATTACCAAACTTAAAGATGATTTTTCGTCCGGCTCTGATGGCCTTCCGGCTGTTGTAATAAAAGAGTGTGTTAACCATCTCGGTCCTCCCCTTGCTGCCCTATTTAACTTGCCTGTCTCAATAGGTACTTTCCCTTTCCTATGGAAGGAATCTTACATCATCCCTATTCATAAAAAAGGAAGTAAGGCCGAAGTCGATAATTATAGGCCCATAGCAAAACTCTCTTGCATACCCAAACTTTTTGAAAGCATAGTCTATCAACAACTGCTTCCGTACTGTAGGCCAACTATCTGTACAAATCAGCACGGTTTCATGAAAGGTAAATCAACGACCACTAACCTAACAGAGTTCGTCTCTAGAACGCTTCATGCTTTAGAAGACGGTGATGAAGTCAATTCAATTTCCACTGATTTCAGCAAGGCATTCGATAAAATTTCTCACCAACTTATCATTTTTAAACTAAAAAAACTTGGCTTTTCCCCTCATTTTGTGGCATGGACCAAATTCTATTTAGAAGACCGAGAATACAGGGTCATCTTCAGATCTTCAATATCCGACCCAATTAAAGCAACATCTGGTGTCCCTCAGGGTAGTCACCTTGGGCCAATCATCTTTATCCTGACGATTAACGACATAAATCTCATTTTAAAGAATTGTAATCTTTCTATTTTCGCTGATGACATGAGAATTTCCAAAGTCATTTCATTGCCTTCTGACTCCCATTGCCTGCAAGATGACTTAAATAAGTTTTCGGTATGGTGCAAGCAAAACTTTTTGGAGCTTAATGTCAGCAAATGCCAAGCGATAACCTATTCCCGCAAACGTTTACCTCCCCCTCCAAGAAACTACTACTACTACTACCAAGTACGGGATCTAGGAATAATTTGTGACAGAGAATTGAATTTCGACTCACATATTGACAGCATTATAAATAAAGCTAACTCTGCACTTGGTTTTATCAAACGCTGGTCGAAAGAATTTTCCAACCCTTACGTTACAAAGTCCCTGTACATTACGTTTGTAAGGCCTCTTCTCGAGTATTGCAGCCAAGTTTGGTCACCCTATAAACTAACCCACATTCAAAGAATAGAAGCAGTCCAACGCAGGCTTATCCGTTTCGCACTTCGTGGTCTACCCTGGGCCGACCCATATGGATTACCCCCCTATGAAAATAGGCTGGAACTAATTAGCATGCATACCCTAAAAAAACGTCGTGAAGTCGCTGATGTACTTTTTATCCACCAGTTACTGACTGGAAACATCGAGTGCTCGAGAATAACGCAAAATATTGCATTCACTCCCAATCCCCGTAATCTAAGATCTGTCCCACTCTTCCTGATCCGAACTCACCGTACCAACTACGGTCACTTTGAACCAATATCTAGAATGTTGCGTATAACGAACAACTACGCCGAAGTCTTTGACCTAAATAGCAGCAAACACGAAATGAAAAAAGCACTGCTCAATATGCCACTCCCTTAACATCTACCTCGTCCACCATTTCTCCTCGCCCCATATTAGGTTAAGAATATCTTTGTTAGTTTTAAGTCTAGGTTTAAGTTTTTGCTTGTTAATAAGCTAAATAAAGTTGTCCGGGGTAGACCCGGGCTAATAATAATAATAATAATATGTAGACATTCGAAGATTAGACCTCTTAATCATGTTGGTAGTGAATATGCGAAATCGCTGTTCATCAGATCTCCCTGGATGTCATTTCATGCTTAGTTTCAAAAGTAACATTTTAGTTTGATTTTGGAAATTTTGAGTGCCAGAATATGAAAACCCCTAAATTGCTCAACTCCCTTTACACAAAGACAATGTGTGGTTTGTAGACAACTCTGTATTAAATATTCTGTACACTCACCTCTGAACGAGTATGTGCACATTTACATTTTAATAAATCCCCTGCACCATTTGCAAACTCAAAACAATCTAGCCAGCAAGGAACAGGTAGATACACAAAGTCGTGTATTCAAAAACCTTCATACCAATATATCCGAAAACATAAGGAATGAATTCTCTGTCCGTCTCCGAAATTTCCACTGTCTCTGGGGAATTGTAGAACAAGCGAATTTCATTTGTTATTTGCATAATCCATTGCATAGTCATATTGTTTGACTGCCATATTCATGGAACGTGTTCGTATTAATCAAAAGTTGTTGCCACCAACTCGATATATATATATGTATTTCCTTTTCCATTCAGTACCTTGCTTCAAATACAATCAGTCAGCCTCATGGATGTTTACACCCACTGGCTGTTTGGTTGCTTGTGGTAATGTTTTATCTTAACGACATTGATTCCTTTACCGCCGCATTAGGATGCGTCGTTGTAGTCGTCTCTGCCGTTACCCTCGTGGTACAGATTGTGAGCATTGGCGGCGGAATTCTCGCGGGAATGCTTGATTTATCGGGTGAGCTTCGGAATTTGGCATAATGTGGCATATTGCTTCGCGCGCTATTTCACACCGTTATCGCCGTTCCAGGTTGCAAGTGGGTTTTTAACGTAAGTGGAAATCTTATCTTGAAAGTGGAAACCTGAAGAAAGTGTTGAAAACACTTAGTTTTATGCATTAATTCCTTTTGTATTTTGCTTTCTTAATTGGGTGTTAGAAGTTAATAAATGCAAGAACTGCTGAAATTTGAAAATTATCATTTTAAAGCTTTACCCTAGTTAGATGAGCTACGTGGGATCGACTTCATCGATTTTTAAAACTCAATTTAATCCGCGCACAGTGGTGCCTGTGCTCGACGTTCTTGCCAACTCGGACAGTGAAACTGAAAATAATGTATTGGAAGATGACGTGCAAATTGATGTCGAAGATACTGAGATAAGTCTGCCTACTGAAAATGTGTCTCAAAGTGTGTCTCGCCCAGTATGCCGAACTCTATTGTTATGCTGCGACATCAAATACTTAGACGCAATATGATCATCGGTGGACCGCTACTAAAGCCAGAACAAGTGGCACTGCATCTTCTTCTAATACATACGAGTACATATTATAAGAACAACTAGAGACCCCACTTGAATGAATAGGAACCTGAATGATCCTCTACTCGTAGAATGCTTATATATATTTATAACTGACAATATTTTGGAGGAGATAACAATTGACGAAATGAAGCTTCAAGGGCCTGATGGAAAAGCAACCTTCAAAGCTACAACTGGCGAAGAAATTTGAGCTAGAATCGGCACTGACAGTAGCTATGAAACACAATCACTTGACCACGGATTCGTATTCAGGAAACAGACACATTGCTCCCATGAGTTGAGACAGATTTGATTTTTTTTGATAAGGTGCTTGCGTGTGGATGATAAAACATTGCAGTCAGAACTAAGGGCTGCTGATACATTTGAACCAATTACAAAATTATGGGAGATCTTCATAGGACATTGTCAATCTAATTACATTCTCGGAGCGTATGTCACAATATAGATGAACAGCTTTTAGCTTTTCGAGGTCGATGCCCTTTTCGCATGTACTCGTAAATTCCGAACAAACACAATAAATACGGATTGAAAATAGTAATGATATGCGACAGTCCCACACGATATATGATTGATGCAATTGCTTATCTATTATAAGAAAATGTACTCAAACCAATTGATAGCCTCTTTTCATGGTAGTAATGTAACCTGTGATAACTGATTCACGTCAGTTACTTTAGCAAAGAACTTGTTAAGGTCGCCATATAATTTGACCTTAGCTGGAATTATAAGCTCGAATAAAGGGCAAAGAGTAGAAGAGCTGATAAATGTGCTTTCCAGGCGTGAAACTAGAGGCGGAGTGTTTACATTTGATCAAATGTATCCCTCGATGCCGTGCAGCCGCAAAAGAAAAGATGGCCCATGGCCCTATTATATGGTATGTGGAATATAATTCCCCATTTATGAGGCTTCAATGGAAGGTTTTACTTCAAATGATGTTTCGCTTTTGAAGCATAAATTGATACATCGACGGAAAGGTGCTCTACCGTAGGAATTATTAAGCACTCTCTTTTGAATCCTCCAATAATTGGACGAATTTAGAAAAGTTTATTAAATTCGGATGAAGTTTTGTCTTTCACTATTCTGGAATTGTTCTTGAAATGCAGCACAAAATTAACAATACGTTTCTACCATTAGTATTAACAGAGTAATTTCCGTTAACATAGGTAAGGGTAGAAAAAAGTAAGCCTTTTCTTTAATCCTTGATAAATGATGTCAACATTGGAGATAGAACCTTATTTTAGTTCCCGAAATTTATTCAGAAAATTAAAAATACAAGTTTATCATCTAAATCTATATTGTCCCCTTCAAAGTAATCCCCATTGACTGCAACACACTTATGCCAGCGCTTGATCTAATCCTCGAAATATTTTTTTATATTCGCTTTTCGGTATGTCCATCAGTGCTTCCTGCGATTTTTCCATTACTTCCCCTCGGTTGCTGAAACGCGTTCCCCCTAGTGGTTTTTTACCACGACTAAACAGAAGGAAGTCACAGGGAGCCAAATCAGGTGAATTCTGTGGCTGTTGGATGGTATTTGTTGCATTTTTCGTCAAAAAATTACGAATAATGATGGCACTGTGCGACGGTGCGTTATCATGGTGCAAAATCCACGAGTTTTCTGCACACAATTTCTGCTTCACAAAAGCGTCTCATAACGCCCAAATAGGAGTAATACTCTTTGTTTACTGCTTGGCCTTCTGGCAAAAATTCATGATGCACTATGCCGTTGTAATACATGAAAACCGTGAGCATTGCCTTCTTTTTTGACTGAACACGACGTGGTTTTTTTAGTCTCGGCTCATTTGGTGAACGCCATTCACTTGCCTGATGTCTGGATTGCGTGCCGTACTCATAAACCCACGTCTCGTCTCCAGTAATGATCCTTTTGATGAATGTGGGATCGGATTCAGCCTCGCAAATCATCCCTTTTGCGACGTCAACACGGTCTCTTTTTTGCATGAAATTGTGGTCTTTTAGCACCAACTTTGCTGCTACACGACGGAAACTCAAATCATTAACAAAAATGTCTTGGACGGATCCATAGGCAATGTTCAAGTCCTTCGCTATCTCTCTGATGGTTAATTCGCGGTTATTTACCAACATTTCTTTTACTTCATCAATGTTTTCGTCGGTTTTCGATGTCGATGGTCTGACATCATCTTCGATTGACTCACGACCACTTTTGAACCGCTCGCGCTTGTGAAACTGGTAAACGATCGTTTTCTTTAGAGAATTATCGCCGAAACACTTTTCCAACATTTCTAACGTTCGCGCCCCATTAAATCCGTTTTTTACGCAAAATTTAATACGAGTACAAATTCGTTGTTGCAAATTTAAATCCATTTCTAAAATTTGGAAAAAGTCGCCAACACATACAGAGATAGATGTACTCTTGGCTACGTAACTTTTGCAAATGTCAAGCTATGATGCTAAGATTTAGAGGGAATGTCAACAACAGATTTACCAACTTAACAAAAAAAAACAGAACTCAAATTGGAGCAATGAGAGCGCCACACGGTGGTTATTCCGGGATCCGGATATTTTTGATCAAGGTGGTATGCCCAAGAACCATTTTCCAAATTATTCTTGACGAATGAGGGAGTATCCTGTATATCTTTAGTATCGTTATGTAACTGTTAATTGTATGAAAATATGAGTACATACTTAAGAGGAAAAATAACTGTGCATACAAAGCGTCCATGGAATGCGTCTGATTTTGCACACTAAGCATTTGTACCGGTATATTCATATAAGGGTTAAGAGGGAAGAGGGAAGAATCCGTTTGGTTGTAGAATTAAGCAAGATCGTCTATTCCTCTATTGTGTTTTTATCATCCTGATCAGCATTGATTAGTGGGCGTATGACGTGTAACGTTAAGAAGATTTTGTCCTTCCGTTGTAGGTTTGCCGGTACTAATACTGGAGTTTATCGTCTGTTTAAACTCTGCTTCGTAAATGTTATGTACGCGATATATCCTACTTTTGAAGGTGTACTCGTATGCATGAGTTCTGATAAAAATATGCCAAACCTGATAAAACCTGTTAAGGGAACATCTAGGTTCCCTTTAGAGTTAATATGTGTACTAAATCCGACGAAGTAGGTGTTCAGTCCTAAGAGTATTTAAACGTGATTCCGGATGATTACTACCAGTTGGTGGGAAACAATTATCTAATGATAACCAATAAAATATTGTCGTATTGGATCTGTTTATACAACGCTAATATGCTTACTACAGTTAGGAATAAAACCGACAGGCTTCAACATCTCGCAGTGGCGTACCAATTAAGAAATTACCTTAGCACAGAATTGGGAAGGCAAATGTTGTGTTCGGAAACCTAACCAAAGCTAAGGGAAGCAAAATTTACAATACTAAGATTAAGCTGCGACTGGTTCGCTCCAACGTTGGACTTGTAATTCTGTATAAGTCTGATGCTCGGGAGATGTTGACGCCTAGCTACAGAGATGTTGATGCGAACAGCAAATGGCTTCGTATGTGAATAAGCTAAGAGTCAACAGACATCACTATACAGTTTTGTTTTGTTGCAAAATACGCCATGCAATGAACGCGATAACCCAGGCAGGTTAAATCGCTGGGAGACTTAAGGTGACGTGGTGCAGATTAGTTGAGGAGCAATTTAATACACCTGGGATGAGTAGGGCGAATTGCAGATAATCGAAAAGGATAGCGCGGAAAAACTGTTCGGAACCGAAAGGGTGCCCTCTCCAAATGTTTTGAGTTGACATGTCCCGCAGTTCTCTCATTTCCTGGTAAAACGCAAATTTCCAGAAACTTCGTAAGGAAACTTGAAAACTTCTGAATAGGTCACTTAAACTTAAAAAAGAGCCTCATAGAAGACTTTTGCGAAAAGATAAAAACACTTTGTGAGACCAGCTTATTGGTATAAATCCTCATGGAGATCTGATAATATCGACATGAGTCGCAAGCAGAAACTCTGTATCTTTCAGGTGATCTGATCAGGACCAGCTCAAATTACTGATTCTGAAAGTGAGCTTAGTCATACACCTCGTCGATAATGGTGTCAGTCATTAGTTTTAGTTACGGATATGGCCATCAAAACAACTTCATTCGATGGCTTCCAGTAGCCTGATATCGATGGCATATGTCCAAATATACTGCGACAAGTTTTAGACCAGCATCTGGGAACTCCAAAGATAAGCTTCACTGCCAGACAGGCACAGCAACATAAATCGGACCTCAAGCGAACAATAAGACCAGCCCTTATACCGAGAGGAGGTATAGATGGTCACAAGAATTTCAGACCACTGCTATGGTGCATGTTGGTCAACTCACTACTCAATGCCCTTAATAGTTCTCACGTCTATCCTCAGTCACGTGGGGAGGATGTAGCTATATTGTCTGTTAGATCATGGATATTGTGGTCGACGATTACTAGAAATGGGTTTTCATTCGATACTTTCAAAAATAAAGGCTCTTCTAACTACGAGAATTATGAAGCTGACTGTTCTGATTCATCTGGTGCTTCAAGGCATCACTAGATGACGTTAGGTATTGGGTGTCATCCCGGATATCTTATTCCTTTGGACTAAACATGTCACGTCGAAAACCTCCCTGACGCTATCAGCCTTCTAGTAGAGTAGAGGGCCCTAGGAGGGCCCTCTAGATCTAAGCGTCTATGAAAAGGTGTCAGTTGAATGGTGGAACAGCCTTTTAATTCCGTCAAGAAATGCCTATCTCAATCCATTTTTAATTTCGACTCTGGTCTTATGGGCATTCCGTCTGATACAAAGACACTAGAACTCCTTTAGCTGCCAAAATTCTAATTTGACTTTCCTTGTCTCAGGAATCGTATTGGCCAGAATGTGAACCAGGGGACGAATGAAGTCTAGTAGGCTACACATTTAATCTTTGATGCAACGCTTATGTTGGTCTTCACTTTTCGTGAGGAAAACTTCCGTCTACCTTCCGACTTGTAGTATATGCAAAGTATAGGCATTTGTACCGACAGTCAAATAGCGCTTAAAGTCTTGCTGAACCCTCTGACATCTTCCCAGCTAGTCCGAGAATGCAAGACTTCACTGGCCGCAATCGGGTGGCCGAATTTTCCCGACAAGGCCCACCACTCCAAAAGGGATACTTGCATTCTATGTTGGGTCAATCAGTAACAGATGGAATTCAAATGAGCATAACTGCAGATAGTAATGCTCGCCAGGATCTCAGCAAATCAATCAAATGTTTTCCGACATCTTTGAAAACCTATAATATAAAAACGTAGAAACGTGGTGAAGATAAGGCTTACGCTGAATACATATTTTGAATATTTCGGACAGCGACTTTAGATTTTTTAATATTAATAGCAAAACGAGACACATTGTCATTTGTAAATACGGTGATTGCACTCCCTTCCAACTGCATGCTGCAGTTGTGGTATCCTTGAGTATTAGAAATATAAAATTATTAAGTTTGCGCATCCTGTTTATGTTTTTTTAGATGAAATCTAGTTTAACCATTTTATGGCCAGAAAGACAAAGTTTTAAATTTCAGGTGCGGTATTCTTCTTTAAAGAAAAATTCTTCTCCGTCAATCTGAGATATTTAAAATTTTATTTTTTTTTTGTTTTTAAGTTTAAAATTCCCACATATAGGAGTACATTACATATGTGCGAGTACACATTTGCCATACTGTTGCTTATACCCTTCACACATAGGGTGAGCAGATTTTCGATATCAATTATAGTATTTTCTTATTTTATTTTCAGTTATAGATGAAACATTCTCTTTATATTTATAGTCCTGCAGGATTAAGCGAAGGTTTTCCTTTTCGTTTTGTGGATCTTATGCGATAAAAAAAATGAAATATTTATTCTGCGACATAAAAACTGTGTTCCATGTTTCTTTGCGCATAGATGTTTGCCCTTCTTTCGCCAAAATTGTTTGCGTATTTTTCATTTATGTATTTTTTAGAGAAAAAAAGGAAGAGATGTATTATATTGTACGGGGAGGCACATAATTCTTTTGCAAAAAAATTTCGTCCTGCACCCGACGCCAGTTTAGGGCGAATTGAAAAATATAAACATATTGTGCTTGCTGTGAAAACAAAAGTATGGCGCATTGCTTGAGAGTTGTGGTTATAACCATTTATAAAAAATTAATTTCGTTTTTATGTATGTATTGTGAAAATAAACAGACATAAAGTTCAAGGTATAACACTGGAAAATACTGCTTTTATGCGAAATATGTATGTGGGTATGGATAGTCATTGTGTGTGATCTACATATATATTGGTGGAGCTGGAATGGGGCTTAACTGAAAATTAAACAATTGAAGTGTCGCACAATATATTTATGATACGAACGAGGAAGGATGAATGCATATAATACAAGTTACAGCTCCTAGAGTCAGATGGACGTGACTGCGCTACATCACGCTGTCGAAAGCGATCTTAAAATTTGTAAAAAAATCGATGAGCGCGTGTGAATATTTGGACTTGCCGGTCGATTACTGTTTTGTAGCTGTTAATGTTGTATGCCGGATGGAATTTGGAGAACACAGTATCGCTGTTTTTATAAAGCGTCTTTTTCGAGAGCTTCAGAACTTTTCGGTTCAAAAATTATGGAGAATTTTTCTTTGTCGATCCATTTTGGAAAACTTTCTCGAGAATTTGGACTCTATCCCATCCATATCACCAATAACGCTTAAATATCGAATTTTCGACTACTTTATTTAGCAACTGGGGCCGTATATCAGCAATAACACGGCTAATGTTGACTTCTAAATCGTCCAACGACTCTGGTTTACCGACATAGACTAGTGACTTCACATACCCCAAAGAAGCTAATGTAAAGGTGTGAGATCACAGGATCGTGGAAGGCAATTCACTGGTCCACTACGCGAAATGCACTCAGCAAATGTTTCCCGCAAATAAATTAATGGTGTCGCGCGCCGTGTGGCATGTTGCGCCATCTTGTTGAAACCAAAGTTCTGTCACGTCAATGCCATTCAACTGAGGAACGAAGAAGTCAGGAATCATGTTTCTATAGCGCTCTCCATTGATCGTAACATTCTGGCCGGCATCTTTCTTAAAGAAACATGCGCCAATGATTCCACCAGCCCATAAGGCACACCAAACAGTGAGTTTTAATGGTTCTAAGGATGTTTCGACAAAGGCTTCTGGGTTTCCTCTACTCCAAACTCGGCAATTTTGCTTGTTTACATATCCATTTGACCAAAAATGGGCCTCATCGGAGAACAACATTTTGCATTGAAATGACTATCAAGCTGAATCATATTTTCGGCCCATTCACCGAACCTACGGCACGTATAATGGTCACGCGGTTTCAACTCTTGCAGAAGCTGGATCTTATAAGCTTTTAAGCTAAGATCCTTCCGTAAAATCTTCCACAGCTCCAATTGCTGTGCACGATTGCGAATCGACTCATTCGGATTATCCTCAGCACTGCGCTACACAAGGGCAATAACTTCTTCTGTTCGCACTGTTTGCGTCTATGGGGATGCGTGTTATCCACTAGAGTATACGTGATGCAAAAACGATTCATCGTGTTCAGAATAACTTGCTGAGATGGATGATTATGTCGACCGTAAAATGGACGTAGCGAACGTAAAATTTGGCGAACTGAACCACGGTTCACAATTTGCACGCGTTGTTCTGGGTTTAGTCCATTCATCGCAAAATGTAAACCACAAATCAATTTTCAACTATCAAATTGACAATCTGTAGAAACAGTGCTACCGGTTAAAAAACACCCTTTATATTACGAGTATTATGCGGTCGATAATTAGAAATACAACATTTTCCTAATAATAAAGTGAACATGAAAAAAAGATACGAATTTATTTTGCAAATTAAATTTGTTAAGAGATTCATATTTAAGTTAATTTTTCTTAATAAAGTTTTCCAATTTTTGAGCTTTTATTTTCAATATTCTACCTCTGGTTATTCAAATTTTCCTCCTTACGTTTTACAATTTTTTTGAGCACCTTATTTGTATATTTTTGCTTTTCCAAAATGGCACTTTGAATATTTTTTTGCTCAGTTAAAAGCGACGTCTTCTCATCCATTTGTACATCCATTTTGTTTTGTTTCCGGTTTGGTTTCTTTGCAGTTGATGGGGTTTGGAGTGGATAGTAGTCTTCATTTTCATTATTGTCCCTACTGGGACCATTTCTGAGGTAGCAGTTTTGACTCCAAACACCGACCCAGGGAGATTTACAACACCTTCAAGATGCAGAAGTTTGGTGATACTTTCCTCCATACTCTGCATTTATTCTGTGCTCCTCCTGTTGCTTTAAATTCGGAGCTATTTCTTTTGAGCTTCTGCTTAACTAAATACTTAAGGAATACAAAACTTAAACACATTTCAGCGTAACGGAAATGAAAAATAATTGACCAATAAGCCAGCCAGCTCCATCTCTGACAGGTGGTCCCAACTATTTTGTTTTGTTGCCAAGTTTTTCCGGGAAAGTTTTAAATCTATTTTTGGAAGTCCATTTTTGCCGTGGCCCCAATAAATCTCAAGGTTTTCTTCCATTGCCAACACTAAAGACTCCATTTGATTCGAATTTGTAATTTTTCTTTTCACAAGAAAAAAGAAAAAATTATTAAACTATTAATTAGTTTACAAATATATGCATATTATATACTACTTACATTTGTTTCTTTTCCATTTTATTTAATCAATTTTTTTTTGAGTACTCCTTCATGACAAAATTAATACGAGTAACATTCGAGTAAAATACGACTATATCTGCCATACGGGATATCCCATATAATACGAGAGCCGGATGCAATGCATTGTGTTCGAGAGTTGACAATTAGTAATGAGAGTATGTTCTGGAATATAAAAAATTCGACTACAGTCGAATAGGAGTAGGGAATGTGCGATACGGAATTGGGGTGATTACTTTATGGAGAGCTCATACCAATTTATTTCTAAGATCGGCCGGAGGTCCTAGCACGTCAACTTTAGAGACTTAGCATCGCATAAATCTTGCCGGTCGTATTTTTTATACTCTTTATTGCTGCGTATACTCTCTTTCTACAAATTTGTTTTTGTAATAAATCAAGTAATGCATAGCTTTTCCTTGAAGAAAAACATCATAAGGCTGAACAAATTGTTTTATGAATTGTGTTTGATTAAAAATTCTTGCGCATTGACGATAAACTCGTTTGAAGTCTGCAACTAAAAGAATGAGAATATTGTACATATTAAACTCAAATGCGAATGTATACGAGTACTTGACCAATACATACCTATGTACATACATATCCGGGTTTTGCAGCTAAAATACTTCTTTGTACACAACATTTGCAGTGTTTTCATTTGAGGACAATGGAAATAAATTTTCCTGTTCATTTACTCGTGAGCAGGCCGCATTAGGCTATCTGTGTGAAAAACGCCTAAAATAATCTCGGTATACTATAGGGTTTAACTTTGAGCCTTGTTAATAGCCATAGCAAAGCACAACCTAACTGGAAACTGCAGTATTTTAAAAACAAGTGGAAAATTCGAAGGTAACATTGGTATTCTTGGAGCGCCTCATTGTGTCTGATTCGGTTATAATATTTACTTCAATAACATTTGGCCGCAAAACTTTAACCAGCATTCCATTGCACAGTTTTAGTGGGCGTAAGTTTTTTTAATGAAATTAATAACACTGCTACTTTTAACGAAATCAAACACGAGGCCTGCTGAATTTCTGGAATGTAAGAATTCAGTTCGCAAATGTACCGAATTATCTGCATTAACTGCAGTCTCGACGGATTTATAAAGGTGAAGAAAACTATTAACCTTTGTCAAAATTAGCCACGTTTCTAGGTGCAAGAATAGCTCTATCTCTAAACCATGATGGGATCTTGCTCTGGATATTTTGAATGGAGGGATATATCCGATCTATTAAGTTACCAATGTTATTTAATTGGTGTCCAATTGCCACTTATACTGTATGCCCTACGAGGGTTGTCTGAAAATGATACAAGATATTTTTTCTCAATTTTTTTTTTATTTTTCCACATAGTCTCCTTGTAACTCTACACACTTCTCCCAGCGATGCCCCCATCACTCTAACCCGTCCAAATAGTACTTTGCGTTTTTTTCTGCAAAATAATTGTTCACGAAGGTGATTGCCTCCTCATTTGACGAAAATCTTTGTCCTTCGAGCACAGCTTTTAGATGAGGGAACAAAACGAAGTCGCTTGGGGCTAGATCTGGTGAATAAGGTGGATGGTCAAGCAATTCAAACTGTAATTCATGGATTTTCGCCATGGCAACCGCTGAGGTGTGAGACGGAGCGTTGTCTTGGTGAAACAGGATTTTCTTTTTCTGCAAATGTGGCCGTTTTTCCGTATGCTCCTGTAATGGCTTTTCCTTTTTGAAGATAATCGATTCAGATAACTCCTTTACTATCCCGAAAAACAGTCGCCATCACTTTCCCAGCTGAAAAAACCGTTTTTGCTTCCTTTTGAGCCGGCTCGCCCTTTGCAGTCAATTGTTTTGACAGAATTTTTACTTCGGGCGTATAATGGTGTATCCAAGTTTCATCTACAGTAATTAGTCGGTGCCAAAACGCGGAGTTATTGCACCTAAACCGCGCCAACAGAGCGTTGGAAATGTTCATTCGAACACGTTTTTGCTCTAACGTAAGCAAACGCGGCACCCAACGCGCGGACAGCTTTCTCATGCCTAAATCTTGATTTAATATGAAACAAACACGTTATTTGGACATTTTCATAACCTCTACTATTTCTGTCACTTTAATTCGGCGGTCGTCTAACACCATTTGGTGAACTTTAGCAATGTTATCGTCAGTGGCTGCAGTTCTTGGACGTTCATCATCTCCCAAGCTCTTACGGCCACGTTTAAATTCAGCTGCCCAAAATTTCACTCTGGTAAATGATGGTGCAGTGTCCCCATACACAGAGTCCAACTTATTTTTGATTTGCGTAGGCGTATTGATTTTCAAAAACAAGAATTTAATAACAGCTCGATACTCAATTTTTTTCCATTTTCATAAAAAACACTCACATCGACTCACTCAAAAGACTGTCAACTAAAAACTGCGCGTCCAAATTGACTGAAACTTCGGTAAGTAACTGTCAAAAGATGGACAACTGGCATTCGCTAGCTTTTATTGACGAGTGCCGCTATCTTTTCAGACATATGATTGTTCCAAAAATCTTTTCTTTGATTATAAGGTTCATAAGCTTCTTTACTTTCGCACGGAAAACTCTCGTAATGAGATAATACAGATCATAACTTTTGTTATCCGAAAGCAAATTACATATTTGTTATTGATATTACACGTCATTGTTATAGAGAGATCAGGGCGACCATAAGTTCTAACGTATGTCATTGCATCCTGTGTCTTTTCCTGCATACGAGTATATGGCGGACTACTGGTGACGGTAGAAGGCAAAATATACATCTTACCAATATTTGAAATATTTTCATCGGGCTGCACGTCACCGGTATACCCTCTCAAGCCCTCTTTCGGACGTACTCTAAAATATCGTGATTCATTCCTAAACCGTGCAACTCGCTTCTGCCTAGCTCTTTATTTCCTAGTCATTATAACCTTCAAACGTTTAAAACCAACGTTCACCGGTATCAGTCCTTCCATTATCCCTTCGCCCGCGCTGTGTGCAAACATTTTAAGGGTTCTTAAATCACTTGAGCGAGCGGAAATTATATAAAAAAAAACAATGTATATAGCTGTCCGTACTGATTATGGCGGATATGGTCGTTCTGTTTCAATTTTGGCGTACATATCAACCCAATACAACTAGCCAAATTGATGGAATGAATTGAACTTATCATGCCTTCTCATCATACGATAACCATAAAAGTTCATGCAGGACACAGTTTTTCTTGCTTCTGGTTGTTTTGAAGTAGGATTTATTTGAGAAATGTTAATATAATAGCCATCTTTTCCTTTACAAAATAAAAGTGGATATAGTAAAGCATCATATGATCTATGAGTTTCACATATTACGATGATTCATTTCGACCATGCAAAATAATATCTCTACTCTCAATTTCTTGCATGAAAAGCTATCCGAAGCTCCTGCAAATTTTGGTTGAATTCTATTGCAGTTTTAAAGAACTTAATATATTCGTTATTCAGATGTTACATTTCTTGTAACTCAGATACAATTCGTATATTTAACCCCCCCGCTGTCATTCATATCGCGTAGCTGCTTGATTGTCCATGTCAGATATAAAATAAATTTGAAGGAATTGTCTACTGGAAATAGACTTCCAGGTAAATGGTACACTTGTTCTGCACGTTAAGAGTAGGCATAAATGTTTACTCCACAATTTGCTTAGCATCAAACTACTTCATTTGGAAAACATGATTATATAGTACATAGTATCGTATAGGCTAAATGAATTGCTTGAATAAAGGATTAACATAGATATTAAAGAAAAAAAGTGGCTCAATTCCTTCCAATCTTATTTTTTGATTAATGAACAACCATATACCATAGATAACATTAATGGAAGTGTCATGGGTGTGGATAGGAACGAGAACTTGCATAGTATGAGCCGTGTGCTCTGTGCACAGAAGAATGGGTTAAAAATCTGTCATCTGAATGCATAAAGTTTACACAATGCATTGAAACTGGAGGAGTTCAAATATCTGTTTGTACAATAGAATCTCAGGTAGACCCCTGCTTCGTCAAAATTGTATGTGAGAGTCAAAAGAATTTTATTAGGTACTGCTTACAGGGCAAATCAATCTGTAGACTATATGCCGTTAGTAACCATTCTAGAGCAACTTTTCTATAGTAGCTCCCATGTTGTTCTATGCGGTGACCTTAACTGCAATTTGTTGGACGTGAAAGTTTCTTCTCATTTGCTAAATAACTTTAAAGCGCTGAACTAATTCCGTGTAAATATAGAAAGTCCTACTCATTTCCAAGGCGATTCAAGTACTCTTATGGATCAATTTTTTGTAAATGATGTTAGCAAGATCCTAATTTATAGTCAGGTTCAAGCTTCTGGTTTCTCGAGACATCATGTCATTTATTTAACTTTAGATCTTAAAAACAGGCCAAAAGAGATCATCTTCCAGTTTCGCGACTTTAAGAATGCGAACTGCAGTGAGTTGCTGTATGACATTCAGCGTACTGATTGGAATAGTCTGAGGTGCATGCAGTATATTAACGATAAAGTTGTGTTTTTTCAAGAGCAGATCAGATATCTACTTAATAAACATATCCCACTAAAAACAAAAGTTATCCGTAGAACCTCACCAGCCTGGCACAGCAGCGATATTAAGAAGCTGATGCTGCAACGTAATACAGCCTACAGTCTATGGAGACAATATGTATAGAGTCGAACCGCTATATCGGGAGTACTGCCATTTGCGGAACAAAGTGGTGCTAGACATAAGGTCCGCAAAGGCGTTTTACTATGAAAATAGGTTAAACCAAAGTTGTTCGTGAAAAAATAAATGGAAAGCTGTTAAGGAACTTGGAGTTGGAAACGAGAGTCCAAAAATAGCCGATAATATTGACTGTGAACTAAACGTTAAATTCGTCACAAAACCATCCTCTTTCGCAAATGAAAACGAATGTAATACATTTGATCCTTCAGACAACTCCGTCCCCAATGAATTTTTCGGTTTCGTATGTATCAGTGATCAAGAGGTTGTCGAAGCGGTTCTATCAATAAAGTCAAACGCAACCGGCATCGACGGTGTTGATCTCCGGTTCGTAAAACTTCTCCTTCCTTACATTCTTCCTTCCATTACCCACAGCCTGATAACAGCTTCCGACTATCCACGTGAATGGAAGAGGTCAAATCCCCAAAAAAAGGTAATGGCGATTATAGATTCATAGCGATTCTGCCGTTTTTAAGTAAATTGTTGGAAAAAGTAATTTTGAAGCAAACGTAAGCATATTTGTCTATAAATAAGCTAGTAAGCAGTTGTCAGTCCGGTTTTCGACCAAACACAGCTGCAAAACAGCATTATTGTCAGTATTCGATGACATTATTAAGTAGTTGGACAAAAAATATGTTACTTTTCTAATTCTCTTAGACTTTTTAAAAGCGTTTGATACTGTTAACCATGTTCTTCTTTGCCGAAAATTTCAGATCATGTACAACTTCTCCAAAGAATCGGCAAAGCTTATTTATTATTACCTAGTAGATAGGCAGCAATGCGTTGTGGTCAACAATAAAACTTCCAGCTTTCTTAGGGTATCGAGTGGGGTTCCTCAAGGATCAATACTTGGACCTGTCCTTTTTTTATGTACATCAATGACTTCTCACAAATTGTCCACGGTGTCTGATCCACATGTATGCCGATGATGTCGAATTGGCTTTGAGTGGACATATTAATGTCTTAGATCAAGTTATTGCTGTAATAAATGACGAATTGGACAATATTTTTCTCTGGGCTCAACGTAACTTTCTATGTTTGAATCCGGCAAAGTCGAAAGCTCTCGTGATTCATAGGAAAACACAGAACCTGTCTACCTTTACACCGATAAAACTTGGTGAAGAAATCGTTCCCTTTGTTCATATTGTAAGAAATTTCGGACTTATTTTTAACGACTCCCTAACATGGACTGGCCATATAAATACTGCTATTGGCAAGGCTTATGGAGGGCTTCGTATGCTTTGGTCAACTCAGATGTTTATACCTACAGCTATAAGAACTATGATGGTGAAAACGCTCATACTGCCAATTTTACTGTATGGGTGTGAGGTCTATGGCAAAGTTGACTCAATTACAAAAAGGAAGCTTAATGTTGTATACAACAATATTGCTCGGTATATCTATGGCCTCCGAAATTATGATCACGTGTCCACTAACTCAAAGTGTATTGTCGGCTGCTCATTCGATAACCTGCTAGTGCTTCGATCCTTATCTTGCCTGCATGACATCATACAGACAAATCAACCTGAGTATCTCTGTAGCAGATTAGTTTTTCCTCGGTCGCAAAGGACTCTGACCTTAATGCAAACTCCACATTCTTGCCTGACATCGGAGCGGCAATTCTTCGTTCATTCCACTCGCTTATGGACCTCCCTGTCCTAGTTTACGGGCAGGAGTCAGAAACACAAAAAGATTTAGGAATTTACTTTTGAGATACTTTGCCAGTGAGTATAATTAATTAGCATATTCAATTTAAATTGTTAGGTATTTATTTATTATTTTTTCTGTTTCGATTAAATTCTTAATTAATGATCTTTTGTTAAATTCACATGTTTGTTATTTGAATCTTGTTTTTTTTCCTAATTTTTTTGTTTTTTTTTATACTTTTTATTCAAATATTTTTTGTTGTCCAACCATTTTCGTTTGTTATTCTTATGTTTATTTTATTATGTTCAATTTGTAAACTTAATTTTAAGGCTTTCACTATTTTATAAGATTTATCTTACTGTGATAAGCAATTTCATAATCAATAAATACAAATAGAAATACAATACAATACACCCCGAATTCCGATTGACTCATGTTTCCATTTGAGTGTTTTGCAATATTGGCAAAGGTTTGTTATTGAGCCTAGTATCAAAACAGGATCGTCAAGATATTTTACTTGGTCGTTATAATTAAATACAGATAGCCCTTTTAAGGACCGTATTGCCGTTGCATGATTCGGTTTTTGCGGTCGATCTTATCTAATAGAAGGCCGCATTTGAGATAAACGCGTTTCGCTTACTGCAGTTGATTCAGGGGTCCTACTCTTGGATGTATTGTTTTTCAGTTGATCTTTCTAAGGCAGTTTCTAAAGCTCGAATGGAATGTAAGCGTTCCCTCATTTGAGAAAGGCATTGATCTATTGTTGTCCAGATTCTTGTTGCTATGCTAAACGTTGGTTTTTGTTTTCTTTTACAGCAGATCCCAGATATTTATTACTTTTTCGCTTCAGTATGTTTCCTTTAGTAGATCCTACACAATATCAAACAATTATTAAATGTTGGTAATAAAATACATAAAGGAAAGGCTTGGATTTGCACTAGAAGCTTAAGTCATTCGTCCCCAAACCCTTGATTGATTTCATACTGAAGTGATCATTACTGTAGATTTTCGAGAGACAAATTAGTGTAACGTAATCAAACTGAAGCCTGTTGATATAAGGAAGTCGATAGATGATCTCTCCCGCTAAAGCCTTCAACAAAGTATTTTTTTCTCTCGAACATGGAATTTTTTATTACAATTAAGATGCACTATAATCTCCACTAGGAAACTGCGTCCTGTACATCCTGTTTTAATAAACTATGTATAAATATTTAATGCTAATGGCAGAGACATAACTAACTAAGCAGTCACACCGACATTACAGAAGAATCAGCTCAATATGCCCTCTATCAGATATTGGGCAATTATGGTTTTCATCAATTAAAACAACCGAATGTGAAATTATTCGGCGAGTATAATAAATAAAATGATTATACTTTCACGTACCTACCTTACGTATTCGACTGTCTAATTGTTTTTGTGTGAAATTGATTGATACTGGTTAATTCACTTAACTATGGGATGAAATCACTCTGTTGTAAATTAAATTCAACCATACATTGGTCCTTCTTGGGCCTTGAAAAAAAAAATAGAAATAGTTAACATTGCGTTTTCCCGCCATGTAATAAATACAATAGTTGTGCAACGAAGTCCACAGGAGCCGTTGAAAATTCACCGCAGGATTTGCGTACACCGCTGAATCCATTTGTGTGTGCACCGTGGGATCCATTTTATTCATTGCTGGAACAGTCTGGTAGACCGTTGGACATGGTACTCTTTGAGGTGATCAGAATACACTTGTTTGGTCTTAATTACCGTTTCGGTAAAACTGAAAAATAAATTTCACGTCAGTTTTCATCCATTATAATAAATTTTACCTGGATTTTTTTCCTGATTTTCGAGGATTTTTTTGTATTCAATTTCTTCACGATGAATCCGAACAAGTTGCTGAAAAATCTGTTACAACAAATAATAAAAGACAATGGAAATTTTGCAAAACGTTTAAGGATACGTCGTGGAATAACCTTAACACAAGGCTGTCCATCCTAGAGGACAATTACAAAGCCATTACGGAGCTCCGGTAAGTTCTGTGAAAGCAAATGTTACACCTGATAAAAATATAATACGACTACAAAAAATAAACTTGCCTACCTTTTCGGGAAATTACGAAAGCTGGAAGTCTTTCCATGATCTTTTTTCATCCCTTGTTCATAACAATAAGTCGAACTCTGAAATTGAAAACATGCACATTACAGCATTTATCAGTAGACAGAGTGGATTACGAGAAGGCCTGGGAGATTTTAACATCGCGATACGATGGCAAACGAATTCCTGTTAGCACGCAATTAAAATAATTTTTCGGACAAGCGGTGTTGCCAAACGAGAACTCAATAGTTTTGAGAAATCTTTTCGATACATCTACTGAATGTCGCCACGGATTCAAAAACTTAGAGCTACCTGTTGAATAATGGGATTCCATTTTGGTTTATTGTATTTTACAGAAGTGATGGTGCGACTCAAGAACTTCCCACAAATCAGGATCGTCAAAAAACACGAGATTTGCCTACCTTCAAGGAGTTTTTCGAATTTTTGGAAACTAGATTCCGTACTTTAGAGGTCGTAGATCAGCAAGGTCAAAAGGGTCAATCAGTAGAAACTAAAAATAGCACTCAGCCAAGGTCGAAAAAATCAAACTCTTTCCACTTGAGTTAGATTTTTTCGGTGTAAGACAAGGGCAGCATTCTCTGCGAAAATGGATAGGAGTTTGCAAAAACTTTAACGCACACATCTCATTGCCCCAGTAGGATCTGTTTCCATTTTTGCCAACAGCCTCATCACTCTCTACTCCACCATCTTAATTCAACATAATTATACAACAATAATTTTCATTGAAACACAAATTCACATTCGCAACCCATAGCTCACACATCTAACTACAACTAACAAAATTCTCACAATTCACTCTACAATCCACTCGAGTCTCACACAATACCATTCAATCCACTCAAACTTACTTACAAGCTTACACTAAACACACAAACTCCTCAAATCTAATCTAATCTTACCAGGTCTCAGCAGCAAACGCTCCCGAATTCATTGCAACCAGCTGCTGAGATCGCAAATACTAACTCTTCGGTGAACACGCTCCACAATCACTATCAACCCAATACGAAGGTCCGTTTTTCGACAACACTGGTAAAAGTCAAGCCATTCGCATGAGGAGACTTGCACCTAGGAGCGTTAATTGGATCGGAAACCGACGTTCATTATAGAAGAAGTGGTGCAACTACTCAGCATAAGAACAAGGTGAACATATGTCAAAGTCTCCGGCTTGGGGAATTCCATGAGCGGAGCATGCCACAACCTGGTAAACATCACTCTGGGGATGGGCGGGGTAGTTATACCCTGTTGAGTGTTAAGTTCTTTTTTTGTAAAAAAAAAGGTGGGATACCCGCACTGTGTAATAATTTAAATTTACGAGTGCACTGGCTAGCACGTACACTCGGCGGCGGTCGACACGAGATTCACCCTTAGGAAATGGACTGGTAACTGCGACCAACTGCTACACCAAATCCCAGAAGGCGATAGTACCTTCAGACCACCATAAGGCCTTAGGCATAAAATGGTTTCCATTGCAAGATCCTCTTTCTTTCCAGAATATATCTTCCGATACTCCTGAAGTCACAAAAAGGACGATTCTTTCCGCAACGGCGAACCTTTTTGATACACTCAGATGGGTATCGCCCTGCATTATAATCGCCAAGATATATGGTGCTGATGTCACAACTGGGACAGTCCAATTTCTGCAGATTTGGTAAAAGCTTGGCAAAATTTCCAACGGCAACTACCGCTCGCATGCGAGCGAGGATACAGGGTTACAATATACTTACGAGTACTAGACAGTAAAGACACCATCAACATGCGCTTGGTGATCTCAGAAACGAAGGCAGCTCCATTGAAAACGAATTCCCTACAGCGGTTGGAACTGTGCTTTGCGGTTATGCTGGCAGGATTGATCGATTGCACAGCATGAGTTCTTGACCCACAGAATGCTCGTGGATTAGCATGGACCGATTCGACCATTACACTCTCCTGGGTTGCTGCATTGCCATCGAAATGAACCATTTTCGTCAGCAATCGGGTAGCGGAGTTTCAGCGACTAACCAAAATTAGTATTTGGAAACACATTCCACACAACACAACCCGGTAGATTTTACTTCGAGCGTAATTTGCAGTAAATGAACTCTGGTGGAATGGACCACAGTTCTTACGCTACGAATGGGATTTTCCACCCCCACATCAACAAATCCACAATACAGACATCGATGGCTTGCTGTTCGGTCCATTGTATCATTTAAACAGCAAACGAAATAACCTTACTCATTCTCAGGCAACCTAAATTAGTAAAGCTCATTAGAACCAATTCCCTTTGCTTAAGATTTGCAAACATTTCAAGAAAACTTCCTAACAATAGAAACTTCTCTACACTTGCTGCTGAAAAACTGAATTCAGCCTTAACAGTAGCCATTCCCAACGTCCAAGATGAAATCTTATCAATACAAATAAATGAGATTAAAACAAGGGAAAGCAAAAAGGTTTTTAAATTCTTTAAACCCTTTCATTTTCATCGACTCGGAAGGAGTAGCAGACTAAAACTTAAATTCAATATCTTGTTGGATAACCTTTATTTTTGACTACTTTGTTTAGTCGTTTTCCCATAGTGGCCCGATCTTTAGTGACACTTTGGTAATGGGATTCTTTACCCAAATTTCCTTAATATTATTAAAAAGTTCATTATTGTTTTTTGGCTTTTTAATCCCCTTTTAATCTCAGCCCACAAATTTTTTATTTTTTTAAGGTCCGGGCTTTGTGCCGACCAATCTAAAACCGTCGTTTTCGTGTCCATTGCTTTACAAGGCGTGAAGTAAGTTCAGGACCCATATCTTGCTCTAAAATGAACTTAACCAGCATGTGCTGGTAGCATTAAGGCTCTATCACGTTCTCCATTATATCCATCACATTACCTCCTTCATGCTTGATGGTTTTTAGCGTTAACTTGGGATGAAATCCTTTGTTTGGAAGATGTCTTACATACACTTTTCCATCACTGACAAATAAATTAAACGTTGACTCGTCGCTCCAGAGTAAGTTTTAAAAAAAATGCAATGCATCCATGCAGACCATGCTCTTGTAGGCGACGTCTTACAGTCTCACTTGATATATTTTGGCTGATATTTGGGTTCATTGATGTGATTTATTTGATTTGATTTAAGGAAACAATCCGCCTTACTCAACCGACAAAGCATGCGGTATTCCCTTATAGATGTCTTTCTGGGTCTCCGTTCCAGATTTTCAAATTGTCCAGTCTTCTTATACAACTGAATTGCTCCAAATAGCATCTTCGTAGAACTTTGAAACCTCTTGACTATTAAAGACATCAATTCCTTATAAGACTTAGTCCTCAAGTAAAAGCCTTCAAAGTACTGGGCTGCATGATTCATTTGTACCCATATTATAATTGCATTAGGAGTATAGTGAGTATTGTATAATAATAATCTCATTTTACGGAGCAACACAACTTGCTTTATAAAAGATTTCGTGAATTCGCACTATAATTCTTAATTTAACTCAGCGCTTCTAATTATATGACCAGCCAAAATTACAACTTTTAGCTAAATGTTGTAACAAGGAACGACTGAGCAAATGCTAACTTATGGTAATGGTTGTTTTTAAATAACAATTAGTGACAAGTGTTTATAACCCGGGGACGGAGAAATGTATAGACCACCAAAATAAACATCGCATCACATCGTTTCTAATGTATAGGCTGTTTTATTTAAAGTTTCAGTTTGTTAACTGGCAACACTGTTTCTACAGATTGTCAATTTGACAGTTGAAAGTTGATTTGTAGTTAGTACGTTTTCCCATTTTACGATGAATAGATTAAAGCCAGAACAACGCGTGTAAATTGTGCAAACTTATTTTGAAAACCCTGGTTCGGTTCGCCAAACTTATCGTGCGCTACGTCCATTTTACGGTCGACATAATCGTCCATCTGAATAAGTTATTCGGAACACGATGAATCGTTTTCGCACTACGTATACTCTAGTGGATAATACGCATCCTCAAAGATGACAAACAGTGCAAACAGAAGAAGTTATTGCCGTTGTGGAGCGCAGTGTTGAGGAGAATCCGAATGAGTCGATTCGCCATCGTACACAGCATTGGAGCTATGCCCGTCCACTTTGTGGAAGATTTTATGGAAAGATCTTGGCTTAAAGGCTTATAAGATCCAGCTTGTGTAAGAGTTGAAACCGCGTGACCATTATACGCGTCGTAGGTTCGGTGAATTCAGCGTGATCCCCATTTTCAACGCATTTTTGGTTAAATGGATATGTAAACAAGCAAAGTTGCTGAATTTGGAGTGGAGAAAATCCAGAAGCCTTTGTCGAAATGCCCTTACAACCATTAAAACTTACTGCTTGGTGTGCTTTATGGGCTGGTGGAATCATCGGCCCATATTTCTTTAAGGACGATGCCGGCCATAATGTTACCATCAATGGAGAGCGCTATTGACTTCTTCGTTCCTCAGTTTAGTGGCATTGACGTGACAGAGTTTTGGTTTCAACAAGATGACGCAATATGCCACACGGCGCGCGATACCATCAATTTATTGCCTCCACAATCCTGTGATCTCACACCTTTAGATTACTTTTTTTGGGGGCATGTAAAGTCACTAGTCTATGCCGATAAACCAGAGACGTTGGACAATTTGGAAGTCAACATTCGCCATGTTATTGCTGATATACGGCCCCAGTCGTGGCAGGCATATGCCCGATATCATATTTAAACACATGTATTAAATAAAACTAATATCACAGACATTAACATTAGCTTCAAGTATTTTATGTCATAATGAATTTGTATACCTCTAAAACAAACACCCTTTATATGACCACCACTGTATAACTAGATTCCCTTTAAAATCAAAACAAATCAAACAAAACAATTACAACACAGATAAACAAAATATTTCCGAACATTACACACCACATAACACTACACTTCAAATATGTATATGTAAAAATAAATTTTATAATTGTAATAAAATTAAACTCACCTGCAATCATGTTCTCCAAAAAAAAATAGATAAATTATTGTAAAGCCTCAGAATTCACTATACCACTCACTATTGTGGCCTTTACGCAATTTTGATCCACACGATCTTCATCAACAGGTAAACAAAAGGGCAAGAAAGAAAATACTCGTAGCAATGGAAATGACACCATACGAGGATAACAAACTTTCGCGCTTCTGAGAAAAGAGGGTAACCGTGTCAACCAAACATCGATCATCATCGATGGTTGAAAATATGTACAGGGTTGCTCGCCTTAGTTATGGATATGTGTTCATATATTTGTTGCATTTGTGATGTCAATTTCATTTGCAATTTAGTAATCAATTTCTCTTTGCATGTGCATTCGCATAGAAAGGTAGTAGTTTTCCGAGCCACAGGGTGTTCCCGCACCAAATAAGATGACAAAGGGAAATTTGCGTACAAGTTCACGGCTGGGGAGAATGTTGGAAATTAAATTCAAACAACTACGATAGAATTTAATAAATTTAAACTGTGCATGTATTACTCACATGTAAAGGTGTCAATAGACTATTCGATGTTATCGATCATGCGACAAATATCGCAAATATAAATTACCAATTCAATTACAAAAGGAAAACTTAACCGAACCGTCCGATTGGGAAGACCAATACTACCACTTGAGCCACGACTACCCACGCCGTTATAATGTTAAAAAGAAATAGTTGTTTTATTTAATACCCTACACAGTTTATTTGAATCTACACAAACCAGTAATCAACACCGCTTTTTACATTCAGTTTCAAACAAAGTTTCAGCTTTCTTAACTATCCTAATTGAAACAATTAACAGAAGAACACACTCTTTCCAATAAACAGCACGTGCTTACTGCGGAAACGTCAAAACATAAAATATGTTCTAAGCACTGCATACAAGTAGATATATACTTATCATGAAAAAACTGCGTCCAAATTTATCGATAGAGAGGATCGAGCAATAACAATATAACGACGAAACACTCAGGCGTATCTCACGTACTAATTTTATTTTTATACGTTTTTAAAAACCAAAATAGAACTAGGTAAATGCAAAAAAATTAGCTTACGTATACATATAAAGTTTTTTGTTGAAATACCACCTTGTTCCCGGAATTTATTCAGAGAATTAAAAATACAAGTTTATTCATCTAAATCTATTTTGTCCCCTTTAAAGTAATCCCATCCATCGACTGCAACACACGTATGCCAGCGCTTGATCCAATCTTCGAAACATTTTTTATATTCGGTTTTAGGTATGTCCATCAGTGCTTCCTGCGATTTTCTATTACTTTCTTTTTTGCCTTCTTTTTTGACTGAAAACGACGTGTTTGTTTTTTTGTCTCGGCTCATTTGGTGAACGCCATTCACTTGCCTGATGTCTGGATTGCGTGTCATACTCATAAGCCCACGTCTCGTCTCCAGTAATGATCCTTTTGATGAATAAGGGATCGGATTCAGTCTCGCAAATCATCTCTTTTGTGACGTCAACACGGTCTGTTTTTTGCATGGAGTTAAGGTCTTTTGTCAACAACTTTGCCACTACACGACGGAAACCCAAATCATTAACCAAAATGTCTTGGACGGATCCATAGGCAATGTTCAAGTCCTCCGCTATCTCTCTGATGGTTAATTTGCGGTTATTGACCAACATTTCGTCGGTTTTCGATTTCGATGGTCGGCCACTGCGCACTGTGTTCAACATCTTCGATTGACTCACGACCACTTTTGAACCGCTCGTGCCACTGGTAAACGAATGTTTTCTTTAAAGGATCGTTGCCGAAACACTTTTCCAACGTTCGCGCACCATTAAATCCGTTTTTTACGCAAAATGTAATACAAGTTCGTTGTTGCAAATTTAAATCCATTTCTAAAATTGTAAAATTGTAAACACACAGAGATAGATGTACTCTTGGCTACGTAACTTTTGCAAATGTCAAGCTATGATGCTAAGATTTAGAGGGAATATCAACAACAGATTTATCAACTTAACAAAAAAAAAACAGAATTCAAATCGGAACAATCGGTGCGCCACACTGTGATGTGGTGCGGGAACTTTTTGATCAATGTGGTATGCTGGTGTTTTTTTTTTTTTAATTTTATGGAGTTAATTCCTCCAGATTCGACTGCAAAAAACCGCATTCAAATCCGTTCACTAGTGTTTTTGTTTTGCGCCACATAAATACATTTAAATTTTTAAATTTTCCCCTTATAAATGCAGTGATTAACTAGAGCGCCCTCGAAATCTCTCCTGCCTTACCTTGTTCTATCACTATTTGTACCACCAGTGATTCTTCCCAAAGCCGTACAACTCGATTATGGAATGTACTGCAGAGATCGTTATTTCCAGCAAACTTTCAAAACCAACGTACATCGGTACTTCTCTTCTTTCCTCACTACAATAGTTTTCCTTCATCACCGCTGTGTGCAAACATTTCAAGGGTACACAAAATCGCTTGAGCGCCCGCTAATTACAAATAAAAAGAATAATGTCTAGTGCTGACATCCCTGTCAAACTTGTAAGACTATGAAGGATAATGAAGGAGAACGCTCGTTGCTCCGTAATGGTCGAAAACATTTCAACATAGCGTTTCTGTTTCTTTAGTTTAATAAGCAGTAAAACTTTATAAAGGACCACTAAATAGACTCCATTTGAGATCCTCATCATCCCAGTCTTGTTTTATGACCAAAAATAGTACTTAGTGAATGCTGATGGATATATTCTCTAAAGTTTAGAATGAAGGATTGTTTGAATGATATTTGATTCTATTTGCGTTCAGGGGCTTTAGGGATGGAGATGAACCAGCGAACTCCACGAGTTAGATATATCAATGACATGGAGGTGGTCAGAAAGTGCGCCTCAGTCCCCTGTAATGGCTAGAACATATGTACTCGTACTTGTAGAGTGAGTGGGTATTAAAGAGGGGAGTTTTTCACACTTACCCACATGAACAATTTAATCTATAAAGAGCTTGTGATGCGCAAAACTGTAAGGAGACATCAGCCGTCTTGATGTGAGCAACTTGCAGTTGACAATCACCTTGCAAGCAAAAATTGAAATAGGCCATGAGTTATAGTATCCAACGTTGCAGGCGCTGTACAGTTAATAAGTAGGATTTTGTGGGAACTTCATGAACGGGGTTATTTCGGAAATATGTCATAGCATCATTTTCACACGAGAATTTTATATAATCCGGCAACACTTGAGCGGTCTGATAATGTTCTTTTGTGAGTTCCATTGTTTAGACATTCAGAGCATATAGTCGTTACTTCCTATCAAACCAAATCAAATTCTTTTGGGTTTGCTACTCTTAGCTGCAAGATCTGTTGGCTCTTTTTATGGGGAAGCTCTCACCAATACATCTCAATCACTAGGTTCGATATTAGATTGCTGACAAAAATCGTCGCCATCATTACAAATTCTTATGAACTTACACGAATTGAAATTTCTAGATTTTCATACACATCGTTTCTTTGCCTTGTCGTTAGCTTTGAATCGCACAGTGAATAATTGGTACGAAATTCTTTAATAATTCAAAACAAGGCCATTGATTCACATAAACATTAGTGTTAACAGAAAACGAGAAAGGGTTAATTAAAATCCATGTTTCGATAAGTAAGTTAAATTTTCGTGAAAAAATCTCATTTGGTCTAGATCACAAAAGCGAACTTCACATTGATTTTCCTCCCAGAAATTTCAAATACAGTAAATGGGTATATTTAAATAAAGTCATTTGATTTCAAGCAATGGGAAAGAGTAAGCATTCGGTAAACAAGTTTCTGTAGGACCCTTTTCCTTAATTTAAGCGCCAAGTTGTTTCTGCACAAGTTGTAAATTTGTACGACCAATTAGCAAATGATTTCGTTTAATTAAGCAATTTAATCTGTACGCAATGGAATTGCCCATTATATTTAAAGCTTCAAGGGTTTTTCGGTTTCGACCCTTTTGTGCGAAACACAATTTAAATAATGTCAACCCTTTACTTTGAAAATATACACAACACTTTAATACTGTTTTTGTATGAAATTTAAGATTAAATTTATAAGCCAGTGCAAAAAAAAGGGAAAAGGTTAATAGTAGAGTAGGTGCGCGGCTTGGCCCATATATTATATCTGTAGGCATGTATAGGTTTCTGTTTAAATTTGAATTGTTTGATAAATTGTTAAATCTTCAAGTGTTAGTTGTCCACAAAACGAGAATAAAGATAAATTTTTTTACTGCTAAAAATCATACGAGTGTGATCTATTATCCTATGTACTCGTATATTATATCAAATGAATTATGATGATGTCGTTTAAGTTGCCGAAACGTGGCAGTGTCAGCAGGCGACCAAGAAGTGAGTGCAGATAACTGAATGAATGGACATATTCGCCGCATATAACTATGCACAACTAGTTTCAATGAGTTACATCAAGTGTGTTGAAATATTAAGTGCATCTAATATTCGATAATAGAGATGTACTCGTAAGTCGCTTAATCTATCGGATTCATGTCAAAGATTGACATGCTTGGAAACGAATCATTTAAGCGGCAATAAGAGAGCCCTATCAGTCTCTCTACCTCACGGCCATTGAGTAGCTGCTACAAGCGGTTCCTAAACACATCTACTATTTCCTGCGCTTCGGGGTCTAGGTTTCCTTCAGTTTTGAAGACCCTGCGTTTTTGGTTTGAAGCCACCTGATAGTTGCTTAGTTTTCCTGAAAAACAACCGGATATTGATCTTATCGCTAGACTTTTCGATAGCTTTGAGCTGGAAAATTGCGTAGGCCCTTTTCTTTTACTCTATGTCTTTATCCCTCCGTTCTTCTCTTTCGATACTCTTCCTCGCTGCCTTTATTTTACGCTTGATGTGGTACATTTTCTGCCATCGTTTTGTATGGTATCATCATACTCAGGGCACTTTTTCGGTGGTGGCTGGTAGCCTACGGTGGTTGGCGATCTCTATAGGCTCTGAGCTACTCCATTCATGCTAAGGCTTCCAACATTGAAGTAGTTTCTCATGAATTTGGATGCAACAAGCAAGTGGTTAGAGTCGACCCTCCTGAGTTTTTGCAGATTCATAATGCTGGAACTATTAGCAAGACGTCAATTTGGTTGGCGGTCCTACCATTTGGTTGGCGGCAGGTTGAGATGTGGATTCGTAGTCTTGAAAACTTAGTTCCACATATCTCAGATTTATGTTACGAGCTGGTGCAAAATCATTATCTGCTGTCATGTCGTACTCGTATAGGCTGTATCAGATAATTTCTTGATAAAGTCTACATCTTTGTCAGAAGGGCAGAAAGTACATATTAAGCTTATGTTTTGGAATGTTGCCTTATGCCCCTAAAGCGTGAATATAGTAAGCATGTGCAGTCTCTTGTGAAAACTATAATAAATGTCGAAGTTTTTGGCTTTTGCATATTTTATCCTATCCACCGCTTTTCCTGGAACGCAGTAAAATTTACCCTGTATCGTATAAGGACAGATATAAGTTCTTGAACAGCAACAGGGTGTACAGTATGCGTATGATCCACACTTAATTCATAGATCGAAAACCTTCCGCGGATCATGATATTTTATTATCTTAGCCTTGTGTCTCTTCCATAACTTGTTCTTTTTTTTACTAGGTAAAGTTGTAACACCGACGGCACAACCACCAACCTAGAGGATCAGTTCCATGTTCCATAGCTCATTTGCCGTTATCCCTTTGCAAGTACCAATAAGTCAGATCCTTATTGGTCTATGCTCCGAATTAATCGAAGTAGCCTAGCTGATATGTATTTTTTGCTTCTGCTTGAATCTGTGACGTCGCCGTGGACTCTATTTAGCAAATTTTTCCGCCGCCGCCGTGCTTATTGTGATATTTTTGCCTCTTGCTTCATATTCCCGGGATAAATTCCCCCTTAGAGGTAAGATAGGCAGAATTGGTGTGCAGTAACGGTTACAAAATTAAGCACCGTCAGGTTGATGTCAATCGGTGTCTATCCTATCCTATCCTAAGAGTATCCAGCCATCAAATATTCATTCTACTTTCTTAAAGCAATAAAAATAACAATGCAAAGGTTACTTCAATTTACATACTGAATGACTCGAACTGCAACCAACTTCAGACTGCTATAATTTCCAAACCGTTCATGACAGTGAGCTCAAATTTTGACACATGACAGATAATTTTATTATTTACAAGCCTTTTAAACGATTTGCGTCTCAGTTGTGTTGAAAAATTTTTATCCGCTGGATAAAAATTTTTATTTTTATTTGGCTGGAAAACCACAAATAGCTATCGTTAGAGCCCTCCAGCTCCTCAACGTGAATAAATCATCTGTGTCTCGAACCATAGCTCGTTACCGTGATATTGGCAGCGTTGCAAAACGTCATGGAGGTGGTCATAAAAAAAACAGCAACGTCGGCAGAAATGGTTCGGAAAGCAAAGGCTCGAATTGAGCGAAATCCGCGTCGAAATGGAAGAAAAATCGTGAGCACAACATATCGTTGGAACGGATGCAACGCTTACTGAAAAATGAGCTTGGGCACAAGCCATTGAAGTTCCAAAAAGCATCTGATCTTACGCCGCAACAGAAAAAAGTTAGAGTCGAAAGAGCGAAGGAGTTGCTACGTTTGCACGAAAGTGGTGAGTTGAGGAATTTAGTTTTTTTCCGATGAGTCGCCATTTGTTATCGAGCAATATGTCAACAAACAAAATGACCGAGTTTACTTGCTAGAGAGGTCCTTCGAAAATTTACACCTTCGGATGGCCACCAGAAAGCAGGCTGCACCAATGGCGATGGTTTGGGCCGCCATAACCGTCGATGGTCGCTCTGCGCTCGTATTTTTGGACCGTGGCGTCAAAATTAATGCCATAGTATACCGTGAAACTGTCTTAGAGGCAGTATTGAAGCCTTGGGCAAACAATCACTTCGGTCGGAGACCGTGGACATTTCAACAAGACTCGACACCGTCTCACAAAGCTCGCGTCAACCAAGATTGATTAAAAAACAATGTTCCACACTTCATTTCTTCGACACAATGGATTACAAATTTTCCGCATGCTAATCCGTTGGATTTCTCTGTCTGCGGTATTTTGAAGGCGAATGTTGGCACTAAAAAATACCAAAGTTTGGACCACCTCAAACAAGCACTTCGCCGGGAATGAGCCAAAATACCGCAGAGCCACTTGCGTGCAGCGTGCGATGCTTTTTTCGGCCGTCTCAAGGCCATTATTCACGCCAAAGGTGGACATATTGAAAACTACTGATACAAATTGAAAACTGATGTATTTTCCAACATTTTTTGCTTTGGCACAATAAAATTTATCAAAAAATAAAAAAATTATAGCATTTTAAAAAGTTGGAGTTCGAGTCATTCACCCTGTATATAATACAGTGTTGAAATGTTCTTGATTTTCTGAAAGCGATATCCTTTGAAGAGAATTTTTACGGAATCCTATCAGAAGGTACTGCAGTTCAGGATAGGTCTGAGCCTCAATTAATAGCTCTACCCAAATGATGCTATCTTGCGCTAATGCCCTCTATGGATAACCTTCCGCGGTGCACCTCGGGTATGATTTCGAAGACACTCCGGTCCCGAGAGGTGCTGTTCATTCGTTTGCACTCGTCAATAGAAGCTAGTGAATCCTTGTTGTGCGTCTTTTGACAGTTACTTACCGAAGTTTCAGTCATTTTGGACTCGCAGCTTTTAGTTGACAGTCGTTTGAGTGAGTCGATGTGAGTGTTTCTTGTGAAAATGGAAAAAATTGAGTATCGAGCTGTTTAAATTCTTGTTTTTGAAAGGTAATACGCCTACGCAAATCAAAAATAAGTTGGACTCTGTGTATGGGGACTCTGCACCATCATTTACCACAGTGAAATTTTGGGGAGCTGAATTTAAACGTGGCCGTAAGAGCTTGGGAGATGATGAACGTCCAAGAACTGCAACCACCGACGATAATATTGCTAAAGTTTACCAAATGGTGTTAGACGACAATCGAATTAAAGTGAGGGAGATAGTAGAGGTTATGAAAATGTCCAAAGAACGTGTTTTTTATGCCCAGCTGAAGGCTTGCAGAAAAAGAAAATCCTGTTTCACCAAGAAAACGCGCGTCTCACACCTCAGCGGTTGCTAAGGCGAAAGTCCATAAATTACGGTTTGAACTGCTTGACCATCCGCCTTATTCACCAGATCTAGCCCCAAGCGACTTCGTTTTGTTTCCTCATCTAAAAACTGCTCTCGAAGGACAGAGATTTTCGTCAAATGAGAAGGCAATCACCTTCGTGAATAATGATTTTGCAGAGAAAAACGCCAAGTACTATTTGGACGGGTTAGAGAGATGGTAGAATCGCTGGGAGAAGTGTGTAGAGTTACAAGGAGACTATGTAGAAAAATTAAAAAAAAAATTGAGAAAAAAATGTCTTGTATCATTGTCCGGAAACTTTTCAGACAACCCTCGTAGCCATGGGAACCGATAAATTCTAGCCCTCCAAACTAGGTTTTTGACCCATATAGTAGTTCTTGGATGCCCTTATTATACAATATTTTCCTTGTTGTACATAAAATAGACTTATACTTTTTAGTTGCCTTCTTAGTCCTTGACAGGAGTGATTCTACGCTTGATCCTTAAAGTCCTGACATTGTTTGAACTTATAACGGATCTCAAGTAGATAATCGTTTACCAGCTGACGGCGTTGTACTTTGTTTCTTGTCTATAGCATATATGTACATACATACTTTGTTTTTATAATTATTATAATTATTCCACACCATACACTTCCACACTTTCCACACTTCCGTTAAACTAACACACCCATTTACACACATTCACCTATACATTCATTTGGCTATAGCGGATCTAAATACGGGGTTATTAACTATACGCTATTTGCTGAATGGAATTTCAGAATTTGCCTTTGTCTGTTATTCGGTTATTTTTGCCCCATCAAATTAATACTCGAAACTCGATCGAAAGGCTGCGTTACTATTGGGATGAAAGAAAAAATGTGTGGATATAGTCCAATAAGGGATTATATCTCGATCCAGCCATTGTCTGGATCGCCGCCCCTAAAAAACTAAGTATAGGCTTGTGCCTATACAATATTAATTATTTGTTTTGTGGGTTTTGTGACTTTCTGCCCTCAGGCCTCTCTGTCATCTGGCCACTGCCGTTTTCATATTTTGCTATTTGGTGATGTTGTTTTATTCTGAGTTTCCCTACAGTCCTTAGGGCCTCACCGACCGAACCCTCTCGTTTTCCTCTGAGCAGAAACCCACCCGTAAAACCTTTGTAGGTTGTTTCCTAGGTCTGGGGTTGGTGAACCTCTGGCTTATGGGACCATGGCTGCCCTCCACCTCCGCCAGAGCTTGGTATTCCCATTCAAAAAAAAAACAAGGACCGAATGGTTTTCGGATGAGTTTGGCTGGGTGTCATAAATATATCGTTGAATCAAAGTGATCCCAGTTGCGATCTTGTGTTTTCGTTAAGCAATTTTTTCCTTCTGTATAAGTAGCTCGAAATTGATCTCCTTCCAAGTCACTACGATGTAAAAACGCGAGCCTTTTCAATCTATGATTTCTGATCGGCAGTCATGCTTCCGAGAGTATGTGATCCGGTATCCACATGCTAGCTATTTGAAAAAGTTCGTAGCTTATCCCGAAACGAATTTAATTTATATTTGTTCCTTAAGTACCACTAGTTTCATCTTATTCCAACAACACATTTCCTTATCACATAAATAAATCGGCTTTTTGGAATTCCAATAAGAGTCCCTCTTACATTTTTCTTCAAAGTTGTTTCGCTTCGTTCCTTTTCGTTAATGACACTTTGCAGCCATTGTCGCAAATTTTGCATCTTGAGCTAGCTTCGTTCTTTCACCAAAAATTCTGTCAGCAAGAGTTTGTATTGACTTGCTAGCGGTTCACCCAAGATCACTTTGGAATCCTTTACTCTTCACTCAGATGACAAACTATCTGATATATCTATCTGTCGCCCTTGTTTAATAAATAGCAGATGGTCGTAAGTCAGACAGCGTAATTTTTGTAAATTTGGTATATATTTCTCCGCTGAGTTCCTCGCTCCGAGTCTGTTTCCTCCATGTTAGCCTTTGTATTTGCAGTTTTAATACCGACGTGTGCGTTGTAATTCACTATAATTAACTATGTTTCCAACTTCGATTTTATGACCTTTAGTTGGTCATTGATTTTTGGTATGCTTTCGATCTTTTGAAGGAGTTTAGCTACCAAGATCATTGGAACTCAGTTCTTATTTTGCTCCGTTCCGAAATAATACATTTTGTTTTAAACGCTTTCGGTGGCAAGATCACCTAGCAAGTCTTGTTTCATGAAGCGTCGATATGCGTGAATACCACCTTGATCCCGGAATAACCACCGTGTGGGGCTCCCATTATTACGATTTGAGTTTTGTGTTTTTTTTATTAAGTTGGTAAATCTGTCGTTGATATTCCCTCTAAATCTTAGCGTCATAGCTTGACATTTGCAAAATTTACGTAGCCAAGAGTACATCTATCTCTGTGTGTGTTGGCGATTTTTTACAATATTAGAAATAGATTTAAATTTGCAACAACGAACTTGTACTCGTATTAAATTTTGCGTAAAAAACGGATTTAATGGTGCGCGAACGTTGGAAATGTTGAAAAAGTGTTTCGGCAACGATTCTCTAAAGAAAACGGTCGTTTACCAGTGGCACGAGCGGTTCAAAAGTGGTCGTGAGTTAATCGAAGATGATGAACGCAGTGGCAGACCATCGACATCGAAAACCGACGAAAACATTGATGAAGTAAAACGAATGTTGGTCAATAACCGCAAAGTAACCATCAGTGAGATAGTGGAGGACTTGAACATTGCCTATGGATCCGTCGTGTAGCAGCAAAGTTGCTGCCAAAAGACCTCAATTTCAAGGATCATTACTTTAGACGAGACGTGGGTTTATGAGTACGACAGTCAATCAAGACATCAGGCAAGTGAATGGCATTCACCGAATGAGCCGAGACCTGAGTCGTTCATAGACCTCCGCGGAGATTAAACGTGTTTCGACTTGTAAGTGAGAAGTGACGCTTAAGTAAGATAGTAAACAAATTGGATTTAGGCTCCAATTAGCGCAGAGACAGTGTGTTCGCTTGAGAGTGCAAAGGTCGTGGGTTCGACTCCAAGTAGTCGGAAGACAATTTTTTTTTTTTTTTTTTGTTTTTATATTTTTTTATATAAAAATAAATATAAATCTAAGTGTGGTATTGAATTAACATCACGTGATGGATTGTGGTGAGCGGTCCGCTATGCCTATAGCGGGATCTGCTGAAATGTCAGGTGAGGCTTCGAGTGGTTCAAGCCAAACCCCAAAGACAAAGAGAAGGAGGAAGCTACCAACGACCTCTGTAAAGCTGCTTGGCTGAGTGAAGGAAGGGAACAACTTCGCTTCATTGGCCGCAAGCGAATCCGACGATGAAGAGGAAGAAATGGAGGCAATAAGTAGCAGCATAAAAATGCTACAACAAAGAGTGCTGGCCATAAAAGAAAAACAAATGGTAAGAAGAAAGAGGGAAGAGCTAGAGCAATCCCAACAACAGCAGCTTGTTCAAAAGCAGACCCAACAACAACACCAAACAAATAAAATAGCACAAGTGCTACACCAACAAAAGCCTAAGAAAGACCAGCAACAACAACAAGAGCAGTCACAACACCGGCAACAGCTAAAACAGCAGCAGCCACAAAAACGGCAACTGCAAAAACAGCAGCAGCAGCAGCAGCAGCAGCAACAACAACAACAACAACAACAACAACAACAACAACAACAACAACAACAACAACAACAGCAGCAGCAGCAGCAACAGCAGCAGAAGAAGAAGGAGAAGGTGCCGCCTATCAACACCTATAAATTGGAGGTAAATGCTACCAAGGACCTGTGTAAGTTGGTCATTGGTAATAATTTTAATATTAAGAGATTGGGGAACGATCGCCATGCCATCCACTGTAATACAGTGGAGGGCTACGCGAAAGTGAAAGAGCTCCTAAAGGAAACGACGACGGAGCACTACTCGTTCACACCGAAGTGTGAAAAGCGGCAATCGATGTTGCTGAAGGGGTTGGAACCGTCTTCTGATCCTGAGGAGATCCTAGCACTGCTCAAAGAGAAGGAGTGCGAAGGACTCAAGTTCGTGGGGGTAAAGCCATTTACCACAGCTAGAGCCAGGCGGGAGAAACGGAGTCTGCCGTTCTTCCTGGTGCAGCTCAGTCCCGAAAGCCGTCTGGATAGTCTAAGGAGTATCAATGTCCTAGACTACCATGTGGTTCACTGGGAAAAATTAAAAAGGAGCGAAGGCGTTATACAATGCGTTCGCTGCCAGAGGTTCGGGCACGCCGCGTCGAACTGCCAAATGCAGCCTCGATGCGTGAAGTGCGCAAAGAACCACAGTTCCGAGGAGTGTGCTCTGGGTAGGGACGGAGCATCCGATAGGACGCAGCTCTCGTGCGTATTATGTGGGAACGTGGGACATACCGCAAACTATCGGGGTTGTCCTAAGTTCGTTGATATTAAGAAAGCAAAACTGGCTCAGCAGCAGAAGGTGGAGGTCAAACGTTCACCTCCTAGGTTTCAAACACCAGCCGTCACGTCCCAAATTTCCTACGCCCAAATGGCGGCAGGTAGGGGGACTACGGTACAGCAAGCGACTGTTGCTTCTCCAGCGCCAATGCCGAGAACAACGGAAGCTGCACCTAACATGCTGGCCATCTTGCTCGCAATCCAAGGGCAGATGGCTCAGCTGCAAAAGCAGGTGCAAGAACAGGCCAGGCGGGTGGACCAGATCTACGCGCTGCTGCCGGGCCTAACGCAACACATGTCGTAATGGGTACGCACATGGTGGAGCAATCTTTGAGGGTCCTTGCGGTGAATGTTAATTCACTGATTAGGATCGAGCGAAGAGCCGCGATGTTTAAATTGCTACAAGACCAAACTCCTGATGTGCTTTTCGCTAGCGAAACCAAGCTAACCGATAAGCACAAACTGGAGTACAATAATTATATTGTTAGAAGAAGAAACCGGCCCCGTTCCAAATGTGGAGGCGGTGTCGCGATCTTCATTAAACAAGGTATAAAATTTCACAGAGTGTACAAGGGAGTGTTGCGCAAGTTCCGGGTGCTGGAGGCAGTCGTCATTTACATCCCGCTCCGCAGTGGAAAGCGGCTGTACTTGGCTTCTGTTTACGCACCTGAGACTTCACAATCCACTTTATTCATTACAGAGCTCGATACGCTTTTTCGACTCTTGAGGCTGGAATCGGGGGAGAATTATTTTATAATCGGCGGGGATTTCAACGCTAAACACAAAGATTGGGGAAATAATTTGCCAAATACTAGAGGGAACCAACTACTCGATTGGTGGGGTCAGCACGATGTCATGTACAGACTCGGTCTTAAAGCGACGGATAACCCGTCGTTTCCCAGAGGCGGGTCTTATTTGGATCTACTGCTGTATGACGAACGTATACGACTGACAGGTACGAATTTACAAACGCTTAACTGTCTGCGCACATTCGTGTATGACAGTGACCATTGCGGTTTTAGCACCGAAATTACAGTTCCCAACGAAATAGCGGAATTGGAGGAGTTTGTCCAAAGATATTCTTACAACTACAGTAAGACTCGATGGACACGCTTCTCCACAACCATGACAAGTGCGCTCTCCTCGAATACGCTCCACCCACCGTCCAATAGGAATTTGTCAAACGAGGAGATCGACAATTACCTAAAACAAATGGACGAGACAATTAAACAAACTATGGACGCTACAATACCGCGCTATCGACATACGACTAACGAAGACCTGTTCCGCAATCCTACTATTGACGCACTGCACCGACAGAAAAGTAGACTTCTGTCAAGACTCAAAAACTTGTACAGACAGTTTACTGACAGACAAGACCCGGAGATTAGGACACTGAAGGCGTCGATTAAAAATATTCAAACGTTAATAAAAGAGAATTACAGAATTTCTGTAAGTTCATATTGGAACAACAGGGTTCGGGCTGTAAACACCAGCAACCCGAATATGTTCCCTCAAATAAACAAACTATTTCGGAGAAAAAATCAAAACGACCTTCAGTGTCTTAAAATAGCCCGGACAACAGACAACGAACGGTTACTGACAATAGCAGGTATTGATCCAAATGAGGCCGCTGATGATGACGACTTCTTTGTGATCGAGGATCCACAGGAGAAGGTTGAGGCCATAGGGGCGACTTTCCAGGAAATATACAAGGCCACTGATACCATTGGCCCTAATTATGACCTGGACAATCGCGTCTTGGTGCACGACTTCAACATTCGAAATGAAGTAGAGAACTGGCGATCCGAGGGCTCTGGTTTCACTCGGTTCAGCGAAGAAAATATGGCAAATAATGTCATTACCAGAGAGGGTGACCTACCCCCGTTCATTTCGAAGGAAGAGCTCCATGAGATCTTCGACACAATCAAGGCTAAGAAATCAGTGGGGACCGATGGTATTCCGAGCATCGTGCTTCGACATCTTCCTCTAGAAGCGGTGGACATTTACACCACCCTGTTTAATAATGCAATGAATAATGCACATTATCCAGCGCATTGGAAAACGGCGGTGGTTCAACCTATCCCCAAAAAGGGAAAGGATATATCCAATCCGGCGAATCTCCGGTCGATAAGTCTCCTTCCGAATATCAGTAAGGTGTTTGAAAAAGTAATCAATAGAGCTCTGTCTAGGTGGGTTGAGGACAAACATATAGTTCCGGATAATCAATTCGGTTTTAAGGCGGGACATGATATCTCACATGCCGCGTCTAAACTGGTGTCCGATATCCAATGGAATAAAGGCAAAAACCAATGCACTGGTGCCTGCCTTGTTGACTTAGAGAAGGCCTTCGACACTGTATGGTTAGAGGGTCTTTTCTATAAGCTGACTAGGCTGGGGATCAGTAAACCACTCTTGTACATTCTTTTTAATATGCTAACCAACAGACAGTTCATCGTGAAAAATGGCGATGTGACTTCTGTTGGAATATTTCAAATTAAAAATGGTCTTCAGCAAGGAGCGGTCAATTCGCCGATCCTATTCAACATTTATACAAGCGACTTGATAGGTTCACTTCCCCATACTATTGCGTACGCAGACGATTTGATAGCGTACAGAACAGGTCCAAAAATCGAGGTCATTAATACTCTCTTGCAGCGTGACTTCGATAAGATAAGACGATTTTGCGATGACTGGAAGTTGAAAATCAACTTTCAGAAGTCGGAAACCATTCTCTTTAGGACGCCGTTGTCTAGAGCCTCTAGGGATACCAGAAAAAATTGGCGAAAGTTCTCGATCATTGGACAACACGGACAGCCACTTGCCTGTCGGAATGTAGTCAGATACCTTGGGATCTGGCTAGATCAGTTTCTGTATTTTGACAAAAATGTAGATGCTGCTCTGGCCAGAGCCAAAGGCGCTTTTGCCCTTACAAAGAGACTGTTTTATAGCAGCCAACTCGATGAGAGGGTAAAGGTAATCTGCTACATGGCCCTTATCAGGCCCATGCTGGTATTCGGGTGCCCCGTGTGGTTCAATGTACGAGCAAGCTTAATGGAAAAGATTCGGGTGTTTGAGAGGGCTTGCCTTAGGGCTTGCCTTCGCTTGTACAGAACACCAGAGTCGGAGTACAAAAAATTTTATCGTAATGAAGTCCTTTACAACAGGGCGAACCTAATGCGAGTGGACAACTTCGTAATTAAGCTGACTCGAAGGCACATTGCAAGAGCAATGAACTCGACGAATAACCTGATATCTGGGGCTTACTACCCCAACTACCTTTACCACGAGAGTGTGCGCTCTGACGGCTTCGTTCCACCGGAAGCATTCCTCTACCTGGATCAGATAGGGTTGATCCAGGATAGATCAGCGGTCCCGTTAATCTTCCATGTCGCTCGGAAAGCTGGGGACAGGCGACTCAACTACGGCAGAGACGTCGCACACGGCAGTGTGGATCGTCTCAGGTTCAGTAGGGCGGTGGGGAATCGCGATAAGAGGGATGTCGTTCGGCAGCACCAGCATTTCTGGTGGTTGAATGATGGAGAAGATGTTTCGTCGTCGTTTCCGTCAATTACGGACCAGCCTCACTATTGAGGCAGAGCTGACCAATCTATTTGCTCTGTGAATAGCAATGGCCAGCTTACATAGGTTTAGGTTAGCATTTAAGAAATATATACATATATTAGTATATACCTTGGTATATACCTTGGTATATACTAATATATGTATATAATTATGTATAATATCTGTGTGTGTGTATTGTGTATGTAGGTTAGGTAGACTAAGGTTTATTTTAAGTTAGATATTAAGTTTTATAAAAAATTAAGTCCATATGCTAAGTTTTTGTTAACAATTTTTTCTTAGCCTTAAGTGTAGAAAATAATTAGTCCTAAGTAAAATGTAAATATAGTCGAAAGACATAGTATTAAGAATTTAGAGTAGCTTAGAGTGCCTGTGTGGGGCCAATAAGTTAATATAAGATTATTAAGTAATTTTAAGCTAGCATTTAAGCATTTTTTGTTAGTATGTAAGGGTTAATGATTAAGATAATAAAATGCATATAAAACTAAACTAAAACTAATGAGCCGAGACCAAAAAAACCACGTTGTTTTCGCGGTTTTCATGGATTACAACGGTGTAGTGCATCATGAATTTTTGCCAGAAGGCCAGACAGTAAACAAAGAGTATTACGGGTATTTGGGGGTTATGAGACGTTTGCGTGAAGCAATTCGCCGAAAAACACCAGAATTGTGGGCAGAAAACTCGTGGATTTTGCACCATGATAAAGCACCGTCGTACAGTGCCATCATTATTCGTAATTTTTTGACGAAAAATGCAACAGATACCATTCAACAGCCACCAAATTCACTTGATTTGACTCGCTGTGACTTTCTGTTCAATCGAGTTAAAAACCACTACGGGGAACGCGTTTCAGCAGCCGAGAGGAAGTAATGGAAAAATCGTAGGAAGCACTGATGGACATACCGAAAACCGAATATAAAAAATGTTTGTGATAAAAAATGTATGCGATGGCATACGTGTGTTGCAGTCGATGGATGGGATTACTTTAAAGGGGACAAAATAGATTTAGATGAATAAACTTATATTTTTAATTTTCTGAATAAATTCAACCATTTTGATCAAGGTGGTATATTAAAGTACATGCGACTTTTCTTTTGCCCCACCGGTAGTTTTCAGTCGGCGAAAATCGATTGAGCATCGATTGACACCCTTAAACTTTGCCACTTGTTACATAAACTGGTGTCCTTCTTCCAAGTGGCAAAATATGCCATCGTGATGGCAGGTGAAGGGCGCAAAGTATTTACATCTGTAGGACTTGCCGAAATCTTCCACCACTTTTGAGCTAGCTGGTGAATGCCAGTTTTCTTTGAATGCAGTTGAAAATTTGAATTGTCTGAGTCTTTGCCCGAGTCCCAGATTAAAATTTATCGTTTTTGAGATATGTATATGTCTTAAATTGATACGAGTTCGCCGGTGAAGAAATTGAAACGCTAAATGCTCTGTACTGAAGTGCGTAATCCATTTACTAAGGCGGTTTTGGTTTTTAGATGCATCGACGTCCCGCATGTATCCCAATGAATCCAGTTGCTGCCAATTTTCCCACCAACAAAATCACGAACTAATATAACGATGTCCCTTCATTTAGCTGACTGTGAAGCTCTTTTCCCTCCTAATAAATCAATTCAGTTGATTCACCAGTTTATCAAGATTAGTACTGAACTCCCTAGTTTCCCATTTCAATTCGATTGAATTTTTTTTCAATATCTAAGTAAAGTTCGAATGAGGCCAGAAAAATATATCTTTCAATTCTTTCTCGAAACAAAATATTGTGGTCAGAAATCAGTTTGAGAAGGGTTGAAGACATCGCAGATTAACCACACTCATGACTACATCATATGAACCCACTTTACACGACTTTTAAAACACCGTCAACACCACAAATAAACCGATGTTACTATAAATCAAGAGCTGTTAGAAGTAAGCAGTCTAGTTAATGAAAATCCAAAATTTACATTTTTCTTGCCCTTTGGTTAGGTACGGAAAATTTTATATACACCATTCAATTTATTTAAGTCTTATCCATTTAATTTTTTTTAACACCGGGGGCTTATCAAAGCGAATACCAGTTTGGAGAAGAAGAAGATATGGTAAAGAGGGAGTACCTACCTATGTATATATTTTAGGAAATTTCCTGTAGCACAAACTTTAATCATCACTCCCTATTTACTTTGAAATGTTTTTCGATTTAAATATTCGCTGGATGGGAAGGTTTTTCGTTTCGAAGACATGAAAAACATCTTCGGAGCATGAACATGAAATTAACATTCATTGGAAGGACCTTATTTTGAATTTTGAGTTCCGTCATCATCCCCAAAATGATGTCTCCCTTTGGAAACGGTGTTAATACGTACTGGGCAAATCTACTTACGAATATCTTTCACTACTCGAATCGTACCTACAGACACAAGACCCTAATTCAACGACCGTCAAGGAATGGAGAAGGAAACAAGAGCCATTTGCAAATATGTTCCCCCAGAAAGGCAAAAAGGACTTATTGCGTGGGTGTACGAATAGGATCATGTATCCGTGCTCGTGTGTGACCATTTTATGACTTCATTTGGGGATGACACAATACAATTCAACATTTCAAGAAATACCAACTCGTAGCTACCTTTTGGAGTTGTAGTGACCTTTAAAGTCGTATTCGAGCGAATCATTTGCATTTTCATTGTTTATGACAAAAGAAGCATGCCGTTGATGACTGTTATATGAAATCGTCTACCCATCTTACATATACGAGTACTCGGGAAGGGAAAAGAAAAATGGAAATAACTTCAAAAGCAAATGTCTCCTAAAGTCACCAGGGCCATTAAATGAGAACGGCAGTAGACCTTTTGAATCCACAAAAGACGTTGGTTATCGAAGTGCTTGATCTACCTACATCAGGTGGCCTGTGTTTAAGGACCAAACTAAAAGGGTTAACTGCTAACCATTTTTCATTTGTCTTCGTGGCTGTGTTTGCGACTTGTGATTGAGATCAGCTGCCATGTCAGGTAATTTGTTCAGAAATGTTGTAATCAGTTGCAGGTAATTGGTTAAAATTAATAACGTTAGTTAGAAAAGAACTCCGGATTGATTCTACAGAACAGCTCTAGTTTGTTAAGTAGGTCGTCTTGTCTGAAAGAATAAATTATTGAGATTTATTATTCATCTTTGTGAAGTTTCAAAGTTTTAACTATCATTATTGAACGTTGACGTTGGATTTAGTTGAAGTAATTTCAAGCTTCTTCCTTTTAGGAGGAGGGAATTAAAAAAAGAAATGTAGTAAAGCAGTTATTACATCCATAAGCTATGACTGTGCAGTATACTGTAGTCTTCTTGGTTGATGGTGCTCCGCATGTACATCTGTAGTTTAGCACAGAGCCCAAAATGCCAAAACCGGGCACGACCTTGTTTAATATTTCCCGATATGGGCTGTCATAGGAAGATGAAAAAATACATAGGTTGAAGACATGGATTTGGAATTCGAAGGTCTCTTCCAAGATTTGTCGTAATGTAGAATGAAAAGAACGTGTTAAATGTGAAGGCAGAGAAGGTATTAGAAGGGAATGTTCTGTAGTCGACTAGATTGTTTCCTTACTTTAGGATTGTGCAAGTTTTCATCCCTTTTATCCCAGTCCATTCTATCACACTTCTTAGTTGGCGGTTAGATCTGGTTGATAGTCATTTAGGATTTCCATAAATTGTTCGACGGCACGTGGTATAATAAGAATGCAAATATTCTAAGTGCAGTACCGAAAATCGTCTGTAGTTTTCGAGTAGCATGTGTCGTCAAAATTTTCCTTTACCCACGCTATGTGCAAACATTTTACCTTAACCTTATTTAAAAAAAAAACTGGACGTAAACCTAAAACGTTGCACTGCTGGCGTAAGCCCTGTCCAAGAGAGGCCCTGTTTTTACTAATCTCACCACAGCTTTTTAAAGTTTCTATTGGTTGTAAGGAATTTTACTCTATCGGTCATCAAATCGCTTTAAGCTGCATTCGAATACTCGGCGTTCAATGGTATGATTTTTTGGTGTCAGGCTACATTTCTCGCTAACGCATCGAAAATAATACTACGAAAATAGGACGTATTTCAGATCACATTCCCCCATTTGCACGATCTGATCGAGTAAAAATATTTTAGTGCTACATCCATACACTAATACAACCTCAAACTACGAGTAACTAATTGCATTTTTTCTATACATAGGCGGGCACATTGTCATTGGTACCCTAACATCAATGAAATGTTAGGTCTTCGGCATATTCAGATATCAAGAACTCTGCACGTCTGCTTTGCGGATAATATGCAGATTTTGCCAGTAATGCGTTTTGATTGCCACATCCATTTCTTTTCCCTACACCTTCTGGGATTTAATTATGTCATTTAATTAGTTCTGGGAATATGAGCCCGACGTGGAAGAGATTAAAATATTACATAGGTACTGCTCAAGCCTACTTCAATATATTTCTAATGACCACTCCACACTAACATTGGCGCTACTTGTTCTCTCTACATATAATTATTACAGAAGTCGATGTCGTTGTCCTACTACTTATATAGTCTTCCAGTCCAGTCCATCGTCATCCTCTAGTCAGTTGGTGCGCTTCCGGCTAATTTGGTAACAGAGAAGCCCATGACGAACTCTTGAATGACTTGAAGACTAAGCAATCCAAGTGAAACCGAAAATAACCAATTTTCTTACATAACTCTGTCTATCCGCTCGTTTGTTCTTCCGTCTGTCCATTGGTTTTGCCTAATGGAATAATTGGATTGAGCTTTTGGGGTTAAGGCTAACAGATATTGATTTTTTTTTTTATAATCGGCAAGCGCTCAAAATGTTCGTACACAGCGCGAGCGAAGGAAATTTAGGGAGGAAGAAAAGACGGGTACCGATGTACATTGTTCTTAAATGTTTGTAAGTTATAACGACCAGGAAACACAGAGGTCGGCAGGGCATTCCATAAGCGAGTTGTACGGCTTAGGAAAGAATCACGATATTTTAGAATACGTCCCAAAATGGGATTGAGGGTATACTGATGAGCATTCATAGCGAGACGGGTGTTACGGTTGAAATTTTGAATGGGCGGAATGCTACTGGCGATTTCAATGGAGCACTGGTGGTGGAAATAGCGATAAAACTAGGTGAGACAGTAGACATTACGTCGGTGTTCGAGGGTGTCAATTGATTGACTGATATTAGTATCACCAATGAGTTTTAACGCACGGTTTTGAATCCTATCTAGCAGGTGCAGAGATGTTTTAGGAGCACCTGACCAGATGTGGGTATTGTACTCCAGGTTTGGGCGGATAAATACCTTATATATTATGGCCAGATCGGAGGCGGTAAAATATTTCTTACATCGCTTGAGGAAACCTAGACATTTCGCAGCATTTTTGGCGACATCGAATATGTGGTCATTCCAACGTAAGTTGCCACTGATACACATATCGAGAATGAAAAGTTTTTCGGTTTCGACAATGCAAGTACCATTCATGGATAATGGCTGGGTATTAGAATTTCGCTTTAATGACAGCAGACAACATTGAGTTTTGGAAGCATTAAATTTCACTCGGTTGATAGTTCCCCAATTGGCTATGCTGTTAATATCGGAATTTAATGAGCTTACCATACGCCGCCGTTCCCGTTCTACAGCCGAAGAGCAGGGGTGTGAGTCCGGGAATGAATATGAGAAGCAGAGAGTGCTGTCATAAATTGGATAAGAAGTGGCAGACAAGAGATCATTAATGAAAATTTAAAAGAGTGTCGGAGACAAAATGGAGCTTTGTATAAGCCTAGTATAAGACATTTTGTGACATTCATTCGTGATTTGGAACCTTTTGAGGAAGACATTATCCACAATAAATATTACCACTATGACAACTCCAGCCAAATTGTATGGCAAGGATTTGAGTGAATACGATGAAGTTGATGTTGATGCACTGCTGGCACAGATCACCAGAGGAGATCAATATTTTGGCTAAAGAAGTCGATCCTGATGGTTACTTCCTGCCACCAAATCAACGTTGCAGCTATGAATGCACCAAAGAACAGAAAGAAGTTGATTGAACACATTAACAAAGAGGCTATGGAAAGTCCTGATCTACCCGAACAAGAATGTGAAAGGTACGATTCATGGTAAAAAATTGGTCCTACCACCACGGGACGAACGTGAAATTCAAGCCGAGGAACAAATTGCCATTGATATGGGTGCTGAATATGAAGATGCATTGAGTGATGCAACACAAGAAGGGATCATTGATTTGGCAGCTATTCTTGGTTTCCTTTCGATTATGAATCAGGATCAGTACAATGCCTCATTACTCAGCAAAGGTCAACCAGTTGGTCTGGGCTGGGATGGTATTACAAAGTCTACACAACAAAAGCTATACCCAATGGATCCACCAAATAATACAGATGTGGAAGACTCCGTTAAGCGAGTCAAAGATGATGATCCAAAATTGATTGAACTGAATTTGAATAATATTAAGAATATATCCGATGAGAAACTCAAACAATTGTTCGACTCAATGCCACAAAATGAACATTTGGAAGTTCTATCATTGACAAATGTCTGTCTTACCGATAAGACAGCTGTTTATACATTATCGATTTTACATATATTATATCACATTATTGTACAATAACAAGATTACTCTTGAATTAAAATGAATTTAAAATTGTGAATGACTAAAGAATTAAGAACTATTTCCCAATATTTCCAACATATGTATATGTACAGGGCTGAATTCCAAAATTGTATAACTGATTTTGTACCTTAGAAATGAGAAGAAACGATTCGGCGCCTGTTTTGATCAGACCGCCATCCAATAAAGTTCGTCGATTCCACCGTCAGAAATTTATGTGTTTTCTTTCAAATCTTATTTAAATAGTCGAAGTCCCAAAAACTATTGTGGACAACAGCTCTCTTACTGGCAGAAGCTATCGAAAAAAGCAAAACCCTGAAAGTATTAAATGTTGAAACAAATTTCATTAGTCCACCAGTGATCGTGACTTTAGTAAAAGCCTTACTCAAAGCCCGTACCATTGAAGAATTTAGAGCCTCTAATCAGAGATCAACAGTTCTTGGTAACAAAATCGAGATGGAGATTACGGATTTAGTGGAAAAAAACACATTTTTACTACTACGACTAGGTCTTCAATGAGGCACGTCATAGATTTGCCGCTTATCTGCAACGCAACATTGACAGGAATGAGCATGAACTAAGAAAAGGTATATCATCGTCACCAATACAGAATGCAACACGCAAGAACGCCGGTACAATAGATGACTTGTCATCCACACTGTCATCGTAGAAGTCAAACAAAGCTAAATCACCTAAACCACTGCATACTGTATTAACCCCGCAAGAAAGAATCGATTCAAAGTCGGAACTAATAGCGTTGATAGTAAATCAGAAACAAACTGAACGTGGCGTGTTGTTGCCAGTGCCACAGCCCGGTGGTGTATCCAGGTCTCCTTCGAGAGATAGAAAGATTTCCCCCAGAGCCTAAGCAAATTCAGTTTTCCCAAGGGATACTAAGGCACCAGTTGAAATGAAAGAAATCTTACCAAAGACTACCCAAGAAGCTTAACCAAACAATGTTCAAAAATCAAGGTTGAGATAACTATTGAGAAAAAAGATGAAAGGCAACCGTCACCCACTCGTCATCCAAAGATTGGAGACATTCGAAACAGCAGTCTCTCCAGGGCAGTCAAGGAAGAAGCGGCTTCCCAAGAGAATGGTTTAACCGATAAGAAGCCCACTTTCGAGGAGATTCGAGCTGACAAAATTCAGGAGAAAGTTCTGGCTCCTAAGCAAATCCGTAAATGAAAATGAAAAGAAGGACTTGCCTCTTCTGTCTGTTACTGAAAGCCCTGCTGTCTTAGAAAAGCCCCTGTTGCTCCCAGATCAAATGATGATCCCTGATATCGAACAGCCCCAAATCAAATTCACTCCTGAGGAGAAGGTTTCAGAAACTAGAGCCGAAATTGAAAAATCCAAAAAAGTAAAAATTTCTACAACCCCCGATCAAGGCAGAGCCCCCCTCGTCTAGCCTCTCTGTGATTAATAATGTTGAAGAGAGAGAAAGGATCTCTAAAAATGCATCACCCAGTCGCCGCTTGGAGCAAAATTTATCTCTCATGCGAGCAAAAATGGATAACTTCGCTGAAGTTGCCGATTCAAAAGATATTTCTCGAGATACAACTGTTACCGTTCCCTTGAAGTACACCCTTCCTTTGGTTTCCACACCAACTTCTATAGGAATCACCTTTCTCTATCAGAAGCAATTGTTTCCGAAATACGAGTTACCTCCTGCTGTCTCGAGTCCACTAGTTGTTCGGCTTTATGTAGTGTTTTGAGTCCAGCTGGCGGATACATGCTATAGATTAGGCTTTCCAGCCTTTCCCAAATATAGCTGGATTTTCCAAACATAGCAGGTATAAGAACAAACCAGCAACCAGAATTTTAGTCCGTATTTTACTGGTTTTGATGGCATATATTGACGAAATTTATATCTTCCACGAAAACCAAGTAATTACTCGTCAACTGTCACACATTCATGTGGATTGTAGTAGTCACTCAATAAATTGGACCTTTTATCAAATATATCCCGAATCGGTGCAAATTTATCAGTAGATCGTTGCTATCTTCTGCTAATGACATCATCAAAACGAATAACTCGATTCAAATACTCAAATGTTTTCTTCGTTAATATCATCAAACAATTCAATTGTAGTTTCGTTTTTCGATCTAAAAGTAAAAAAGTCAAGAATCAGTTGAAATAAGAAAGAAAGCAACTACGACTTACCTATAAACACCAGCTAAAATCAAAACACCAATACACGAGGGGCGTTCAAGATATTCTCGGTATCGGTGTGAAGCTGTGGTTGCATATATAAATTGACTTATTTATCAAGTAACACTATTATTTTAGTGCATTCATGTAAAATTTCATATAAATGTGATTATTAATTCGCGTTTTATCTCTAGTTAAACAGAATCATAATGGCAACTGAGGCGATGATGGTGAAAATTGAGCATCGCACTGTAATTAAATTTCTCACTAAGCAAGGAAAAAGTCAAAAAACTATTCATGAAGAGATGGTGGCTGTTTACCAGGGTTCCGCACCTTCATTATCAACTGTGAAAAAGTGGTCAAGTGAGTTCAAGAGAGGCAGAGAGAGCATTGAAGACGACCCCCGCTCCGGCGCCCCGGCTACTGCTTGTACGGGAGAAAGCATCAAAGAAGTCGAAAAACTTGTTCTTGAGGATGCCCGAATAAAGGTGAAAATGATGGCAGAGATCACCAAGCTTTCAATTGGTACCATTCACACCATTCTTCATGACCATCTTAACCTTTCAAAGGTCAGTGCAAGGTGGGTGCCACGAATGCTCACAGCGCCTCAGATAAAAAGTGAGAATCGCATGCTGTAGAGAGCTTTTGGAGATGTGTAGTGAGAACGCGGACGGTGTTATGGATCGAATTGTTACTGGGGACGAAACATGGGTCCACCACTATGACCCTGAAAGCAAACAAGAGTCCATGCAGTGGCATAAAAAAGGAACAGACCCCCCGAAGAAGTTCAAAGTCACTCCGTCTGCCGGGAAGCTCATGGCCACAGTTTTTTGGGACTCAAAGGGAATCTTGCTCATTGAGTACAAAAAAAAAGGTGAAACCATCAACGCCACATCCTACGCTTCCACTTTGCATAATTTGCGGGAGGAAATTAAAAAGAAAAGACGGGGTAAACTCGCAGCGGGTGTGTTGCTTCTTCATGACAACGCTCCTGTTCACACGGCGCGAGTTTCCAAGGCTGCTGCGCGAGATTGTGGTTTCGAAGAAATCCAACACCCACCCTATAGTCCAGACCTTGCCCCTAGTGATTATTTCCTGTTTCCGGATTTGAAAAAATGTCTTCGTGGAAAAAGATTTTCGGATGATGAAGAACTCAAGTCGGTATTTTGCAGAGAAAGAGGAAATTTATTATTTTGAGGGTTTAAAAAAGCTTATCTCAAGATGTAACAAATGCATTGATGTTAGGGGAGATCATATTGAAAAATAAAAACAATTTAAATTGAATTCGCGTTTTCCTTCATATCGATACCGAGAATATATTAGTATGAGTATGCTTGCAACATATTCGAATCGATTTGTTTGAAATCCTTACCATATGTTGCTTGTGCATACGCATTTGAATTCTTCAAAATGGTATTTTCAATTTGTGGTGGGAAGAAAAGCAAAAAAGCATCTTTGATGCCATCAACACGAGCTTTGGCATATCTTGTTGTTCCAGGATGAAAATTATATTTTCATTCCGCAATCTACCGCTTTGATGCTGAAATGGCTGTAGTTGCCAAACAATACCATCTTTCGAAACAAGCAGTGGATCCATATTTTCAACTTCAGCAATTGATTCGTTGGTTTCATTTGAGCCACTCGCTTGCTGTTCGTCAGAATCGCTATCGTCTGAATATAAGTTATCGTCATCATCAATATTCTCTTCTGGCACAAATTCGTCATCACTGTCTCCAGAAACATCACTGATATCGCCATCGCCTTCATTCAAAAATGCTTCCATTTCTTCCTCTGTCAGATATCTTGCTTTTGACATTGTTATCTTTTATTATTTTTATAAATTTCACTAAATATACCAACGATATCCGCTTGCTAAAACACTTAACGCAAATGACTTTTTATATGACATGCACATACTGTCCATATGTGTAGAAATCTACACATGAGGATAGACAACGTAATTAGTGCATTATTAACCGCCATAAACATTTTTATTATGGGGAGGTACGTTTTATTTTCGGTAATCAAGGATATAAACAAAGTCTGAAAATTCCGGAAGTTTGCAATTAGTGGTTTTTGAGAAATTAAGAAAACAAAAATTGTTTGTTTAGTTTTCTACACAAGGATGAGATGAAGGTTAAAAAAGTTATTCTGCATACGAAATATTTTTGTACTGTCGGCGCAATGTAGGCATAGAACCTTTTTTCCATTATGAGTGGTCATACCCAAACTAAGAGTCATTTGATAATCCCCTACTTAAGAATTTGTAAAAAAAAAAAAATCCCCTTTTGTCAAAGCGGAGAACCAACAATGAATCCCTCTGATTGCAGGGGTTAAAAATCCGAAAACTAACCAACCAACCAACGCTCAAAGTATACCCGATGAAAGCCGAACGGAAAAAAAGGAGAATCCCACTCATCCGGGTTAGGAGTTTTCAATTGTACTTTTTTCATGGACAATAAAAACAGAACCACCACAGCAAATCAAGATTAATGAGCCAGCTATCAAGTTTGAAATTATTTTTAAGGCAAAATTAGCAAACTCATTGGTCATGGTGCTGATGGAAATGGAAATGTTTAAAAAAAAAGTGAGTTCCTGGCTACGATACTTCCTGTCTCCTTCGGACGTTTCCTTTATTCATTCAATTTTCCTGCAATGCAATGATTAATGATATCAAACTTTGGCGTTACGTACTTTACTCCCCAACTTTTGTTTCGCACCTCAACCGAATCAAAGTTTTTTTCTGTTTTCATTATTGTTGTTGTTGTTCTTGCTTATGGCAACACCATCAGATTGAAGAAAACTGTCGTAAATTGAAAGAAGACCAACCATCAAGAGTACTGATCCTTGGGATGAAGGATTTATTATAATATTTCGCTTTAGGGCTTGTTACTTCTAACACAAATATCGCAGACTTTATGGTCGAGCCAAGGAGCTTACGGTCCTCAATGTTGATTGCTGTTGCTCCGGCAGTTATCTTCTGTCCACCAGCATACGTCATGTACATATAACACAGGATACGCACTTCCGAACGCGTTTCGTATCAAAGTTATGGGTTTATTGCGCCAGCCAATAAAAGGAAGCAGTGATTCCTGTTTTTAATGTCGTTTTATGCCCGATGACTTGGATCAATCAATGCCAACAGGCGGATGCTTTTGGACTTTATGACTTCGGACGACAACAGATTTGGTTTGTGATATAATAGACGCATTGGCTGTTGCCTGATCTAATGGGAAAAGCATATCATAAATGCCAGAGGGCCGATATAAACAGGCTATTCAATAATCGGACGGCTGAATTGCTTTGATTTGTGACCTGTTGTTGTATTGGGAATGTAATTCTCTGACATCGTTATATGCATTTTGAAATTTATGCAAAAACTATGTTTTTTTTTTAGTCTTTTCTATTATGTTTGTATTGCGGACATACGCTGACAACAGACTCGTATTCATAAATTTGATTTACGCACTGAGCCCAAATTCACAATAGTTATGTATGCATACGAGTATTTGCATATAAAGAGGATGGTTGCCATCCAATCTTGAGTTAAAAATAACTTAATAGAATGTATCTTATACGTCTGTGTCTTTGTCCGATGATACAAATAATAATGGTGCCCCCAACTGTGTTTACTGTCTTCAGCTGTCGATATAAAGAAAGACCATATAACATACACCGTCCTGAAGAAGTAAAACATTCGATTATTTTCTCTGACAAGGTCATTAAATCTCTCAAGGCTTTAAACAGCAGACGTGTATTTTGGGCTGGCTAAAAATTGGTTATTACCACGGAAGTGGCACGGAGGGGACAGTAGATGTACCCTTATACTCGTATGGGTTTTTTTTCCTAAATCTTCTATTAAAAGATTGTTTGACAAAGTGGGGATTGCAGAGCTAACTATTTGCCCAGAAAGGGCTTAATTTCCAACCGATTTGTGGTAAGAAGAGCCCTGATCTAAGGCTTAACCAACTTTTTCAGCTTCTTTCTAAATATTTGATATCTTTAAAAGAATATTTACTAACCACTGATTTGGCATTACTTTTAGAAAATATGACATCAAAAATAGCAGAAGAATACTTTGAGATATTTAACAACTCAACGATCAAGGTTTGAGGATGTGAGCTCATCAGGCAACGGTTCTATTTTTTCTTAAAAAAGAATCAGTAATAATTAATATACCAACATTGAATTTTGTATACAGGCCCGGTGATGACGAATCAATTGTTCACTGAGAACCAACCAACATCTTGTGTGAACAACTCATCAGGACGCCATCTGTGCATATTCTTAGATAGGTGCTAATAGCAAATGTCGAATAGCTCCAAGATCCAAGGAATGGAGTCAATTTTTCTGGGATCACCTGAATATGCAAATCTCCTTCAGCTGAATTGAATTATATAGTAGCTACTCGTATCTTTCAAGCCAAAGGCGTCGCGGTTAGAAAAGGTCTTGATCTCAGAATCATATTGTCACTTATGGTATATCGGTAGCTAGTCGACTAGTAAATCCATTACATCTAACACTGTCAGTTCTAAGGCAAGCAAAGGCTGAACGAACGGTGTACACTGATCGGTTTATACACAAATTGTGCTTATTTACGCTGGATACCGGTCTCATATAGCACGACTTGACTTGCTAAACTTAAACATGCGAGTATTGAGAAAGAAGTACATAGCGTCACTATAATGCTCTATCGGAGTTTTTTTCAGGACTAGTCAGTGGGCTGACCATGATGAGAGTCTGACTATCCAGGTTAGGAGATATTTTTTAAATCCATTACGTAAAAACTTCACAGTTTTGAAGCAAAAGTCTTGGATTCATAACTGAGGAATCTGCAAAACGAAAAATGATGATTTCGTCCATACACATCGAATATTTGAACCTTGATTGAGCTTTGTACAGCTGAAAAACTCGCTGCAAAACTAACCGCCTCCAGCACCACATACCAAGTTGGTTGGGATTCATTTCCTTTTGAGCCGTGGTGTTCATTTGCTTTACATATTTTAGTCAATTGAACGGGTCACTGTCGCTTTATAGCCCATAGAATTCGTTGTTAAACCTTCTTTACTCGAAGAACTTTCCTCTTGAAGTAGCCAAGAGAATTTTGTCTGTTTAGTAAAATCCATGGCTCCCGCCGTACTGCAGGACTAGTGGGTGGCCGCGGCTCAAGTGATAGTGGACGTGCTTCCAAATCGGAAGGTTTGGTGTTCGAATCCCTCGCCCATCCATTTTTTCCAGTTTGGAGGAAATGCCAGAACTTGGCATGGCTCTATATAGCTTCTCTCTATAAATGCTGCCGGCTTGAAATTCAATAAACAAATACACAGGTTGTGGGTATTGATTTTAAGTTTCTTGGTTTTTCTAATATCTGTCGAAAGGTGAATACTTAATCGATGATGGACCAGCCCTAAAATCAATAGGAACCTATCAGATCGAATTATAGATACAAGGTTTCAAGTATTCACATGTGTATACCAATAATATTTAATAGATAAATTGGTGCTTCATCCTTGCCAAATCAGTCGCCGCGGTTTTAAATAATCTGCTCCTGTAACTTTATCTTAAGTTTAGATATGGGTATCCAGGCCTCTTTTTGATCGGGTGGAGGAAGTTGTCACTAATTATCATCCAAATTTTAATGAACCATTTTATTCTGCCTGATAACAGAATGTTGGTCGTCTTCAACATTGAACGGTCTGCAGAAGTGCTAATTTCAAAATTCCATCCTTATCTTTGCACGCATCTGTTCCACATTGTTGGTACAACTTCTTAACATCATTTCTGCAAAAGCACAGAAGTCGATGACTTCTAAAATTACTAGTTTTCTGCCCATGATATTGGCGGCATAGTACACTTTTCTCAAAAGATTTTGTTAGACTCGATCAGAAAATGTTCTAGTAGTGCATTGCGACTGTAGTCGTTTGACGTCACAGTGCCATATTTCTTTGATCTTTTGCCCTCAAGGATATTCACATTCATATCTTGGCTACAATATGATCGTGGCCTGAGTTGTTGTTGGTTACTCGAAATATTCGGACACGTAGAATACCAGAGCTATGTACTGCTCATATCGCACTGTGATAAATCTAGTTTACGATATTTTGATCAGGTAACTGAGAGGTCCCTTTGTGGATGTTAAATTGTGGCAAACATGTGCCCTCCATGATGTCATTTCACCTGATTCAATTTTCAAAGCTTGTTTTAGTTTTTATTTTGGCATATGCTCGTAAATCACCAGGGGCAAACTTAAGGTCGTGCTCTTGACATTGCTCATACCTCTGGCAAGCTGGTAAGAGCAATTATAGGCGTTAGAGTATATGGGGGCAATGTTGGTGAACTTAACCTCGATGGGGACAGATCACACGTTAGCTCAGATGTCTGAAGATTACAACTTCTGTCCTTAGTATCTCTCTGATGACAAATCCACAAATGACTGGTAGATGTCAAAATTTTCCATTCGCCTTTGGTGCAGTCCAGCTCATTGCACTTCTTGTCAGCGGCTTCGGGCCCCAGCTAATTGTTCAGCTACATGTGAGCTGTTAAGAGTCCGAACATTCCACACCCATAGTCGAAATTGTATTCCGCTTGCTGGGTCTGTCCACATCAGTTAACCTGACATCAAAACCTCCAACCTGGAGGGTAAGATCCTTCAAAGGTTAGTGCCAGTTGCCCGGTGTTTGGCCTCTGCTTTTGATTGGCTTGAATCTCCTCCGGCACATCTCTATTTCGACAGCCTAGCTAGAGCATCAAAGCGCCGATTAAAGAGATGTTGCGACTGCGAAAGAACATGAAAATCTACCAATCGAGCACAAACGGACCAAAACGAAGTAAGAATAGCAACATCGTGATTTGAATTCAACAAGGTTGCTGTACTGGACAATGTACTTGCCGAAACATTTAAGGCAAAGGAACATAACACAGTAGAGAGAACATAACAACTCTTTTCTAACGGCTTTATATGTATCTGTCCTCTTAGCATCTCATACAAAACATGTTTGTGGTATTGCGTAAACACTCTAATCATTCGTCGATGACCGGGACGGTAATCTATGCATTGCAGTTTTATGTGCAATAGGCTCTCAATTGGTGAAATATTTACAGCACGCAAATCTTGGAGAAAGCCCAACAAAGTAATAACAGCTGAACTTCAAATGTAGTCAGGTCCTAAATCTAGAGAAGGAGATAATCGTGTCCCTTCTTTATAACTGATAAGTGAATATATTCTCAAAACTCAAATATTGTATGTTTCTTTATTTTATAATAAAGACAGGCAAGTGCTCCAGATACCACAATATTGACACGTGCTCTCTGGGGTTGAGATACTACTTCAAAATGATATTTGAGTGAACTGAAATACATTGTAGATCACTGAACAAGATGACGCGCTGTCGTTTTTTATGATGGATCATGTCGTGTTTAGGACTAAACCAAACATAAATTTTCTATCCCGGAGAATGAATGAATAAGAGCATTATGGACATATTCTTTTAGGGACAAAGTCAATAAAGAAAACAAATTTGTCGGCAAGAAAATCTAAAAAAGTATTCACTGTAATAAAAAGAAGACAAAAATCACTGCCAATGAAAAGTCATTGTGAGTTATTATTTAATGATTTTTATAACTCTAAATCACCCATTCCGAGTAGAGAAAATACATTTCTTTTCCAGTATATTATAAAAGAAACTCACCTCCACAACACGCTATCCGTCGGCAGTTGGTAATAATGCACATGGTCGTATTAGAACCTTTTTTTATAATGATTTCATTCCTTATCCATTCCAAGTCTTCTTTCAGTCGTTATGGTATATAAATCATAATCCCTCGACCAAAACTGGACAGAGTTTATTTACTAAAATACCCTAGACCCCATTATAAAGCTCTTAACAGTGAAATTCTGTAAGACATTTTCGATGACTTACTTTACCCATAAATCCAACATTAGTTGGATGCTGTTGAGAGATGAAATCTTAAATGGTTTCCACATTATTGGTCAGAATAAGCAAACAGAGAATATAAATAACACTGTCCCCCGTATTACCACCCTCATCACCTCCATCTACCACCATCACCAACACCATCAACTCTACATAGAACTACCAGAAGTAGCAGTAGTAGAAGGGTAACATTATTCCGTTTATGGATACTACCATGCAAGCACGTTTGCGTTTCTCTTTGCCTTTCGCCTCGTCGCTTTTCTATTGTCCAGTGTCCCAGTGTTCAAGCGAATACCAAACCAATAATTCTTCAGAATATACGAGTACTCGTATTATACCGGATACATTTCAGCATGAGTTGATTTTCTAGAATTGGTCCTTTCAGTTTGGTCCACCCAAATACAAAAAAAAAAAAGGATCTGGATGCAAAAAATGTAATAACTTTGGTGTGGTAGTTAAATATTAACATTGGCAAAATAAGGGTGCGGGCACCCACGTTTCAGTCAAGTGTTGAAACGAAATGAAATGAGTGTACATTAGCATTTGAATGACTATAGACTGGAAGCAATATAAGTTAATTGTAAACTTTGACAGAGTGTACGAGTATTTTCCTGGAAAAGCAGATGAATGTTGCCCAGTGAGTGTTGCTTCATCTGTAAAGATAGCCAAAATCCTTTCCAAATAATTTTAGGATTAAGTAGGTACTTGGAATAAAATTAGCTGACTATGACTGTATTTATGCTAATGTGACTTTAGTATGTACTTCTAACAGGGAGAGGCGAAGTAATGGACATCTTTGTGTTTGGAAAGACCGTTTCCACTCACTCGGGAAATTGTTTTGTTATGAAAATGGTGTAGATCCAGATATTTCCTCACATGTAAATTTCGAAACGCTGAAATAATAATAAAAAATGTATGTACATATATGTATATGTAGTTACATTTATTCAAACTATTAAAAAGTTGAATTTTGAAGGGGTGAAGCTATGCAGAAAAAAATCCTATTATACTCGCACGATATATTAGCAGCATTATTGTTGTGCATTAAAAAGTGCCTCAGTTAGTTATTTATTCAGCTGTATAGGGATATTTGCGCAGTTAGTATACTTGTATATTTACATTTAGCTCTCAACCTGAGTCTAGTCTGTCGAGTTTTCTATAATTTCATGGGTTTTTAGTCTTTTTAATAGAGATCTGGTGTTCCTCTGCTCCTTTATTTTTGATGGAATAATCTTTTGAGTTGAAAAGTAGAAAAAAATTGCTAGCATTGTGGAAATAATCAAGAAGGCAGCTTCGAACTTGCCAACAAGAAAGACTTTTATAATTAAACAAAACTGATTTGATTTTGAATGCCTGAAGGCAAGATCCGATTTTTTCCGGCTTCGGAGCTCCTGCGGATGTTAAACAAAAATGTACTACAACAAAAGAGTAGAATAGAAACTCTGCAGTAGAAGTCGTTAAACATATAAACAGAAAAAAATTAGCCTTTCAAGAACAGAACATAGTGTACATACCGGGTAATTCCACGTCTTTGGACTCAAATTGCATAGACAATAGGACTCTTAGATCCCGACCAGATTTCATCAGATTTTCAATATTCGAACCCGCTGTGAAGTAGCCACGTTCTGGCAGCGCTGTTTTCATATTTCGGGGTCCTACAAGAGGCGACTGAATCCCTTTTCATGGACGAAGTCATTTTATCGCTGGCTATGGAAATTCAACAGATGTTACAAGTAGCTCAAAAACAAAATTATTTTCCCTTACACGGAAAAGGTGACTATGGTAATCTGATGAAATACCGAGACATATTCTTCAAAAATAATTCAACAAAACTGTTCAGTTTAAAAGACTCATTCAGTGGCTATCTGAAGCGAAAATTCTTTGCGAATTATAAGCTAATTTCAGGAAAAAATAGTTGACCATAGATCAAATACTTAATTTTTAATATCGCTGAAATTTATAAAACTCAACACATGTTGTATGCCTCCTTTGTCGATTTACGTGCGGCCTTCATCTATGCCAATTGAGGAATTATTTTGCATGCAGTAATATCTAGTACATAAGTCATGAAATGTCTAGTAAATTCTTCAATATAAAGGGTCTTTCATCAAGCGCTTCCTATCTTTGAATTTAAATAAAAAAAAGTGTGTGTGAAATATCATCGACATTTTTTATTCGCTTGAAAGGCCTATTGATACTCGTACCACTACGTACGGAATATAACATCGTTCAAATGTCTGCCGCAACCGCTCTGGGTGGCGCGCATCCGAAATGTCCAATTTTCCATGACTCGGGCGCATAAATCAGAATTTGACCAATGGCATGGGTTATGTTGGCTTTGAGGGCCGCTGTGGCTTGTGGCTTATTCGCATAGATCTGCGAATTCAGAAAACTCTAGAAGAAAAAGTCTAATGGGATCAAATCGCACGATCTCGGTGGCCAGTTCACATCACCTCAACGTGATATGACCATCCCCTCGAATCGCTCGTGTAGAATTTCTAATGTGGCATGAGCTGTGTAACACCTAGAGCCGTCCTGTTAAAGCCACATGCCGTTGGTATCCATATCATTCAATTCCAATGTTGTTCTCAAAGAAATATGGACCGATTACGACGCCAGCCCAAAATCCACACCAAACAGTGACTCTTTCGGGATGCATTGGACGCTCTTGGATCTCATGTGGATTGGCACCGTCCCAAATTCGACCATTTTGTTTGTTAACGTACCCATTCACCCAGAAATGGGCCTTATAGCTAAAAATGGTTTTCCGATGAAAATTAGGGTCAGTTTCCAACTGCTCCAGAGCCCATTCAACGAACACACGTCATTGTCTATGGTCGTTTACCTTCAGCTCCTGGGTCTGTTGAATTTTGTACGGGTATAGGCCCAAGTCACGATGCAAAATTCTCCAAGTTGTGGTCTGCGAAAGGCCGAGTTCTTATGAGCGACGCGAAATCGGCAGCGCCGGATTTTCCTGCAAACTCTCACGGACAGCGGCGATGTTTTATGCAGATCTTGGGTTTCGCACTAGTGTTGGTTTATCATTTACTGAACGAGTGGACTCAAATTTATCCACCACACTGGCGAATAGTCCTCTCGATTGGACGATTATGGTGACCGTAAAATGGGCGAAGCGCGCGGAACGTTGCCGAAGAGAACATGTTGATAAAACAATTTTATTATTTGCACATGTTATTGAACACAATGTCCATCCATGGTGATTTGGCAAAACAGACTGAATAAATGACAGATAATTTGACAGATTTAGCTTCATGAATATGGCCGCTATCAACTGTCGAGTTCGGAAGTCCCTATTGGAAGACTCTGTACAATGTACATACGAGTATACGAAAATAATATAGTAGCATAATAATAATGCGTGTTGAGTGCGCTCCAAATGATCCTGCACGTCTTAACCAAAACCTCCATAGGGTCTAGACCTTTTTAAATTCTATTTCCCCTACTGGATACGAAGCAAATATCTCCAAAATCCAACTTTTTTTCTGTTGTTTTCTGCCATAATAACAAGTGAATTTAATCTAATTCCATTTTTTTGAGCCACGTTACTGTTTTATCAGTGCCAATATAGTGTATCCATTTAATTTCAATGCTTAGACCAATTTAATTTTTTGTGAACTATGTCTATTTGTGGACGACGGTCATTGGTGATGCAGGAATATGCGAAAAGTATGCATTGGACTGAGTCGGAATGCTAAAATGTATCTCAAGTAGTAAAATAGCATCTTGTGGTAGTTTTGTGATGATTGCAAAATCATATCAGTCTCACGTACACTGCTGGCGACAAAGTGCAGTAATCAGCAACTTATCTTTCTGGCTGATTTTATCGCCTAACTCGGATTCAAATTTCGGCATAGTTATAAAAACTTTAATGAGTTGTAAGAAGTCAGTTTTATTCAGCTCCTCTCTCCTCACACCTCTCCCTCCCTCCACCCCCTTCTTAATGGTAAAGGGTTTAAAATTATTAGTACAAACCAGAGTATATTATCATTCTTCAACCAACTCGAGTGCGTTACTTCCTTAAATATGCAAGACAACGTTTTATTAGTTGAAAAGATCCTACAGACTGTGTGATCAAATCGCCAGAAGTGTTGAACGATCACGATAAAAAAATTCATTACGCCATTAAAAGATGGCTCTGCAGCAACAGAATTTGCATTCGCAGGAATAATACACGAGCTAAAATACACCTCAAATAAGCTCGATGCTATGCTCTACATACCGAATTCATAACCTACTCAATACTGGAAGTAAGTCTTACCAGGAAAGTATTGCACCAAACCTCATTGATTTTGAAGGAACCACCAACATGACTGTTTCAATTTTTTGCCCGCCAGCTAACCTCGAGGACACTACCCAACCAACTAATTCTCCAAATCTTCTCACCGCCAAGAAATTGGCATAAAATCCGTTTTTCATGTCGGGCATTGGTGGACGCAAACTGAATGGAAAAATTAGCTTGTAAAATTTAATAAAGCGAACACGAAAATGCAGCACTCGTCACCCTACTTTTCGAAGAACTCCCCCAGAAACAGTAATAAGTAGCATTAACAAATAACAAATATCTTAGAAAAAATTGTGCGTTTACAGTTTATACCGAGAATATAGGTTCCAGATGCTTCAAAGTTTAAATAATTTTTTTTCCGCTGTCCTCAATCTCGTGGGGATGAAATTGTTCCAATGGAACGAAATAAACAGGAAAGCACCAATGAAGTCTCGAAAAATGTTAAAATAAAATTCTAATCTTAAGTCTGTTACTAAATCTAAGCCTTAATCAAATTATAATCCTCTAAATTCCAATCACGACTCGAATTGTAGTTTCAAAACTGGGGTGTTCCACAATTTTTTTCCTAAATTCCTTGAACGTTTAACCATTAGTTCAATGAATATAGAAAATATAAATCCTACCATTTTACCCACCCATTTCCAAATCAGTTTCTATCTGGGCCAAGCCCAAGCGCAACCTAGTATCATTTAACCCGAAACCCGCTTCCAGCCCTTTACTTTCAGACACCCTTCAATCCTCTAAAAGCACAAACAAAACTTTTGTGAAAAACGGTCCATCTAACGAAATCTCCACCCAAACATCTAATATCTCTTCTCTTCATAAATACTCGAACTTTATACGTTCCCATATTCTCAACCCTAGGTCATCTTCACCTTCATCCTCTCTTAATATAACCAACGAGTCTCCTGATTTTTTGGATACTTTTCTCCCTTTGAAATCGTTGCCCTTACTGAAACAAATTTGCATTCCTAAATGCGAGATTTTAACTTCAGAGTTTGAAGTTCTTCGTAAGGACGGTTTCAATAACATAAATAATTCTTATGGTCATAGGCAGCTAACTTGATCTTGTTTTCTCGACCCATGCCGATAATTGTATTGTCACAGAGAGTCTTTTATCAAAATTCAACAGTTACCACCCGCCTTTATCCCTTACATTAGCTTACTGTAAAGAAAATAAAATAATACAGTCGCAGCATTCTTATCATTTAAATTTTTTTAGGGCTGATTTTGCAAAATTGAACTACCTGCTTAGTATGCACTACTAATTTCGACAGCATCTCAAATATCTCCAATATTTCCACCCTACATCCTAATATTCAAACTCTTTGAAAAAACACCGTTCCTTTCGATCCCAAAAAAAATCCTGCATCCTCACCACCCTGGTACAATAATGAGTTACGCTCGGTACGTAACAAAAGGAAGTAACTATGGCCCACATATCTCAAATCTCGATCTACCTTCGACTTCTTCGCTTATCAGCAAACTCATGCCATTTTTTTCGGCTCTGTGAATCACTCTGTCACGATTACTTAAGTTGAATGCAATCTGAAATTATCTCTAATGGTAAACGCGTTTTCCACTTCATGAACATCATCCACCTACCATGAGTACTGTCCGGATTCTGACGGTCTGCCTGCCACTGTTTTGAAACAAATCTTGGCCAAACCCCTCTTCACCCACTTTCTGCTCTCTATGTCTTTTCTCTCTATATTCCTTCATTTTGGAAGGCAGATCAACAACTACTAATTAACGGAATTCGTTTCTACTGCTCTCTGGGCATTAGAAGACGGACGCCAAATTGTTACCGATTTTAGCAAAGCATTTGATAAAACTTCGCACGAAATCATCTTTTTCATGCTTCACGTTTTCTGCCTTGGTTCATCTTGTGGATAAAATCTTATTTGACAAATCGTCAATGTAATGTTCTTTTCAGATCTTCTGTTTCAGATCCCATTGTAGCTACATCTGGTGTACCTCAAGGAAGTTACCTAGGCCCACTGATATTTCATCATCAAGGAATCCCGCATTTCCATCTATGCAGATCATGTGAAAATCTATAAGCACATCTCAATACCCTCTGACTCTCAAGCTTTAAACCTTTGGAGTTTAAGGCTAGCAAGTGCCAACGCGTGTCACCTCCTGCTAGGTCCTATTTCACCGTATCTGTTACCTTACTACCAGAGTATATCCGATTATGAACTTAATTTCCGAGCACATACCACATTGATCATTCTTCACTGGCATTCGTTAAGCGCTGGTCCAAGGAATTCTCTAATCATTGTGTCACTAAATCCCTTTTAATTGACATTCGTTAGGCTCATACTAGAATATGCTAGCCAAGTTTGGTCCCATTACCACGAAAGCCACTCCAGGCGAACTGAAACTATTCAGCTCAGATTCATTTGATTTGCATTACGTGGTCTACCTTGGACAGATGTCTATATGTAATTTGCTTGAGTATAATGATCGTTTAAAGCAAATCGCCCTTCAGCCTTTCAAAAACCTTCAATAAGTTGGCTGATGTTCTTTGTTCATCAACTAGTCACTGGTCTCATTGACTGTCCTACCCTGCTCCAAATGATATTCATCAATACCAATCCGCGTAACGTTAGGTTTGTATCCCATCAAAAAACATTATACGGCAAAGTTATCTGAATTAAAATTTTCAATCCCTACGGAGTGAAGCCGTTGCACTTTTCATAAAGGTGTATTACGAGGGGCGTTCAAGATATTCTCGGTATCGGGGTGAAGCTGTGGTTGCATGTATAAATTGACTTATTTGTCAAATAACACTATTATTTTAGTGCATTCGTGTAAAATTTAATATAAATGTGATTATTAATTCGCGTTTTATCTCTAGTTAAACAGAATCATAATGGCAACTGAGGCGATGATGGTGAAAATTGAGCATCGCGCTGTTATTAAATTTCTCACTAAGCAAGGAAAAAGTTAAAAAACTATTCATGAAGAGATGGTGGCTGTTTACCAGGGTTCCGCACCTTCATTATCAACTGTGCAAAAGTGGTCAAGTGAGTTCAAGAGAGGGAGAGAGAGCATTGAGGACGACCCCCGCTCCGGCGCCCCGGCTACTGCTTGTACGGGAGAAAGCATCAAAGAAGTCGAAAAACTTGTTCTTGAGGATGCCCGAATAAAGGTGAAAATGATGGCAGAGATCACCAAGCTTTCAATTGGTACCATTCACACCATTCTTCATGACCATCTTAACCTTTCAAAGGTCAGTGCAAGGTGGGTGCCACGAATGCTCACAGCGCCTCAGATAAAAAGTGAGAATCGCATGCTGTAGAGAGCTTTTGGAGATGTGTAGTGAGAACGCGGACGGTGTTATGGATCGAATTGTTACTGGGGACGAAACATGGGTCCACCACTATGACCCTGAAAGCAAACAAGAGTCCATGCAGTGGCATAAAAAAGGAACAGACCCCCCGAAGAAGTTCAAAGTCACTCCGTCTGCCCGAAAGCTCATGGCCACAGTTTTTTGGGACTCAAAGGGAATCTTGCTCATTGAGTACAAAAAAAAGGTGAAACCATCAACGCCACATCCTACGCTTCCACTTTGCATAATTTGCGGGAGGAAATTAAAAAGAAAAGACGGGGTAAACTCGCAGCGGGTGTGTTGCTTCTTCATGACAACGCTCCTGTTCACACGGCGCGAGTTTCCAAGGCTGCTGCGCGAGATTGTGGTTTCGAAGAAATCCAACACCCACCCTTATAGTCCAGACCTTGCCCCTAGTGATTATTTCCTGTTTCCGGATTTGAAAAAATGTCTTCGTGGAAAGAGATTTTCGGATGATGAAGAACTCAAGTCGGTATTTTGCAGAGAAAGAGGAAATTTATTATTTTGAGGGTTTAAAAAAGCTTATCTCAAGATGTAACAAATGCATTGATGTAAGGGGAGATCATATTGAAAAATAAAAACAATTTAAATTGAATTCGCATTTTCCTTCATATCGATACCGAGAATATATTGAACGCCCCTCGTACATAGTTCAAAGCAGAAAATCTTCAGCGCAATAGCAAAACCGATCCATCTACATGTTTCAGGGTTTCACGTTTTGAGGCAAGCGGAAGGGTTTATTTGATATTTTTGAAAACTGAGCTTTGAATATACATAATAAGGTACTACGAGTACAGGTAGAAGAAAGCACATTGTTTAAACTGATGCCCAATTATACAATATCAAGGTTAGGTCATCTTTATCAAAATTGGGGACGTTTACCGTCTGAAAGTGGTGGATATGAGAACTGTGTAAACGATGCACTGATCTCTCAATATATTGTAGAGCATACCACTCGCAGCTGAGATATGATGCTATTGTACATCACTACACTAAGTGATGCGCTGGTGGTAATAAACTTCATTCCGCTTCGATCAGAGTTGCCAAGAAAATCTATGGGGAATTGTAGATCAGAGAATTGATCGCACGAAATATAACAATTTAGATCCCATGCTTCAACAGACTCAAATTGCCTTAAATAATATCCCACGTAGGCATAGTACCCCGGCGCAATGTCCCGAACTTTACAAATTAATTTATATCATCCTTTGAAAAAAAAAAAAAATAATAGTAACATTTTGTTTTTAATTTATGAATTCAAAACTGTGCTTTAGTTTTGCCCACCATTTTGGTATGAGTTTTGCTTTATTTTGTTATTTTTTAAATAATTGAAGAGTACTAATAATATTGTTGGCTGTGAATTGAAGACTGATATGTTTTAATTAGAAAGCCCCCGGATATGACTTAATTACGGGAGAGATACTTAAAGCGATACTGAAAAATGGTTTGCTAAACCTGCTCTGTCTTATATTGTAAATGCCGCCATAAGATTAGAGTATGTATCGCCTCAGTGGAACGTTGCCGAAGTTATTATAGTTCCGAAACCCGGTAAACCGCTGGCTGAAGTCAAGTCCTCCCGATTATATCGAAGGTCTTCTAGCGAATCTTACTTAATCGTCTTAAACCGATTATTGACACAAATCGCCTCTTGCCTAATCATCAATTTGGCTTTAGAAGCCAATACTCAACTTTTGACCAATTGCATCGAATAACCGATATAATTGAACGAGCAATCGAGTGCAAGTTAATCTATTCAAGCGCATTCCTTGACGTTTCGCAAGCTTTTGATAAGGTATGGCACGAGGGCCTGAAATATAAAATTCGACAAATCCCACCCGAGCAAGTTCATACCTACTCGTAGATGACCGACTCTTCCGTGTCAGACACGGAAACGAACATTCCAATTTTAAGACAATAAAGGCGGAGGTGCCGCAACGAAGCCTACTTGGTCCTCTGCTATATTTGCATTTTGGCAACACATAAAACCGTCGAAGAAGCAACTCCTAAGTTGCAACGTGACCTTACACGGATTAACAATTGGACAAAAACTTGACGAATCGTGCCAAGTTCATGTGAACTTCACTCTCAAGAAAACTGACAATCTACCTGTGTTTATCAACGCAGTACAAATTCCTTTCACGAACGAGGCCAAATATCTTTGTATGACACTCGACGCTACACTTAAATGGAGAGCACACGTTAAAAAAAAACGTGAAGAGCTTGGGATTAATTATAGAGACATGTACTGGCTTCTTGGAAAGTATTCCAAGCTCAGTTTAGAAAACAAATTGCTGCTATACAAGCAAGTGCTAAAACCGGTCTGGACATATGGTATACAGCTTTGGGGTTGTACCAAAAATAGTAACGTTAACGTCGTACAGACATTACAAAACACAGTTTTTCGAAGGTTCGTTAATGCACCGTGGTACATTAGAAACGTTGATATCCACAGGATATCAGGAGTCGAAAACATACAGAACGAAATTAAAATGTTTGCACGAAAATCGACTACAAGGACATACGAACATTTCTGTTCAACAGGTCCTTGACGAGACAAATTTACTGAAAAGGACTAAGCCTCTTGATCTAGCGCGGTCATCAGCAGCGTTTAATTTTTAAAGTACGTAAGCATTTTCAATGAAAAATCGCCTGCAAAATATCTTATTAAAGCAAAATGAAACGCGAAAGAAGAACTGCTTGTTGAGTGTGAACGCAGTCGTAGTCTGTATAAGAGAGGTGTTTTTTAGTGAGTTAGAATCTCACACTACTATGTATAAGCACCGAAGGTTATAGTGTCTATGAAGATTTCTCACCTACCCACGAAAAAAAAAAAAAAAAATGTCATGGTTTAATTTTAGTCCATTATCACTGCAAAAAGGTTTCTGTTTCTAAACCGAAATAGTTAATCCCTATTATTATTTTTTTTATGAGAATATCAGCTCTGCTTTTATACTTACTTACGAAGGTAGTCCCAAAAGTACCTGACCTAATAAAGGAAACACAAAAAAATTGGGGAAAAATATGTTTAATCCTCTACGTAGTCTCCTTTTAGTTCAATACACTTTTTCCCAGCTATGTTCAATAGTTGCAGTACCCTGTTTACTCGTAGATATAGTGAAAATCGTCGAGATCCTTAAAATAGCCATCAACTGCAGACTCCATCACTTTACCACCGAGCCATTTTTTTAAATTCGGAAATAGAAAATAATCCAAGGGGCTAAATTTGGCGAATAGGGTGCATGACGAAGCAATTCGAACTTTATATCATTCATTTTGGCCGTCCCAATGACGGATGAGTGAACTGGTGCATTATCTTGATGAAACAAAACTTTTTTCTTCGCCGTTTTTTCTTGATTTCATCTTTCAAACGCGGCAATAGGTTCGCAAAATACACGCCGTTGATGGTTTTTCCTTTCTGCAAATAATCAATGGAAATTATCTCACGCGCATCCCAAAAACCTGACGCCATGACCTTGCCTTCAGATGGGACTGTCTTCGGCTTCTTTGGAGCCGATTATCCCCTTTGAGTCCATTGTTTTTGACTGTTCCTTCATCTCGGGTGTGAAGTGATGGGCCCATGTTGCATTCATGGTTAAGAATCGACGCAAAAACTCGGCTTTATTGCCAAACACTCAATTGAAACATCCTCACGACGGTGTTTTTGCTCCATTGTGAGTAATCGCGGCACCCATCTTGCGCACAGCTTTCTCATGTCCAATTTTTCAATCAACATGCAATGTACAGTGCTTTTTGCAATGCCTGCTATATCTGCTAGTTCACGCACTTTCAATCGACGGTCATCCAATACCATTTTATGGATTTTATTCAACATTTCTTGTGAACTCACCTCATTTGGTCGACCACTGCTAAGTTCGTCGACCACTGCTAAGTTCGTCTTGGCAATTCGTACGGCCTCGCTTAAACTTTTCCACCCAATATTTTCTTGTTGTAAACGAAGGAGTAGACTCCTCCAGAGTAGAATCCAATTCCGTTATGATGTTTGTTGGATTGAGGCCTTTCAAATGAAAGTATTGCATCACATAACGGTGACCAATTTTTTGCATATTTAAAAATTCATTGACAGCGTTCACTATTCATGGCTACCGATCAAATATCAACAACATACCGTCGTTAAACTTCAAATTTAAGCTTTATAAGGTTGGTACTTTCTACAATTGTCATTCTTTTTAAACAACAACCGAAATCTATCCATCAGATCGGGTACTTCTGGGACTATTCTCGTATATAAGCTGCTACGGTATGGTGCTGGTTGACTTTGAAATTGAGAACATTCCAATAGATGCCAGTGGACCCTATTACGTCCACAGAAATACACTATTTTCATGCTAGTGGTTTTTACAGGCTTACATATTTCTTCAAAACTGAAGCCCGAAATTCAATACATTGCTTTGGGACTACTTGAAATCACTGGAAGGTTATCGTTGTTAGTCTTGCTTGCGACATGCTGCCAGAATTTTCCTATTCAGGGAGACAAATATGGGTCAATTAGTAGGGTTACCACGATAGCATCGGAACTTCAACCTCTCAAGCTCTCAAGCTTTCGTTTAAGTCCCTTACGCATGTTTCGCTGTTAATGGCACGCACCACGTAAAACTGCGATTTTTTCCCAAGGTAAACAATACGAATGTTTCATGCCGCATCAATATTTATATTTTAGTGTCATTAAAGGCCAAGGCCCATAGAATCCGTTGCGTCCGTTGCATCGACGTTATCGACTGACAGCTGGATAGAATATACACTTTGTTATGGAAGCAAGCCCATAAACAAAGGATATGGAACGGACGGATAAAGTAGATTTACTTTCTACTTTTCAATCCGTTGGCAGTTCATACATTCACACATTGAGGACAATATATTCACATATTGAGGTTCACGTATTAACAAATTGAGAGTAAGCACTTTCATTGGTGGATACATTAAGAGAATGAAGAGAAATTGTCGTAGCTTGAAAAGAAAACATTGGGATTAATTGACATTTCGATTATTTTGTTTCGTTTCGTTTGTTATTGTGCCAACGTATGCTACGGATTCTATGGGACTGTCAATTCCGTCAAATATGTCAACGTCAACCTATCCGGCATCGTAACGGACGCAACGGATTCTATGGGCCGGGCCCTTAAGATTGCCATATACATTTTAAATCAATGGACATTGTTACATGGCACTTTTGCTCCCTAATATTCCTTTTCTTGTGAAGCAAATGACTGGTAAATAGTAGGAGTGGTGTGTATTTGTATACTATTGCATCCTGCTGGGAGAGCAGAGGAAGGCCATTGAGATATAATAAACTGGCTCCAAAATCTTTTGCTTCAGGCCCTGACCGACCGTGAATTTAAGCGCCGCCGTAATTTCTGTAATTCAACAGGACACGTGTTAAATTCAAAAGATCGCTTGTTCTACAATAATTTCATTGTGCATATATACATTCGTAAGCGATAGCCCCGTAAATATTTGTAAAACCTTTTTGCTTTGTATTTTAAACGATCTATAGCTCTTTTCTGTGATTTTGAATTTTGATTGATTGAGATAGCATGACGATGGGGACAAGAACTGCCATGACTTACCAATGAGCCTTAGCGCTTAAAATACAATTCACAATACAAGATATTGGTTTGAATATAATGTGTCTTTGTTTCACAAAGGAAGATACCCCTAAACTTCAGTATCCGATGATGCTTTTGTTGCTTAAATTTATTCCAAACTGAAAAAATAAAACTTAAGTGCCAATATGAAGTGATTGATGGAAAAATCGTCTTTGTCCTCTGACTGTTAAAGCTGAGGAATTCTCGAATCTTAGCCGGTGAGCCAAAAGTTATTCATGAATTATGAAATATTCATTCGAATATACTAATTGAAATTTCAGGTTTTTTGAAGAGCTATTCGAAATAGCTTAAACCAACATTGTATGGATGACAAGAACTCCTTTGAAATACGAATCTCTCCTTACAACAGTCGAGTTTGAATGAATTATGTGAATTTTAACGCTTCACGTACAAACTACAAATTGATTGATATTCAAGCACATTTTTGTGAAACAGCCTTCTTAAAGTGGGCGAAAAGTGAAAAGAGAGATAAGTGAAATCAATTTGATTTCTAACTATAGGAACTCAACGCCACTGCGTGCGAATGTCAACTAATGGCAAATCATCTGAAGAGATGACTATCCCTGATAACCAGTTTCCTAAGCCACCCGTAGAGATATAACAGATACATATCCTGCAACCTAATGTAGCAGCAAACGAGCGTGAGCTTTTTCTTAATACCCATCACCGTTTATCGGAACAGCACTTTAGAGCTTCGATTGTTGGATATTGCTAATGGCTTTTGTGATTCTGTCGTTGTTCCGCCTTTACAAAGACAACGTATAACAAATTGTGCAATTCTACGAAAAACCAAACAACTATTAAATGTACAAATTGGTGCGTAATAAACCGTAAAAACTGATAAACTTTGCGATGGGCACGGTTCAGCGGAGATAATAGACGCGACAGAGTTGGAGTGCTCGTAGCTAACATCCTCTGTAATATGTAGCTACTGCGCTTTGAAAAGGGGTGGCCTACAAATATTCAAAGCCAGTAGATTCATGCATCCAATACACTTATATTCGAGCTCATAACCAAAGGATTTGCTAGCGAAATGATTTATATCGTGTTAATTTACGACATAAAGGTTTTGTGCCCATTTATTGTAACTGGGCAACGAAATTAAGCCCTTAATTCAAAACCATAGACTGGTGTATTCCAGTGCTATCCCTATCCTTAGCGAGTAGTTAGATGGGTCAGTTGGTTTGGTAGTATGGTATAAGGGTGGTGTAGAAGTAGAGAAATGAAAGGATTAAATTATGAAGGTGTGCTTATTTTGCTATCTGCACCAAATGGTTTAATTTATTGTGAGTGGATATTTTGATAGAATCTGAATACGTATAACTACCATGTGAGAGGGTAGTAGCCAGTTAAAAAGATGGAGTCTGTTTTTAGCGATAAGTAATGAGAATTACTGAATGTTAATTTAGTGTTGCGTATTAATTTATAAACCTTTTCAGTTTGAACAGCTGCGAAATCGGCAATGGAAATCCTCCATTTAAGGCATTAATACAATTGGGTAAATATTGGCGCAACTACAGTCAACAACTTCAGCGGTTAGTAATAAATATGAGGTTGGAAAAAAAACGTATTTATGATCGCGAAGTTCTATTTACTCTGAAATATTTAATATGCAAGGAGTACGTCGAAAGTACTAATGCAAACTGGCTGACTTTTCGATTTGCAGCTCAATTAGCATGAAAATTATTCCATTTGGATCAAATATCTGAACAATTCAAATCACTGCATTTACCAAAAATTGGTAGACAAGGTTAATAGTACGAAAGATGTACCCTGAGCTATGTTAATCCACCATGAATCGTGTGTGGGGTATAATCTATCACCAACTTCGACAAAGAAAATTGAATTACGTTATCTTGAGAAACCTTTATCTACAATATGTTATCGTATTGTATTCTGTTGACACAGAGTGCACAGCCATAAAATTCGAATAGTGCCAAATTTTCGTAAATGAGCCGTTTGACCACTCAACTGCCGTAGATGGAAAACAGATGTTTTAAACTTATGTAAATCACTCAGTCCTACTATACTCTACGAGTACTTATTAAGCAAGAACGGCACTTACAGCAGAAAAATTAGCATTTTTGCTGGAATAACGCAAAAAGCAAGTTAAAGATTCTAATGTGATCTTGGGCGAATGGATAGGACATCACTGCCGACAATTGGAGATGGCCGAGAAGATAAACTAGTACAATTTAAACAAGGAAAGAGGTCAGCAGCGCCCAAAATGCAAATGGGTCCGAAATGTGATAAACAAAGTGCAAGATCTGGGTCACACATCTGGTGTTAGGTAGGTGGAACAATTTCATAGAAAAATGTGGAAGTAGCGCAAGGATTCAGCTTCAGACAGCAGGGTTTACATAAATAAAAAAAACGTTGTGGACGAAGGATCAGGCGAAAATGGCGATATGGAACTTAAGTAAATCTTTCAAGCGTGGACAGAAGCGAAAAAAGGGAAACCGATAGTGCACATTTGGAAGCATTAAAAGCCCTTTATAATCTACAATAGTACTGAAATCCTTGCCAAACTCGACGACGATAGAGGAAGCACGGAATGACAAAACCGAGACTTTAATATGAAGGTGCGATTTTTAAAAACATCGTTCTTGAAAGAATTAGGCGAAACTCACAGGTCGACTTCAGAGCCACTATCTTTCAAATGCTAGATACTCGCATACGCAGACGACATTAACATAATGGGAAGAACACAATCAGCTATCTATGCAGCGTTTTCGACTATTAACGCAGAAGCGCCAAAGATGGGTATAGCGGTTGAAGTTTATTAAGTAGTAAAGCCCCCTCTCCAGTAACCAAAAAGAAATTATGAAAAACACTGATCATCCCTGTCCTACTTTATAGCGAAGAAGCTTGGATACTGAGGATAGTGGATGAAAATGCCATCGGGCACTTCAAGAGTGAAGTCTTTCTGGTAATTTTCGGCCCCGTTTGCTATAGGAAATTGAGGAGATGTTTCAACAGCCAGCTGTATACGCTATCCAGCGACGCCTACTTTGTCTGAAAAACTCGGATAGGGCGGCTTAGTTGGCACAATAGGGAAACAACTCAGAAGGGATTCAATAGCCGAAATATATTGATGTCGAGCAGTGAGAACTAGTAGCAGGGGACAATGACAGTACTTTAATACGTAACTTAATGGCGAATTCCTGAGCAGTACCATGTCCTATTTTAGGACGAAGTTTGCGGAAGAGTACAAATTATAATAAGGTGGCGTATAATTGGGAACGGTCACATACCTCCGAAGTGACAGTAAAAATCGAAAGTCTTCGATTAAAAATACTCACGATTTTCTTCAATACAATGATGAAAGTTGATCGGTTGCGTAAACAGTGGAGGAAAAGCTTTGTTTTTTCACTGAATAAAGGCAAAGCCGACACGAGAAAATGAAACAACTACCGATCAGTGAAACTAATATCGCATCCAGCAAAAGAGAGGTTTCTCGGCAGTCAGCAGAGCAATATTATGAACTGCATATTAGTTAATGGAGTTTTGAGGGAGGCAGCTCGAAATATGGCGCGATTCAAAGATGAAAGATGCGCATCGCTTTCTTGGTAGACGTTCAAGAAATATAAGGGAAAAGTGAGATTGACAGAAATGAAAATATTACGTATGTACTTCAGCAGTTCTCTTTGAACGCGATCAAATAAAAATTCCCAGAAGTCTTCACATTAAGGAACTGTTAGCAAATAAATTTCAGACTAGTTGGTTTCGTCATGTTCAACGATTTCATTGTAAGTTCGAATTTGATAACTTAAATGCAAAAATGACATCAAAATCTTGGCTGCACTAAAGAGGTGGTTCAAAATACAGCGTTTCATGGTTCTAGAGTTAAGTACTGCTACAGCAGAATTTAAAACCTAAGTGGGTTGACTATTCTGAAAAAGCCGGAGCACGTGTTAAGTTTTTCGGAAAATTGAATAGAGAGAGAGTCTTCTCGATTGGGAAGCCAATACACTACCTTTTGGTCCACGGCCAAGTTTTTCGTCTGTCAAGCTCATTTTATCATTACGGGTGTTAATCGTCGCGTCTTGAATGATATTTCGTTCGTACCTGTAAGATTATAAGTCGGTTAGCGATGTTTTTGTTGTTTTCTATTGTAAAGAATTTTCTAGATTTTTGTTGTGATGTGCTTAAGGTGATAACAGAGTACAAACTTCGCATATTACACATAGATGGCAGCAGTATGATGTACATTGTAGCCGTCTAGCAGCTACTTAATATTAAACTTCAAATACTTTGTACAAAAAAAGTTAAACAAAAGAGTGGAAAATATTTTACTCCAACTTTATTTAATTTAAACTTTAAAAACTAGCACAACCGTCCACAAGGAAAAGGATTAGTTTTTAAAACATATTAAATAATTATCTGAAGTTAGTTACGTTTCAATTTTAAGGATCGTTTGTAATTTCACCACCAGGGCGCTAACGTGTCTCCACACCACTCCCTCCCAGTGAAACATCTCTTTTATATGTAGGCAACTTCTTCTATCAATTTGATATACAGTCCGGTTCACTTGATTAGAGGCAATAATTTTTATGAAAGAAAATGCTGATTAAAGCAACTGTATTTGATCTAATAACAAATGGTTTTCTGATAATTCAACATCAGACTGTACTTTGTTTAACATTACTTACAAAGCGAAATTTTATTTCAGTTGACGGTACTCCGTAGCAGTAAAACTTTAGCGGCTATAATATTCTGCTTGATTAATTGGTTCACTTGAATAAAGGCACTTTTTTTTTACATTTATATTTAAAGATCAATATTTTGTGTTGCCACCTTATTTATAAATCACTTCATAAATGCGTTGAGGAATGGATTTCTATAAACTTTCTAAATAGCCTAATGGAATTTCAGACCAGGCTGCTTTAATGCTATGAATTAAATCATTTCTGGCCTTGAACTGTTGCCCATTCTCATAAACCTTACGAGTAAGCCATCCCCATAGATTTTCTATAATATTAAGATCTGGGGAGTATGGTGGCCATGTTAAGGTTTCCACATTTTGGGACGCAATCCGAGTCTTCACCACTCTTGAAGTGTGTACAGACGCATTATCCTGTTAAAAGATGCATTGGATGGATCCAAATGTTTCACAAATCTCGGGAAAAGATGATTCCAATAGTCTTTTTTAGCTGTTTCCCGTCATTTTGGAGTCTACAATTTTGAATTTGAACTCGCCATAGTACGAACCCCCTTGATGTCGACTCGAGTAATACCTCTCCTCCTTTCTTAAGTCATGAAAATAGAAATTGTATCCATCCGGTCCATCCAAATTGAATTTTTTTTCGTCAGTAAATACAACTTTTTTCCATTAACCGGGGTCGTTATTTGTGGCAGAACTCCAAGCCATGTGGTCCCTTGCAAAATCGAGGCGGCGTTGCTTGTGAAATTGATTCGGAGGTGATTTTTATTGTAATTTTTTATATTTCAGATGCGGCGCTTTTAGAATAGCCCTTCGAATTGTGGATTTGCTAGCTGCAACACTGGCCATTTGTTTTAATTTCGATGTAGAAATGGCGGAGTTGGACGCAATCCTAAGGATTTTGCGATTTTCCTTTGGTGTCAGAGCCATAGCAGTTCTGCCTTTGTATTTCTTGCCATACAAGGCACCTTATTTCACGTAATGATCAACAACATTTGAACTTCGACCAATCTTTTTGGCAATTTGGCGATTCGAAAGCCCTTCAAAAGTCAAGATATCGATTTGTCCTTTTTCTCTATCAGTTAAACTCTTCTGCCTTCCAATTTTATTCGAATTCGCAAGTTTTCGACTAAAAACAATAAATGTTAAAAAAGCTATTCTGTTTCGCACCTTTATCGCGAAAGTAATGCAAACAAACTAAGTGCCTCTATTCAAGTGAACCAATAAATCAAGCAGAATATTATAGCCGCTAAAGTTTTACTGCTACGGAATACCATTAATTGAAATAAAATTTCACTTTTTGAGTAATTCTAAACAAAGTACAGTCTGATGTTGAATTATCAGAAAACCATTTGTTATTAGATCAAATACAGTTGCCTTAAACAGCATTTTCTGTCATAAAAACCATTGGCTCTAATCAAGTGAACCGGACGGTATGTGCTTGATTTTTCTCAAGATTAATGTTTACTGTCTTTTTCTTTTGATATGTTTTTAGTTTTTTTGTTATTTGTTTAAACAAATTTTTGTTAGGACTTGTATTGGCCTGCTATAAATCCAAGTCGTCTGCTGCCAAGTGAGCTGGTTTATGATGCTCAACATTCACATTAATTTCTTAATGTTTACGTTAATTGTAAAACGCCGGCCATCGATTCGCTTGATTATCAGGTGTGGTCCAGAGTAAGGTTGTCGAAGTGAGGGTTTTGATGTATCAATCCTCAGGAAAACGTGTGTACAGGAGTACAGATCTTTGTAGCAAAATGTTTTTTGTCGATGTTTATGTGAAGCTGGAACTGACTTAATCCGTCTCATGTATATGCGGAAATCGTCCAGAAACAATTCTGTATCTACAGGAGGGTCCTCAGCTGGTGATGCCTTGAGATCTCCTCTGTAACAAGTCCTCAAGCCAAGAAGGACCGTGGGAAGTATTTGCGTCCAAACTGGATTTTGGTGACACATAATTGCTGCTTTTCGCGTTCGATTCCATCTTTCTTTGCTTGAGGATGACAAGCGGAATGCATTTTCCACCAACTAAACGTGAAAGTGATGTAAAAAGTGCGCTTTCAAACTGTCTGTCCTTGGTCCGTAGTTATTATTTTACGGCATCCAAATCTAGCTATCCAGTGGGTGTAGAAAGAATTAGCCACCGTATCTGCACTTATGTCTTTTATAGGAATTGCTTCCGACCACCTCGTAAAGCGATCAACCATTGTCATGCAGTATTTAAATCCGTGTGACTCTGTCATGGGTCCGACTAGATCTATGTGTATGTGGTCAAATCTCTGATCGGGGTCTGGAAACGTAGCTGGTGATGTGTGAACGTGTCGTCCTACTTTTGAACGCTGGCAAGGTAAGCAGTTGCGAGCCCACTGGGTTATGTCTTTATTCATTGACTGCCATATATAGCGTTGAGATATGGGTGAGCCAAGTTATGAAAGTTAGCATAGATCCTTTGACGCAGGCATTGTGGAACAAATGGTCTGATATCATTGCTGGAAACATTGCAGTAGATAACCTGATGAGTCGGACCGACTTGTGGTAATTCGATAGCGTCAATACGGCATAATGCATCTGCGACGATGTTTTCAGTGCCGGCTATGTGTTGAAGATCTGTAGTAAATTGACTAATCCAATTAAGTTGTTTGGCTTGACGGGGTGAGAATTTGTCTATACGTTATTTATACGCAAATACTAATGGCTTGTGGTCTGTCCTGAAGTGAAATTCCCTGCATTCGATTCATGGTCGGAAGTATGTAATTAAGTTCTCTGTCGTATGTGCTGTAATTTTTCTGTGAAGGTGATAACTTCTTTGAAAATAAACCTAGTGGTTCCCATATACCGGTAGATTCCTGTTCAAGGACTGCTCCAAGTGCTGTACTGGGTGCATTAGTTGTAAGGCGGAGTTTGGCATTTGGTAATGGATGCGACAGTAGTGTAGCCTCAGCAATCTGCTTCAGCGGTCGGTTCGTCGGTTTCAGGAGTCCAGGGCACTGGCCTTTTGTCATTCTTTTTAGAGTTCTTGAGAAACTCGTTTAATGGTGCCTGAGTTAAAGCAGCGTTTTTCATATGTCGTCTGTAAAAGTTGACTGAGCCGATGAATCACCTTAATTCCAGGATCGTTTTGGGTTTTGGAAAATCCATAATAGCTTTAACGCGATTTGGCATTGGCAATGAACCTTGTGCGGTGATATTGTAACCCAAAAAGGTCACGCTAGCTGCTCCACAGACACACTTATCTGCGTTGATACATAGTCCAAAGATGATAGCAGTGAGGAGGAGGAAGCTGAAACGAACTCCCAGCCCAGCAAAGCGCCCTGCCCTATCTGCAAGATCAACTGCAGCTAAGCGTAAACGCGGGTCGGATATTGAACACACATATGTGTCCGACGATGGGGAGGACCGCTACATGGACACGACGACGGAGTTCTTCTCCCTCACACCGAAGGGCGAATAGCTGCAAACTATGCTGCTGAGGGGGTTAGAACCGTCTACCAATCCGGAGGAGCTCCTCGCATTGCTCAAAGAGAAGGAGTGCGCTGAGCTCAAGTTCGTGGGGGTTAAACCATTCGTTCAGCTAGAGCCAAAAGAGAGAAGCGGAAGCTACCATTCTTCCAGGTTCAGCTGACTCCCAATAGCAAACTGGATGGTCTAAGTAGAATCAAATTCCTGGACTACCAGATTGTGTCATGGGAAAGAGTAAAGCGAAGCGACAACATTTTACAATGTGTTCGCTGCCAAAGGTTCGGGCACGCCGCGTCGAACTGCGAAATGCAGCCTCGATGCGTGAAGTGCGGAAAGGACCACAAATCAGAGGAATGCGCTCTAAGTAAGGACGGAGCGTCAGAAAAAAGCCAACTCTCTTGTGCTTTATGTAGGAACACGGGACACACCGCAAATTATCGGGGTTGTCCCAATTCCAATGCATTAAAAAAGTAAATCTGGCTCGGCAGCAGGAAGTGGAAGTTAAACGTCCACTCGTTGAGACACAAACACCAGCCGTTACTTCCCAAGTTACCTACGCCCAAATGGCGGCAGGTAGGGGAACTACGGTACAACAAACGAAGGTAGCTTCTCAGGCCCCTGCGCCCAGAGCACCGGAACCAGTACCTGATATGCTAGCTATCTTGCTCTCTATCCAGGGGCAGATGGCTCAGCTACAACGCCATTTAACTGAACAGACCGCGCGGGTGGATTAAATATACGCGCTGCTGCCTGGCCTAACGCATCGTATGTCGTAATGGGTACGTACGTGGCGGGGTAAACCCTGAAGGTCCTTGCAGTGAATGTTAATTCATTGATATGATTTTGGTTAGCGAAACTAAGCTTACCAAAAGAAACAAAATAAGGCACAGAAGATACAAAGTAGTACTGAGAAACCGACCTAACTCCATTAGGGGAGGAGGCGTTGCGATCTTTGTTAGAAAAGTAATACGTTTTAAAAGAGTATACAGTCGTGTAGTACGCAGGTTCCAGGTGCTGGAAGCATGCATCGTAGTGGTAAGCGGCTGTAGATGGTGTCTGTCTATGCACTTGAGGCTACTCAATCTACCTTATTCATCTCAGAGCTCGAGACACTTTTTCGATTCCTGAGGCTGGAAATGGAAGACAATTATTTTATTATCAGCGGAGATTTCAACGCCAATAATATACCAATATTTCCAAAATCACTATGTTTGGCGTTCTTACAATTTCTTACAATTATAGTAGAGTGCGTTGGACACACTTCACCAGAACACTGACGAGAGCACTCTCCTCGAATTCGCTCTACCCACCGTCCAACACAAATCTGTCAAACGAGAAGATTGACAGGTATCTAAGACTAATGGACGATACAATCAAACGAACAATGGACAAAACGATACCTCGGTATCAACACACTGACGAAGAAGACTTATTCCGCAACGCAACTATTGACGCACTACACCGACAAAAGAGTAGGCTGCTGTCAAGATTAAAAACCTTGTACAGACAGTTTACTGACAGACATAACCCGGAGATCATGACACTGAAGTCGTCGATCAAAAACCTCCAAACATTAATAAAAGAAAATTACAAAAAATCTGTAAATTTGTATTGGAACAATAAAATTCGGGCCGTAAACACCAGCAACCCGAATATGTTCCCGCAAATAAATAAAATATTTCGGAGAAAAGATCAAAACGACCTTCCATGTCTCAAAATCGCCCGAACGACCAACAACGAACAAATACTTGTAGCAGCAGGTATTGATCCAAATGAGGCCGTTGATGATGATAACGTCTTTGTGATCGAGGATCCACAGGAGAAGGTAGAGGCTATAGGAGCGACTTTCCAGGAAGTATACAAGGCGAATGTCATCATTGGCCCGAACCACGACCTGGAGAGTCGAGTCCTTGTGCACAATTTCTACCTTCGAAATGAAATTGTGAATTGGCGATTCGAGAGCTCGGGTTTCACCCAGTTCAGTGACGAGAATATGGCAAATAATGTCATCAGCAACGAAAGGGTACTACCCCCTTTCATTTCGAAGGAAGAGCTCCAAACGATCTTCGAATCGCTGAGAAGTAAAAAGTCAGTGGGAACCGATGAAATACCGAACATTGTGCTTCGACATCTCCCACTAGAAGCGGTGGACATTTATACCACCCTGTTTAGTAATGCAATGAATAATGCATATTATCCAGCGCATTGGAAAACTGCGGTGGTACATCCCATTCCCAAAAGGAATAAAGATACTTCCAATCCGGCGAATCTCCGCTCGATCAGTCTTCTTCCAAACATCAGTAAGGTTTTCGAGAAGGTAATCAATAGAGCCCTGACTAAGTGGGTTGAGGACAAATATATAGTTCCGGATAATTAATTCGGTTTTAAGGCGGGGCATGATATCACTCATGCTGCGTCTAAACTGGTTTCTGATATCCAATGGAACAAAGGCAAGAAACAGTGCACTGGTGCCTGCCTGATTGACTTGGAAAAGGCCTTCGATACCATATGGTTAGAGGGACTTTTCTTCAAGTTGAACAGGTTGGGCATTAGTAAACCACTGCTGTATATTCTTTTTGATATGCTCTCCAGTAGACAGTTCATCGTGAAGAATGGCGATGTGAATTCCGCTGGAACATTTAACATTAAAAACGGTCTGCAACAAGGTGCGGTAAATTCGCCGATCCTATTCAACATTTACACAAGTGATCTGATAGGTTCACTTCACCATGTCATAGCGTACGCAGACGACTTAATCGCGTACAGACCAGGTCCAAAGATTGAGGTCATTAATATGCTTTTGCAACGTCACTTCGACAAAACTAAGCGATATTGCGACGACTGGAAGCTGAAAATCAACTTTCAGAAGTCGGAAACCATTCTGCTTAGGACGCCTTTGTCTGGGGCCTCTATGGATACCAGAAAGAATTGGCGAAAGTTTTCTATCGTCGGACAGCATGGACAGCCACTTGCTTGTCGAAATGTAGTCAGATACGTTGGGATCTGGCTAGATCAATATCTGTATTTTAACAAACATATAGATGTTGCTCTGGCCAGAGCCAGAGGTGCTTTTGCCCTTACAAAGAGACTGTTTTATAACAGCCAACTCGATGCGAGGGTGAAGGTGGTCTGCTACATGGCCCTTATCCGGCCTATGCTTGTATTTGGATGTCCCGTGTGGTTCAACGTGAGAGCAAGTTTATTGGAAAAGATTCGGGTGCTTGAGAGTGAGAGGGCTTGCCTTAGGGCTTGTCTTCGCTTATACAGAATACCAGAGTTTGAGTACATAAAATTCTATTGTAATGAGGTCTTGTACAATAGGGCAAACCTAATACGATTGGACAATTTTGTAATTAAGTTGACTCGAAGGCACATTGCAAGAACAAAACAACCTGATCTCCGGGGCTTACTACCCCAATTATATGTATCATGAGAGAGATCGCTTTGACGGTTTTGTCCCCCCAGAAGCGTTCCTCTACCTAGATAGCAAAAGTTTGATCCAGGACAGATTGACGGTGCCGCTAATCTTCCACGTTGCTCGAACAGCTGCGGACAGGCAACTACGACAGAGACGTCGCACACGGCAGTGCGGAGCGTCTCCGGTTCAGTAGGGCGGTACGAAGCCGTGATAGGAGTGATGTTGCTCAGCAGCACCAGCAATTTTGGTGGCTTGTTGAAGGAGAGGATGCGTCGTAGTATTCCTCCAGCAATAGGTAGCTTCATGTGAAGCAAAGTTGGTCAGTCTAATTTTTTTTTGTATTTTTAGCCATGGCCGGCTTACATAGTTTTAGGTAGGATTAAGTTAGATTTAAGTAAAAAAAAATTTTAAAAACCAAAAAAAAACTAAAAAATTAAAAAAAAAGTATATATATGTGCATATATTTATATATTAAGTAAGTATATATACATTATGTATTGGGTCTATAACTTAAATCGCGCGGTTTGCTAAGAGATGACGTAACTTGTATTTTTCCATTTTTATTATTCCATTGGAACATGCGTTGGAAAGCTACTGTCATTGTACGTCATTTCAGTATATGTCATTCATTTGAAGCGTAAACAACAATAATTTTTTTTCACTCAAATATGTCGAACTTTGTGCCTGAAAAAGTGTTTTTGCGGGGAGTTCTTCTTCATTACTTTAATATGAAGAAAGCTGCTGCTGAAAGTCATCGTATTTTTGTGGAAGTTTATGGTGAACATGCGCTGGCTGAGTGAACGTGCCAAAAGTGGTTTGCACGATTTAAAAGTGGTGATTTTGGCTTGGAAGACGATGAACGTCCTGGGCAGCCAAAAAAGTTTGAAGATGAAGAACTGGAAGCATTACTCTATGAAGATTGTTGCAAAACACAAGAAGAGCTCGCAGAACCTTTGGGTGTCACTCAAGCAGCCATTTCAAAACGTTTAAAAGCAGCTGGATATATTCAAAAGCAAGTAAATTGGGTTCCACATGAACTCAAGCCGAGAGACGTCGAAAGGCGGTTTTGCATATCATTTTTGCATCGGATTGTTACTGGTGATGAAAAATGGATCCATTACGACAACCCCAAGTGCAAAAAATCATATGTGAAACCCGGCCAACCAGCCAAATCAACGGCAAAGTCGAATATCCATGCCGCTAAGGTAATGCTCTGTATTTGGTGGGATCAGACGGGTGTGCTGTATTATGAGCTGCTAAAACCGGGTGAAACCATCAATGGACAACGCTACCGAACACAATTAATCCGTTTGAAGAGAGCAGTGGCCGAAAAACGCCCGGAATATGCGACCAGACACGAGGCAATAATTTCCATCATGACAACGCTCGGCGCCACGTTTCTATTCCGGTTAAGAACTATTTGGAAAACAGTGGATGGGAAGTCTTACCCCACCCGCCTTATAGCCCAGACCTTACCCCTTCTGACTACCATTTGTTCCGGTCGATGCAGAATGCCCTCACTTAAATACGGTTCACATCAGAGCAGAATATCAAAAATTGGCTTGATTCATTCTTGGCTGCCAAGCCGGCGCAGTTCTTTTGGGATGGGATCCACAAATTGCCAGAAAGATGGGGAAAAGTCATAGCTTCCGATGGGCAATACTTTGAATAATACTATTGTACATGTTTTTCTTAAATAAACGTTCAACTTTTGAAAAAAAAGCCGCACGAATTAAGTTACATACCCAATATATATGTTTTTGAAGATCGCATTATCAGCCGCAGAGCTGATGTCGTTTGGCCACCCCGGAGCTGCGATTTGACACTGTTGGACTATTATTTGTGGGGTGCCGTAAAAGATAAGTGTTACGCCGACAAGCCAGAGACAATTGACGCTTTAAAGGACAATATTCGTGAAGCCATTGGTGAAATACAGCTGCACACAATCGATAATGTGCTTAAAAATTGGACAGATCGTGTAGACTACTGCATGGCCAGCCGCGGCAGCCATTTGAATGAAATTATTTTCCATTATTAACCGGAAGGATTGTACTTTCAAATAAAAGAAGAAATTTGAGAAAATATTCAGTAGTTTTTAAAAAAAAAACATTTTTGGCAGACCCTATATATGTTATATATATTTGCATGTGTATGTTATATATTAGATTTTAGTAGGTTAAGTAGATTAAGGTATATTCTTAGGTAGTTTGTAAGTGTTAGTTTTAAGTTTTATAATAAAGTAAAAAAAAAGAAGTCATGTTACTAAGTTTTTGTTAAAAATGTTTTCTTAGTTTCAATAATGACTAGAGATAGTATAAACATGTAACGTAAGATTCGTCGAAAGACATAGTTTAAGTGTTAGGTTTAACTCACAGTGCCCGCATGGTAAGTTAGAATAAGATAATTAAGATAATTAAGTTAATTAAGCTAATTTTTAAGCGTTTTTTTTGTTTAGCACGTAAGAATTAATTAATGAATGAGAATAAAAATGCATATAAACTGAAAAAAACTGACGGATACATAGTCCAAAGCGGTTAAGTCTCTGAAAGACTAGGCAAAGGTGTTTTTCGTGGTCTTCGGTTGAAGAGGAGGCAATCAGGAGATCATCAATATAAGCGAAGACAAAATCAAGACCAGGCAATACTTCGTAAATAAACTGCTGAAAAGACTGTGCGGCATTTCGTAGACCGAATGGCATACTGATGAATTCAAAAGGACCGAAGAGTGTTATCACTGCAGTCTTTGGAATGTCTTCTTCAGCAATAGGGATGTGCTGGCCTTTCGTGAATCTATTATAGAGAAAAGTGTTTTACCTGTGGCGATTGTAACGTAATCTTGTAATAAAGATATGGGATCCGGCAGTGTCTGTGAGTTAAGTCTACGACAGTCACCACAAGACCGGCAATCTCCATTTTTCTTCTTGGACATATGAAGTGGACTGGCCCAAGGACTGTTAGAGGGTCTCACATGCCCCAATTCCATCATAAACTGGAATTCTGCTTTTGCTGTTCTTAGACGTTCGGGGCAAAGTTATCTTACTCGTTGTGCACAAGGCGGTCCAGTTGTTAGAATATGGTGTCTCACTGCATGTTTCATTCCTGAGCGGCTGGATGGGTTTTCAAGCAATTCCGGAAATTCATTGACTATGAAGGAGTGTTTAGTGGTTAGGTTGATTGAAGTGATAGAGGTAACTGGGGCAGAAGAAGAAATACAGGAAGGATAAGCAAGGAAGAAAAGGATTAGTTTTTAAAACGTATTCAATAATTATCTGAAGTTAGTTACGTTTCAATTTTAAGGACGGTTTGTAACTTCACCACCAGGGCGCTAGTGTGTCCCCACAACATTACATATGTTCTTTATTAAATACTTTTGCAATTGGTTAACAACTAACAATATTCGAAATAAATATGAGTACACACAACTTTAGTTAGAAAAGACAAAACAAAAGGAACTTCATAATAACTACTCGTAACTAATACATTTTAAGTTGCAAAGTTTCAGTAAACTATTTTGTTTAGTGATTAGTCTTTCAACAAAATAATAAATTCGCAATTTAAGAAAATGCTGATGTATGACAAAATGCAAAATTGGATACCTCTTGTCAACTATTCGGTTAGAATTGTCTTTATTTCATTTTCTGCAGCTTCATCAATTGCAGTGGCATTATCCTGAGCTCTCTAAACCCCGTTTACTTTCTTGAGATGAACCACATTTCTTCGGTATTCCTTACCCATTAAGTCGTTTCGTACTTGAAGATCTCCACCATTTATGCTTGTAATGGTATGCAGTTTATTTTCTATGCTCATGTTTCTATCGTACACTTTTTTCCCCACATCTAAATTACTGTAAAAAACTCTTATTTTTCTTTCACCATATTCCTTTCCTTTCTCTTTCTTTTCCTATCTATGGCCCTAACCTCGAGGTTAGTTGCAGCTTTACATCCAATGTCACTCACAGTCGGTAACTTATCGCGGAATTGTCTGCAATAGAAAAGTTTTGAATTTGTTTTTCCTATGGTGGAATATGGAGTACTACTATGCAACATTAAGTACGCAAATATGTCTTCCTTACAGTTTTTTCCCTCTAACAGTCTCTTCAGTATGTCTCTATTTTGTCACTCCACCTCACCATTCATTGCAATATTTTTTAAACACATCATTTGTCAGCTGGTTTCTATTGCATTATCACATGTTATCGTTGCTGGAAAACGCAACCGAGAGAACATCTCTTTTAAAACCTTGATTGCATGGTTAGCTATTATATATATTTACGAGTATCTCCTTGTATCTGCTGAAATATGTAGTCTGCCAGAACAAATAAATAACCATTGCTTGGGAAAGGACGCAACAAATCTAGTGCCATATTTACAAAGGCTCTATTGGAAGATCCCATCTATTTACTGAATTTGGCGAATTCAAGACTTTATCTTAACTTAAGTATATTTGTCTATTTCAGTCCACCAAACCTTTGATCTCAGTCGGTTCTTCATTCCCATTATGCCAGGATGTGCAGCCTCAAGAACTATTTTCCGTAATGCCCATGGAATAACGATTTTATTACTCTGTAATAATATGCCCTCCAAAAACACAATCCTGTTTCAAAAATTGTATAATTGTTTGGCGAGTCCTCCCACTTATTATTGTACATACCGTTTTTTACTTTTAGAATCTCTTCAACAGTTGGGGAAACACTTTCAATCTCTTTAAGTGGCACTGCAATTGGCCGACTACATTCAATGATTTGATTTATGTATTTCTCATTATCAAACGGTTTCAGAGAATTCATTTTACAAAGCCTTGAAAGAGCATCCGCAATGTTAGTTCTCCCGGGGCTATAAATTATTTTATACTTAAATGCTTGTAGCCGAAGAACCCATCTCTCAATTCCAGCACATGGTTTTGATTTTTTGCCAAATATGGTTTGATGAGGTTTGTGATCATTTATTAGAAATTCTTTGCTAAAATGGTACCTCTTGAAGTGTTCTACAGACAGATAAGAGCCAGTGCCTCCTTTTTAGTTTAGCAATATCCTTTCTTACCATCAGTCAGGCTTTTGTTACCATATGCTATCAATCTAGGATCATACTTATCTATTTGTGTAAGTACAGCTGCAAGACCTACAGGAGAAGCAACCAAATTCCATCACAACGCCGTCCCTGCTACCATCCGGAATTTAATTTCATGTGGTTAAAATTCCATCTTCGTAAATTATCCACTATTGCTTTATTTACGGAAGCCCAAAATTGGATAGCAATTCGATCTTTAACGAGTTTGATGCTTTGTCTGACTACTTACAAAGAGTTGTATCTCTGTATCCGCAAACTGAAATCGTCATTACGGGCGATTTCAATAATTCTGGGTGGCTTTGACGTTCTGGACAGACAACACCCGAAGGACGGTGTGTTAAGATCTTCGCTGCGGAAAATAACTTAACCCAGCTTGTAAGTGAGCCCACACGAATGTTTCCTCGATAAGGACGTGGATGTCGCTGCTGATATGATCATATAAAGAGATTGTCAGGGTTGGAGAAAGGTTTCTTCTGTCTCATCCTCAATCCCAACGCTCATTTACAATGACAATCCAATCTGCTTGCTACACACTTTGTGGCCAGCTCAACACTCCCTGATTGTGCTTTGTCTCCGCCTACACTGGACAAATCCACATTCGCACTCGTTTAGTAGTAAGAGTTCTTAGAGATCTAAACATTCACAAATCCATTGGTCCCGATGGTATTCTGCCCTTCTTCTGAAGCGGTGTTCTTGCTCGTTGGAAAAACCACTGCGTAAGCTTTTCCAACAATCCGGCTCTTTAGGATTGTTTCCGAGCTGATGGAAAACAGCATTAATCCAGCACGTCCCTAAAAAATGCGAGTCTTCTTCCCTCTCCTCCTACAGACCCATCGCAGTTACAACCCTTCTTTTCAAGGTCATGGAAACGCTGATAAGCTCATGAAATATCTCGAAACCGGTCTACTGGTGATTTGATGAAATGTCACACCGAAAAGTAGACCCAAAGCGTACATCAATCTGTCGAAAGCAGTATAGTTACCCTTGATATATCTATGGCATTTGACAGAGTTTGGCCCTTTTGTCGAAAATTCGTACTTTTGGGAACTATGACTCTCTTCTTCAATGGATTAGAAATTACCTTTCGGAACGTAAACGTAAATAATGTCTTCGTATTCTTGGTTGGTAAATGCAGACATTTCAAATAGCGTTTCTAAGCGACTGTAACCTTAGCGTAAAAAATTAAACTGATGAATTAATTTTTTTTCCTAATTATTTATACCATTTCTGTAGGGTATATATTCCAAATAGTCCTTCATACCCTAAACCTAACTCTTCTGAGAACTATTAAAACTCTTTAATTGTAAAAAATCATAAATTCCATTTCTTACCTGTTGCATGTTTTCCTAACTATCACAAAATCTATGGGTTTTTGTCTAAACTTGGTGGTGATTTTTTTTTACTATTGTTACTTCCATAAGAAAAAAATTGTAAAACGTTATGTTAATTAGACATTTTCGACAAAAAAAGTGACCTCAAAGTCAAAAATTAGCATGGGCAATGAAAATGGAACAGGCTTAGAGATTGGATATCTAAAGACTCAAGCAAAATATCAGATTTACTTAAACGCCGTTACAAAGGATGGTATTTCTTCTAAAAACAAAGTCCTACACGGAGTTTCTAGCACTAGTACTAACAGAGCGGTTTCCGTTAACATGGGTCAGGGTACACTAAAGTAAGCCTTTTCCTAAATCCTCGATAAATGATGTCAAAATTGGAGATAAATCTTTACTGTAGACGAAGTAGAGGATACCCTGTATAGCGGGAGTCTGGGTAGATATCTAGTTAGTAAAGAGCGTTCTTTGTAGCTAAACGTGAGAAAAACTTTGATTGTCGAACATTTTGAAGTAATTCATTAATCGTTGGCGATGGATAATTTTCCTGGACAAAAGTTTCGTTAGCACGTCTTATGTTTATGCAGATGCGTACGAGGGGCGTTCAATATATTCTCGGTATCGATGTGAAGGAAAATGCGAATTCAATTTAAATTGTTTTTATTTTTCAATATAATTTCTCCTAACATCATTTGTTACATCTTGAGATAAGCTTTTTTAAACCCTCAAAAAAATAAATTTCCTCCTCCTCGATTTATTGCCGACTTGAGTTCTTCATCATCCGAAAATCTTTTTCCACGAAGACATTTTTTCAAATCCGGAAACAGGAAATAATCACTAGGGGCAAGGTCTGGACTATAGAGTAGGTATTGGATTTCTTCGAAACCACAATCTCGCGCAGCAGCCGTGTGAACAGGAGCGTTGTCATGAAGAAGCAACACACCCGCTGCGAGTTTACCCCGTCTTTTCTTTTTAATTTCCTCCCGCAAATTATGCAAAGTGGAAGCGTAGGACGTGGCGTTGATGGTTTCACCTTTTTTTTTGTACTCAATGAGCAAGATTCCCTTTGAGTCCCAAAAAACTGTGGCCATGAGCTTCCCGGGAGACGGAGTGACTTTGAACTTCTTCGGGGGGTCTGTTCCTTTTTTATGCCACTGCATGGACTCTTGTTTGCTTTCAGGGTCATAGTGGTGGACCCATGTTTCGTCCCCAGTAACAATTCGATCCATAACACCGTCCGCGTTCTCACTACACATCTCCAAAAGCTCTCTACAGCATGCGATTCTCACTTTTTTCTGAGGCGCTGTGAGCATCGTGGCACCCACCTTGCACTGACCTTTGAAAGATTAAGATGGTCATGAAGAATGGTGTGAATGAAATGAATGAATTGAAAGCTTGGTGATCTCTGCCATCATTTTCACCTTTATTCGGGCATCCTCAAGAACAAGTTTTTCGACTTCTTTGATGCTTTCTCCCGTACAAACAGTAGCCGGGGCGCCGGAGCGGGGGTCGTCTTCAATGCTCTCTCTGCCTCTCTTGAACTCACTTGACCACTTTTGCACAGTTGATAATGAAGGCGCGGAACCCTAGTAAACAGCCACCATCTCTTCATGAATAGTTTTTTGACTTTTTCCTTGCTTAGTGAGAAATTTAATTACAGCGCGATGCTAAATTTTCACCATCATCGCCTCAGTTGCCATTAAGATTCTGTTTAACTAGAGTTAAAACGCGAATTAATAATCACATTTATATGAAATCTTACATGAATGCACTAAAATAATAGTATTACTTGATAAATAAGTCAATTTATATATACCCCGATACCGAGAATAGTTTGAACGCCCCTCGTATATCGTCGCTTTCTTTTGAAACTGGTACCAGGCTTAATGTCCATGCACATCTTCTATAATGTCAGAATCTATCAATTCTGCTATTTTCAAATTTAGTTTATTTTCAAGAGGAATATGTATGCGTCTATGAGGTTGAATCTCAGGTTGAACTTTCTTTTCAATAGGTATAATGATCATGGCATCTTTGAATTTGGGAAATGGTTGTAGAGGTTTTATTTGAATCCTATCCGTAGTACACCGAGTTCAACTACATTACTTTTGTAGTGTACAAAGTTACGTGTGCCATTCTGAATAACATAAAGACTAGACTTCTTTGATGTGTTACTGACAGTTATGTCAGACTGAAATGAACCGACAATGTCTCAATTTTTCCATATCTCAAAAGAGTTTTATCCGGGTTTTCGATTTGGTTATATACTTTTACTTTGCAGTCTTTCAGGTATCGCCGTGTTTTATCGGTGATAATATTGCATTTGCTCATTGAATAAATAAACATTTCAATCATGACCCCGTCAACAAGACAATTTATAGCTGAATCACCATCAAATTGAGTCGCGTATTCGGCTTCTCCAGTCTCATTAATATCGAATTCCTGTTTTTGTTTGAATTATCCGTTCTACTACTAAACATTCTTCTTTTCTGTTTACGCATTGCTCTCTGTAATAACGCATTACCCCACATTTGATACACCTTTTATCTCTTGCTGAACATTTATGTTCATCTTGTAAATGTTTACTACTACCACACCTACACTACTAATTTTTATTTTATCAAACCCTTTTTCTGGTTGGACTGGGTCCTCCTTTTCGAAAAGTTTCCGACCAAACGATGATACAAAATATTTTTTCTAAAAATTTTTTTTTATATTTCTACACAGGCTCTTTGTAACTCTACACACTTCTCCCAGCGATGCTCCCATCTCTCTAACCCATCCAAATAGTACTTGGCGTTTTTCTCTGCAATCACGAAGGTGATTGCCTCCTCATTTGACGAAAATCTCTGTCCTTCGAGAGCAGTTTTTAGATGAGAGAACAAAACGAAGTCGCTTGGGGCTACGAGTAGATCTGGTGAATAAAGCGGATGGTCAAGCAATTCAAACCGTAATTCATGGATTTTCGCTATGGCAACCGCTGAGGTGTGAGACGGCGCGTTGTCTTGGTGAAACAGGATTTTTGCAAATGTGGCCGTTTTTCCGCAATTTCTGCCTTCAGCTTAGGAAGTAATGATGCGTAGTATGCTCCTGTAATGGTTTTTCCTTTTTGAAGATAATCGATTAAGATAACTCCTTTACTATCCCAAAAACCATCACTTTCTCAGCCGAAAAAACAGTTTTTGCAGTTTTTGCCCTTTGCAGTCCACTGTTTTGACTCGGGCGTATAATGGTGTATCCAAGTTTCATCTACAGTAACTAATCGGCGCCAAAACTGCGCCAACAGAGCGTTGGAAATGTTCATTCGAACACGTTTTTGATCTAACGTAAGCAAACGCGGCACCCAACGCACGGACAGCTTTATCATGCCTAAATCTTGATTTAATATAGAACGAATACGTTCTTTGGACATTTTCATTACCTCTTCTATCTCTCTCACCTTAATTCGGCGGTCGCCTAACACCATTTGGTGAACTTTAGCAATGTTATCGTCAGTGGTTGCAGTTTTTGGACGTCCCGAACGTTCATCATCTCCCAAGCTCTTACGGCCACGTTTAAATTCTGCTGCCCAAAATTTCACTCTGGTAAATGATGGTGCAGAGTCCCCATACACAGAGTCCAACTCATTTCTGATTTGCGTAGGCGTATTGCCTTTCAAAAACAAGAATTTAATAACAGCTCGATACTCAGTTTTTTCCATTTACAGAAAAAACCCTCACATCGACTCACTCAAACGACTGTCAACTAAAAACTGCGCCACCAAAATGGGTGAAACTTCGGTAAGTAACTGTCAAAAGATGAACAACTAGCATCCACTGGCTTTTATTGACGAGTGCCGCTATCTTTATGTTGCGGTCGGAAACTTTTCAGACAACCCTCGTATGTCAACATGTTGCAGTGCATGTTTTTTTTTATGAACTTAACACTCATGTGGGTACGAATACACTTATAATGCCTCAGCATATGCTAAGGTTTTTGGAAAATGGGATAGAGGGAGAAAGAAAGATGTGGGTGGCATCCAACATTTAATGGGGCGACTAAATTCTTGGTGGAAGTTGTCTTGTTATTGATTTCTAGTTAACTACTCATTTTACTTCATTTTTGTTAACTAGAAAAATGAATGCCTTTTGGGCGCGTTTGGGATTCGAACGCCGAACCTTCCGATTTGGAAGCTAGTCCACTACCACTTGAGCCACGGCCACCCACTTCTACAGAGATTATTTGATCTAGTGTAAGAGAATCCGCTGCGGACAATATTTTCTTACGTAGATCCACAGAATTACATTTTTCTACAGTTTGATCTATCAAATGTTCGTCAGTATTAAAAAATTTGCATTTTACAGTTTGACTCCGCAATTTTAGTAAACATTTTTCAAATCGTTTCCCCTGTTCCTTTTTGATGAGTCTTCATAGACTTTGCTTTGCTTTCCGAAAGTATAAATCTAATTATTGTATTGCCACGCTGAACTTATGAACACCGCCTTCTTCATCAACATGAGCTCCAGATATATTATAATAGATATCTTGTAAAGAGAGTCCTCCGGGGTGTAATAAAGTTGCTCGTTTTCTAATAAGTTCCTCTGTATTTAACGCTGTGAAGTACACCTCCAACGCTCTCTTCCATTTCTCCCAAGCGAACTCTTACGGAACTGGAATCATTTTCACAATCAAAACTGTTTAGAAATGATGGTGCTGTTCCGACTTGAGACATTTTAGTTGGATCTATAAAAAACGGGATTCATTTATATACTTAACGTATTTATATTTTTTTTTCGACTGCATGGCCCTTTAGTGCTTGCTAGAATTTAGTTGCATAGCCCTTCATTGTGAAATGTTACCCACGTCCTCGTACATGTATACACACGTATAAATGTAAGAGTTGCTTTTTATTGCATGGCCATTTAACAACAGGTTTATATTCGTGGTCCTTTTAAATTGAGATCTTTCTTACCCACAATATAACCTTAATTGACACGTCTCTTTGAGTTTAATACATAAGATACTTACGGGTGCGCATGCATCTAAGGAGGTTTCTGCAATTAAATTGAACAGTTCGTCCGTTTATGGTGGCACTAAGATTTCTGTGGCAAGTAAGGCTCGGCGATGATCTAACCCTGCTGGTTCAAATAAATAAACTTTTGTGCATGGCCCTGTATTTACTTTATAGGTAAATAACATGTACGAGTACGTATGGCTCTATAGAGGGTATCTTACGAATATAAGAATTCCTTTTGTTTGTGTTTACTCTTGTTCTAGAACGAAACTTCTCCAGTTGTAGCGTATATTTTTATATTTCTGCAAATATTAAAAACCTATTTTAGACTGATGAAGTACCATTGATTGGTGCTCAATCTACTTGACACCTGACGTCAATAAACAAATTCAATTCCTAACCAATGCTATTGACTATCTCTTTAACAAACATGTTCCAATTAAGACCCGTGTCATAAATCCGCACAGCTGCCCTTGGCTTTCGTATGACATTCTTAGGGCAATAAAAAGAGAGATGTATCATATCAACGTTGGAAACGTTTCGGCTATGACGAAATGCTTAGATGTTTTAAATTTAATCGTAACATTGTCACTAACCTTATCCGCTAATCTGAGGTACTATAATAATAGACTTAATTCCAATCGTTCCTCAAAATTTCTGTGGGGTGAAATTCGGAATATTGGTGTGAATAAGCAACACTCCGTAGTCTCGGACGACAATATTGATTTAGAAGAGTTGAATCGAATGTTCTCTACCCCAAGCGCACCGCTTGACACTAACCTAACTTCAACACAGGATGATAGAGAAAATGAATTTTCCTTGACTGCAGGTAATATACCATATACAATGTGCGAAAAGTAATCTTCTTTATCAAAAGCAGGTCGGTCGGACTAGATAATATACATCCTGATCTCATAAAAATTCTTTTTCCTCTTATTCTTCCTTACATCACCCAGGTTTTTAACATCATTATTATGACATCCACCTACCCGTTAGAATGGAAAAAGTCTAAAATCATACCGATTCCTAAAAAAGGTACAAACTCTGAATACCGACCTATAGCTATCCTCCCTTTTTTATCCAAAGCTTTTGAATCGATTGTAAGCCACCAAATAAAGGAGTTTATTAAAGACAAACAGCTTCTTAATCCTCTCCAGTCAGGATTCCGGTGCGGACTGGCTGTACATCAGCTTTACTTAAAGTTTCTGACGATGTAAGACAAGCAATAGACGCTGATTATACAACTGTGATAACGCTACTCGGCTTTTCTAAAGCATTTGACTGTGTAAATCCCAATATTCTCTGTGATAAGCTTACGACATATTTTAACTTCTCTGACAAATCTAACAAATTAATTTATTCATATACGAGTATGACTAATCGCGTGCAAGCTGTTTCATGTAATAGTAAACTGTCTTCGTTTCTTCCTGTTAATCGTGGTGTTCCCCAAGGATCTATCCTGGGTCCATTATTGTTCTCTCTTTTTATATGTTCGATTTACGATCTTCAATTGTATTTTAGCTTCCCTATTGGCATGATTGAAGATGCAGTTGCAAAAATAAACGACGATCTATGTTCTATTCTCGAGTGGTTAACACACAATGGTCTAAAGCTGAATCCTGACAAAACTAAAGCCATACTAATATCCAAACATCAACAATATCTCCCCCTATCCTTTTAAATTCCTCCCAAGTTGAGTACGTTAACCAGGTAAAAAACCTTTGAATAAACTTTAACAATAATTTAACTTGGGATGTTCACATAAATTCTACAATCAATAAAATGTATGCATCTCTACGTGGATTATCCATTACAAAAACAATTTTACCTACTCAAGTCAAACTCAAATTGGTAAAGGCACTAATAATACCCATAATATCATATGACCATGAACTGTTTGCGGATTCTGACTCGTACACGTTTCAAAAACTAAAAGTTGCTTTCAATTCTGTTGCGCGGTATGTTTTCAATGTTCGTAGACTAGATCATATTTCATCTGAAGCTTGTCAACTCCTTGGCGGTAACTTAGAGACTTTTTTAAAATATCGTTGCTGTGCTTTGCTCTCCAAAACTATTCACGTGAAGGAACCTATCTACGAGTACCTGTTTAAGAACATTCATTTATGTTCATCAAATCGCTACATAGTCTTGCGTCCTGCTACATTCACCTGCTTAACATCACGCAGGAAATTTTTCATTTATACTGTCAAAATCTGGAATGGTCTACCCATTCGTATGAAGTCCTTAATCGAACGCCGTAAATTCCTAACAACTTGTTTCGAATACCTCTCCAGTTTGAGCTGATTTAACTTCTTGTTTTAATAAGTCCTTTTTCTAATCTCTCTTCCTTGGTTGCGCTTAATTTTTCTTTAACTCAAAATGTTGTTTTCTTTTATTTACTACATGTGTTTTCTTATTGTTCTATTTAATTTTAAACAAGCATTCTATTGTTTAAATGTTATATTTTGTTATTTTATATCCTGTACTAATTATACATTTACCTTGATGTACATCGTAGTTTTTGAACTAATAAACTAAACTAAACTAAACTAAGTAGGCACAATTAAGCACATCGATTTTTCTTCGTTGCCACTTGTAAAAAAAATACGAAATAATTGACTATTTTAAATTATAAGTCGGTTAGCGATGGTATCGTGTCCACCATAAATGGTGCCTTCTTTTGTAATCAATTTTCTAGATTTTGGTTGTGAAGTGCTTAGGCTAGTGACAGAGTATAGCATTCGGATTATCGCACAGAGATAGCACAGCCACACAACGGGTTAAAAATTTAAAACGGCTTTTGTAAAGTTGTTCATTCTTTCTCTGCAGACATCTGGAGGCAATAGACAAAAAAATAAATAAAGCATTTATACGCATTCATTCCTTTTACTGAATTCGGTTTATTCTTGCGTGTTTATTCTGGCAGATGCAGATGCATCGCTTTACGAGAACAACCAGAAAGTTGCCAATAATGTAGCAACATCTACGTCAAAAGCAAAGCCGGAAGTTGACAGAATCCTGAGGAAACAACTAGTGGAACCAGCCAACACACGCAATAAACTCACTCTTCGATGGAGGAAAACTAAATTGCAGCCATGGGTCCACAAAAACTTACAACCTTTTGGACGGCTGAGACGGAGTTGCGGTTCGCGCTCTTGGAAATCCACTTTCAAACAGCTAAAATTACTAGCGGCACTACAAAGTACAACATGCTGGTATCGGCGTTTAATAGCATGGATGTGCTTCGCCAAATTTCTGGCGCATTCGGACTACCACCCACAATAGACAACGAGTCAAGGATTTTATGTGAATACCTGTTTCTCTGCTTTTCATATTCGTTTCTGAACTCACGTCCCTGCTCTTCGGCTGTAGAACGGGAACGGCAGCGTATGTTAAGCTCATTAAATTCCGATATTAGCAGCATAACCAATTGGGGAAATATCAGCAAAGTGGAATTTAATGCTTCCAAAACACAATGCTGTCTGCTGTCGTCGAAGCGAAATTTAAATACCCAGCCATTAACCATGAATGGCACTTGCATCGTTGAAACCGAAAAACTTTCCATTTTCGGTATGTGTGTCAATGACTACTTACGTTGGAATGACCACATATTTGATGTCGCCAAAAATGCGGCGAAATGTCTAGGTTTCCTCAAGCGATGTAAGAAATATTTCACACTCTCTGATCTGGCTCCAATATATAAGGGGTTTATACGCCCAAAATTGGAGTACAATGCTCACATCTGGTCAGGTGCTGCTAAAACCTTATTGAACTTGCTAGATATGATACAAAACCGTGAGGTTAAAGTCATAGCGGATGACAATATCACACAATCATTCAGCACCCTAGAACACATACGTAATGTCTCCTGTCTCACCTTGTTGTATCGCTATTTTCACCACTAGTGCTCCTCCGAAATGGCAGTAGCATCCTTCCCCTTCTAACTTTTAACTGTAACACCAGCTTCGCTATGAATGCTCATCCGTATACCCTCAAGCCCACCTTCAGACGTACTCTGAAATATCGTGATTCGTTCCTAAGCCGTACAACTCGCTTATGGAATGGCCTGCCGAGCTCTTTATTCCCTAGTCACTATAGCTAGCAAACATTTAAGACCAACGCACACCGGTATCTCTCCCCTCTCCCTCCTTAACTTTTCCTCGCCCGCGCTATGAGCAAACATCTTACGAGTACACAAAATCCCTTGTGCGCCTGTTATGCCCATACGTCCATGGGAGCAAGGATACACCTTGCCATCACTCTCCGTCATTTGTGTTGGAGGCACAAGCTCCACCCTTGGTATGTGTCGATTGAAAACCTCTTGCTGATCTTAGGGTCACAGCACCCAGTATTAAGTGCAACTCTACATTGGGTCAAACCAACAGGAAGGCCCTTCCCGCAATTTGGGTTTAAATCACAGCCACCATGACGCTCCCACAAGGGGGCCTACGTCTACAAGTAAGGCCCATACCGAGATCCGGCTAGGCTCCTGACTGCCATGGTACTGTGATTCAAGTCCTGGTAGGGACTGTCGGTGGTCCTGCCTCCAACAAAACCTATGACCGGCCGCTTGTAACTGATAAAATCGTAGCAACTTTCGGTGGCGTCATCGGAAAATCATTACGATAAGACCAGAACCTTGCTCTGTCTCACTTTTTATTAAACAACGTCATTGATGGGCGAAGCTTTGAGAATTGGGCGGGGGCCCACAGTAGACAAGTACAACTTTACCAAATCTGAATTAATTAATGGGCTAACAGAATCCAAGCAGCAGAGATTCAACGATTTACTATGTCACTATCAGCCGACTGATAAAAAGCCCTCCCAACCGCTCAGGGAAGAGGAACCTCGCAGGTAAGAGATGTTCTTGAAGATGTATTCGGCACCATGTACATGAAGAGGCTGCCTACAAAAGTTAACGCTTACCATACTATTTACAGCCAGTGAAGTCCCAGTAAAAAAGCAAACTGAAATAGCCGATAGAATTTTGGAAAATGCCATTAAAAGCGAAGGAAATGCTCTAATGGAAAAAGGATTATCAGCAGAACCTCGAAGAGGTAGCAAGGGGCTGAAGAAAATCAATAACTCGCCCCAACATGCTATCACCGAATTTAAGCGGAGGAAATTGTTACTTTCACAGGAAATTTGGGCAAACGCTCGCAAATGCACCAAGCCATGCGGCTTCACTTTCCATCTCATCCGGAAAGCTAACTTTGCTGTCGTTACTTCAAGAGGTTAACGATAGCAACACCCACATCCCAACAAATCCCACACACAATTTTTAATCGACACTGGATCCGTTGTATCAGTCATTCCCAACTAAAAAGGAATCAAACGAATTATTTGCTGCAAACCAGACCGAAATTTCAAACTATAGCGAATATCAGCTCAGGATGGACTTCGGCCTAAGCTGTACGTTTCACTGAACCTTTCTTATTGCTGACGTAAAATCTGGCATAATAAGAGATGACTTTCTGGCACGCTTTAGCCTTCTAATCGATCTAAGAATCCAGCGGCGAGTGGATTCCAACACCATTCATACTTCATTTGGGGGGATTCGTCACATAACTGGATTGGTAATATCCACAGTAAGTAGCCTTGATCCTTACAAAGTAATCTTAGAAGAGTTTATGATGAGGACCTAGGCCACGAAGCAACATCAACACCACAGTCGAACTCAAATAAAAACCACTGGTTACCAATAGAGGAAAAAGCTCGACGTCTTGCGGGAGACCATCTCAAATGTTTGCAAGCCGAAATACACCAACTGATTAAGTAAAAAATTTGTTGATGCCAAAACAAAAAAAACGGTTCCCGATCGATACTCAATAGCTCATCACAAATCACAGAACGCCATCATGGAAAAACCATATTCACGACAGTGGACATCTTGTGCGTTTTTTACCAAATAAGAATGGCAGGAACTGATATTCCAACAGCCCCATTCAGTCTCTTCGAATAACTCGTAAGGCGTTTGGGTTGCGATACGCCTCGCCAACTTTTCAGAGGTTCATGGACGAAGCACTACGGGGTTTGGAATTTGCGTTTTATTACATTGATGATATACTCATCACGTCCGAATACGATGGACGTCGGAGGCAACACATAAAAACTGTTTTTGAGAAACTGAAAAAAATACGGGCTACAGGTGAATTTAGATAAGTGCTGATTGGGCAACCGGGATGTGCTCTTTTGTGGATACACGGCATAAGGCATAAAAATACCCTCGCGCAACGGTATTCTGAGACCTAAAACCCAAAACTATTAAAGCTATATACATATACTAAAAGCCACACACTAACAAGCCATTCTCAACGAATTTTTAAAGGACGCGAGGAAAAAATAGCAAACGACCAGTTCAATGAACATCTGAATCAATAAAAGCATTTGAAGCATGCAGACACAACGTGGCCGAGGTAGCCCTTCTTGTACATACATACAGCGCTTAATTCCGAGTTTGTTCTTACAACTGACGTATCGGACCACGCTATTGGTGTTACGCTAGAACAGAAGGTCAACAACACCTGGCAGCCAATTGGTTTTTTCTCATAAAAATGGAGTATTGCCAACACCAAAGATTGTATGTATGACCGGAACTACTTGCCATCTACAGATCTGTCAAATTCTTTAATCACAAGCCGTTGATATATGCATGCTCTCAACGAGCGGAGAGTGCTTCAATCCTGCATTTTCGACATCTTGACTACATCACCCAAATCACCACCGAGATATGAACATTGGAGGCCAATGAAACACGGTTGCAGATGCTCTCTCTCTTTTAAATGAAATCAACATTTCATCGGGGCAAACGAAGCGCGTGAAATTTAAGAGCACCAGCATGATGACACCAAATTACGAAGCTCAGCAGCTTTATCGTGACGTTTCTCATCAAAGTGGATGTGCTTTTTGCCAGAAAATTCAGGCCGGAGATGGGAAAGGACATTTGGACCTGGCGCGTTCCTGCATTGCTTGTCAGTGGACAAAAATACACCGTCATACAAAATCAAAATGGACGTTTCCGACAATCGCTTCGATCATATACACATCAACAAAGCATACGACGATAGCTGACTTTTCACGTTGGCCCAAACCAGTTCCACTGAAAAATATCAGAGCAGACATCACGTGCTCCGCCATCTATTCATCTATTCCCATTGGATATCCCTATTCGGATGTCCGAGGATTATTTTAATTGTTCAAGGCACACAATTTGAGTCAGCTCTTTTCAGAGCTGTACCCAATATGGTGGGCGCTAAATGCATCAGAACCACTACATATCACCCGCAATCTAAAGGCCATCCATAATGGAGCTTAAGCCAGCTTAATGAAATGTCTCATTACATGTAAACGGTATTGCATGACCATAATGGGATTTTGCTTGGCTTTGTCAACTTTCGTTAACTTTAGTGGGCTTAAGCAAAGTCTAAGTAGATTGTGACAGTCAGTGTGAAAATTTGACAGCTGACACAAAGAAAATTTGTCCTTTTCTATTTTGTTTATTTTTGTGACGATACTTATCCCTTCCATTGCAAAGTGCAGAAATTTTGCCATTTTCAATTTTCTTTATTTATTTTTTATTTTATTGCTTCCCGCTATGGAACCAGTCCGAATGTGAGCAATTTGACAAGTGTGCTTATGGACAATATGGGTAACTTGAACGTTGGACAGAAATTAAGTAGACTTTTCGTTCGGTTTTGACAAAATTTCTGAAGTCTATTATGGTTAAGTCTTAGTGGTCTAGTAGAACGCCTACATCGCTGGTTGAAAGCTGTACTGATGTGTCATGGAGACAGTTCATGGATCGAAAAAATTATATATGGGACACAACTCACTATACCAGGTGAGTTTATCATTAACCCTGATTTCCCTGCAAACCCACAAATTTTTGGGTAATTGTGGAGAGTAGCTACAGTCCATTACATCAAGCCTACCACATTCTTGCTGAAAGGACTAGACACATGCTCATATGTATTTGTGAGAACCGTTGACAGCATAACAACCACTGGAGCCTCCACACTCCGGACCGCATGAAATAATTAAACGAATCAATGATGATGTGTTCACTATTCGCATGCCTGGCAACAATACTCGTATCAACGTTTCCGTGGACAGATTTTCCCCTTCAATAAAACTAATGTTCTACAATTTATTCTTCTAATTTTATTTACTATCAAAAACTAATAATTCACAAGTCTTCACACTTGTCAAAATCAGCTGTTTCTACCAGCAAAACATTTATATGAAGATTTTGGATAGTGCTGCTCATTCCACGGCAAATATATTATTCTACCATCATCTCAGTCAGGCACGCAGCGGGTTGAAATTGAAAAAGGCTTTTCATTCCTCCCTTCCATTTCTGGAGACGATACGTAATAAAATAAGTAAAGCATTTATACGCATTCATTCGATTCACTGAACTCTATTTATTCTTGCATGTTTATTCATATTGCGGGAAAACAACTCCCTACAACACTACAGCACCATCAAAGTTTTTATTGACATACTAAGGTTGCTTAAAATGTTTGTGAGGGCGAATGATATTGTGGATTGTTTTTGGGTATCCAATCAAGTGGTTTCCTCCTTTAGTTATTTGGTTGTTATGGATCTCTGTTTTATGTTTGCTAGAGAGAATATACTGTATTTAGCGATTGCTTGTGTACTTTTAAAAATTGAAAAAAAAAAATTCAGTTTTTTCAGGTTCTATAGAATATAGTTTCGCCTCGAACTTTTTTTTATACATCATCGGTTGATATATAGGCATATTGCATAATATTGCACAAACGGTCGTAAATTTCAAAAACTCGGGTAGAATGAGGGCTTCTTCTTTGCAGGCCCAATCCAAAATGTGCGCTATTTAACACCTTCCAAAAGGACTTGCTGTTTCTGATATTTGTAAGCGTAGTAAGTCTACAGTTGCCTATTGGTTTCAGGATTATCAGGTTTAATTGAAAACGTTGACACATTCATTAAATCAACAAAAACAGATCCAAATTTGTCATTGTGTTCCTACCATATATTGTGCAATATTGAAAAGCAGTTCATTTGGACATTGCCGTACATCTTGAACTATTGCGACATACAGTTCGGAACGTTTTAAGACCTTAAGGCGGTAGAAATACCCCCCCAGAGACTCTTTTCACCAAATGAAAAACAATTATGCGCAAATTTTTCGAATAGGAAGTATATTTTCCCGTCATTATCCGTAAATTGAAGCACGTGGCAGGTGAACTAAACTCTTAATTGTTACCACAAATTCTCGTGAACCAGCTTGATCCATTTACAATTTTAAATTATCAATCACTGCACGGCTCATTAAACAGACAACTTGTAGTTAGCTTGCGCTGTCATACCTTTGCACCGTGATCTTGTCCAGAGTACCCCGTAATTTATTTAAAATCCATTCAATTGCACGCACTTTGTCAAAATCAGTAAGTCACAAGGCATACCAAGTTGAAGTTAAAACAAAATATTTTCGCAACATGACGCATTTTTCCAAAGCGCACACCTTGAGGTGGTATACGAGTACGTATTACTCACGCACGATGGAGAAACGCTTTATGTCGATTCATCTTTTTAAATTGCTTTTCATTTAAGTGATCGGGATAATAAAATAAAGAGGAGTCCTAAAAAAAAAAAAACAAAAAAAAAAAAACAAATTTGGAAACACTGGCGAAAAGTAATTTTGGAAGAAATCAAATTTTGAAATATGGAGGTGTGAATTCGAATGTGGATGCGAAGTACCTATAGAATGCGGATGGCTTCTGCCTTCGACTGATTACTTAAACACACCATTCCAAGCCGGCTGTTCTGCTGGGTTAATCGATTATAGGGATGTTTCCTGCTCTTTTCTTTATTTTTCACTCTGAATTACTTTACAGTTTTATCCCCGAATTACTTTGCTCCCCTTTTCAATTTGGTCTTTCCCTTCGTCCAGTACGGCAAAAATCAAATTGTTCAAAGTGTATCTCTCCTCCTTTTTATTTGGTTCTATCTTTGATTGATTAGCCCGTAGATGGGTATTGATATCTAGACACTGTGCTGATGCTGTTGTGCGTATTTTTTTATTAAAAAAAATTTGCGAAAATATAACGGGTCATTTCAGGCTTTGTTTATTGGCCCACGGGGGGCTAACAGAGCTGAGGATGAAAGCGGTTGACTTTTACTTTGTTTTCCAACATCGATGGGATCAAATGAAAAGTGAACCTTTCCGAGGGTGGAAAATGGCAAATGGCTGTTGAGACATACGGATGAAGGAAAACTGGACGTAAATTGGTTATATCTCTTGAATAATAAGTGTTAAAAAAACAATACCAAAAAAAGAACAAAAATAAAATTCAAAATAAAAATAAAAATCTTGAGCGTGACCGGGAGAGGATTTTCGATTTTTCTTCCGTAATTCGTAGGAAATTAAGGATACGTATCTTCTGATTGATTAGTTTCATAATTTAGGTTGATTAATTAAGGGAAATTGATCGTAAGATCAACCAGATGATTTTATTGAAAGAATCACAGTATCCAGTGTCTGTTATTTGAATTTTCGCACTCATCTTATATCTCTGAAATCGCAAAGTATTATGCACGGTGAAAGCCAGTCTGATTCCCATCATGAGTCGTCTCCCATCATAGGTACTTTTGTGCATACACTAATGAAATTGAGATTTTAATTAAATCATCAACTTTGAATCACTAATTTTTGATTAAGTTTTTTTTTACTTATTTGTACCTTTGTAGCATGTCGGTGGGAAGCCTGAGTTTGCTTTAACTTTTAGAGGAACTTACTTGACTAAACTATTTAATATAAACTCAAGGAACGTTTATCAATGATAAGAGAGACGAAAATGCTCTTGCATTTTGCCGTATAGAACTGCGCCCTTTAAAGCTACCACTAGGTTAGATGACAAAATACCGTACGCAGTTTTTGTCAATCATACCAAAATTGAAGGGGTGGACCACTCAAATGTCTTGAAGATTTGCAACTAGCAAGGACTGTATGTACATTTTTCGGACCGAAAATAAAATAATAATTCTTAGTGTTAAACCAAGTTAAAATGCAAATTCCGAATTCCAAGTTAATTTTTTATTTTACGTTTTCAAAACGATCAGCGTTTATTTGACACCTTGCTACTCTACAGCATTTGCTAGAATTTCCTAGAAGGAAGATACAGAGTTATACGATATCTAATCTTACAATTAAATTCAGTTAGTAGTTATTACAATATTAAAATAAAGTTTTACATTTGCACGCTTCAGCGTTGAATAAGAAGTTAGTTTTTGCAAAAAATGATAAGCACAAATCAACTAAGTATAATTCACAATGACAGAAATAAAATAGATGCACCATCTACTTGATAGTAGCTCCAATCCTGCCAGGTTCCTTAACATTCCGCCCCGATAAGTTGGCACTGGTCCGGCTTACCCAACATCTAAAACTGTTAATTTTACTCCAGATTGTGTCTGAACAGCAACACTTTTTATGTTACCATCTCCATTAGCCATCCTCAAGCCATGAGTTTTTGGGATTTTCTTCGTTAACAAGTAGAACCACGTTGTTCGCACAAATTGGTTTTGCAATCTTGAACCATTTTGTACTGATGGTCAGGTAATGCAAATATTTCCAATTTCGCCAAAAGGAATTGCTAAACTGCTCAGCCATATTCCAATTTCGTCTTAGTATTAGACCCTCGCCGCTAAACTCTCATAAAGACTTTGAACCATATAAAGAATTCAACAAAAAATTGTAAGGAGCTAAGGCTTCTTCATTTTCTACACTAAGTGGGACATGTTTTCAACTTCAGCTATCACCGTATGCAACAATTCGTCACTTGGATTTCGAGTGAAAGTAATTTGCGCAAGCTCTTTGCCTCACCGAGCGGACTAAACGCTCCCAAAAACCACCCATGCGTGGTGCTGTTGGGGGAAAGAATGACCATTTGACTCGTCCTTTGCCTTTGACCAGTTTCTTATTGCTTTTTTTACTCAACCGGCTAGCGCCTCGGTAATTTGTACCGTTGACCGTATATATTTGTGCTGGCAAGCCTCTTCTGGCGGCAAATTGTTTTAAAGCCTGGATGCAAGAAGTGGTAGACAATGAATGTGATAACTCAATATGAACCGCTCTTACCGTTAAACAGGTGAAGAGGACACGCCACCTTTTCCCTACACGACGACCCAATGTTAAAGACATCGGTCTAAAATAATATATGCCTACGTGTGAAAAAGGTTTTGTAAATGCTTGAACCTTGCGGGCTGCAGTTCATCCATTACTGAAATCGTTGGTGCAGCTTTATTGTTTACACGCAAAGCTGGAACTTAATATCGTTGACGAATTTTATTTACAGCAATTTCATTGTATTGGTGCTGAAATTTCCGGTGACAGTGCTCAAGTATCAGATACGTTATGCAGCATTCTTTCGGCAATGCGATATGCCTTTTGGTATCAAAACTCACTTCTTTAGAAGCGCCTTCCTGAAATCCTTAGAACTTTATTTTCATGTACAATAGATAAGGCGATAACTTAAAAAGTACTAGTACACTGCTTTTTGTAGGATGACTTCCTATAAAGTAGCCACTGCATTAAGAATACGTATTTCTCCACCAAATCCTTCTTTCTGTGACTGCTCCCATAAGAAACGCTCAACCTTATAGAGGAATTATTGGTACTGAAGATCCTGATTCCTATGCATGCCAACTCAGTGAGCATATATAGTATACTCTTGGCGTGGTATTCAACAGTTCTCTCCACCTTAAAAAATCAATCACACAATATTTATTTGTTGTCGCGTGGTGAAACTGTTCAACGAGTTGGTCATTCGGAAAGTCAGAATCGAGTTGAAATTTAAGCAACCACTTCTCGCACGTCCAAAGGAAATCAGGACCTCTATACCATTGACTTTGCGATGATATGTAGTTCGAATTTCGGCCAAGTTCTAGTGGCTTCATCTGCCACATTTAAATTTTTTTGTTTATTTTTTTAAAGAATACCCAAAAAGGTGTGACTACTCTTAAAATGCCGGAACACGAATTTGGAGGCCACTCACTTCCATAATTTCTCCAATTTCTCCTGGAGTTTGCGACTAAGTGATTTGATCTAATAGACTACAGTGTTGGAATCGGTCCAATAAACTTTCGGGAGTAAACCTGATTGAATGGGTCATAATAATTTTTGATGCTAGTCTGCTCCCTAGAACTGCAGCCTCGAGTTCTATTCGTGGAATTGAGATGCAGTGGTGCAATTTTAGTTTTTGCAGGAATTAAATAGCACTCCAATTCTTCTCTAATCGATATTCGGTAGGTACGTGTAATTTTAGTTTTATTTGCATCAGCCACTTATTTAGTATTTAGTATTTATTAATCCAGTAACATCATATATGATAGACTTTACATTGCCTTTAAGCTATAAATGAGATATAGTATGCAATACAAATATTAAAAAATTCATACAGTTGAGTTCAAGTTTACATTAGATTATAACAAATAAGTAAACGAAAATGTGAAAGTAAATAATTCTGCCTTTTATGAAATTATACAATGTGCTTTATTTACCCTGCTAAATGCCGAAAGAGAGTTTTAGCAAAACTGTTCGCGTCATATAGTCTACTAACACTGAGAGGAGGTGAATTCTAACGATGGATGGCATGAACGAAAAATTGTCGCTCTGAGTTTTGGTAATAGATACGCAGCTGGATTAAACTTAATGAGCGAGTTGAACGTATGGAGGCTGCTTGCTAATAATAATTTTATGCAAGTACTTAATTGTGCAATACTCGAGTGCATCCCAATATATTTTTAGCGTATCGCGAAACATGGTCAAAGCGTCTCAATGCATAAACATAACGGCTGATGTTGTCGAAGGCCATGTTGAGCTTACGTCTAATGAAAGCACTACTGTAACAGAAAATTTAATAGCCATAAGTCAAAATTGGAATCAGTAGAGCCCTCACTAGCATTAATCTTTTATGCAACGGAGTAAAATACTGCGACACAGACAAATTCCTTAAAGAACCATCGATTTTGCCTATAATAGTGGAGATGTGGTCACTCTGAGTGTTATTAATCTACACACCAAGGTTTTTAACTTTGTCAACGAACTCGATTGGTTCATTTCGTGGATATATGGTAGGAGGATTACAGTTATTCATGCTGCCTCTGCTTATAACAAGGCATTCCGATTTAACTGGGTTCAGTGGCAACGAATTATCTTCAGACCAATCTATAATTTTTCGTAGATCTTCATTAAGTTTATAGGCTGCATCGTCAATGAGGCCTAGTTTACAACTCAGGTAAAGTTGTGCATCATCTGCATACATATGCAGCGAGGAGTATTTGATTACTTTTGGGAGGTCATTGATAAATATAGTAAATAACAAAGGACCCAGTATGGAACCGTGAGGTACGCCTGCTGAGGTTGCGATTAAATCCGATATCTCATTATTGACAACAACGGCCTGTTTTCTTCCACCAAGGTATGTTTTGATGAGCTTGATAGCAGATGATGTGAAGCCGAAAAACTTTTTGAGTTCAGAGAGAAGCTTCATATGGCCTACTGTATCAAAGGCCTTGGAAAAGTCAAGTAGTGTCACAAAAGTTATTAGATCTTTAACCATCGCCGCTCGGATATCATCTGTTACTTTTAATAAAACAGATGTACAGCTATGATGAGATCTGAAGCCGGATTGATTTGTACAAAGTCATTTATGGCGTTGGATAAAGACTGACATCTGCTGGTGTACTATCCTTTTTACAACCTATGACAAGAAGGGAAGGATGGCAATGGGTCTATATTCAGACGGAGAGTTGGTGGACGCTTGGGAAGAATTTTCGCGATTTTCCACGCGCTTGGGAATGTGGAAGTCATTATACTCGTAATATTATTGAAAATATGGGTTATGGCTGGAAGAGTGTAAGATAGTATGATTTTAATAAAAGTGAGGTGAATTCCATCGATACCAACAGCCTTAGATTTAGTTTAAGTATGGCCTTAACCACATCAGCTGGTTCAATACAATAAAATTCAAAGACATTAAGCGTTATATGCAGTGGATCGGTACTCGTGCTGGATGTCGTTTGTACTTCCGCAAATTCTCTATTGAGCTGATTGGGATCGATGTTATTTATTTCGGCATTCTTTATACAACCAACACAAAGCTCACGTAAATTATGCTAAAGAGTTTTTAAAGGTAGCTTGTGGTCAAAGTGTTTATCGTAAAATACTCTTTTGGCTTGTTTAATCTTAGAGTTGACCAAATTCCTTAGTTGGCGGAAACTATTATGAAATTCTGGGAGCCTAAATCTTGTCCACTTCTTATAGGCTGTATGACGTTTGTTTTTTAAATTGTGTGTGCGTTTATTACAAATTTAGTGACTAAACTGTTACGATCATAAATTACATTGTGCCTATCACCTCGAAAAATTGTGTAGCCATTAAGAGCGTAAGTTTCGTCCATCACTTCAGTTTTAAACCATGTTTCAGATACACATACATCAACATTAGAACCAACAAACAGACCTCTAAACTCGTCAATTTGTTTAAAAAGGTTTTGCGTGTTGATATGACACACACGCAAACCCAGACGTTGATTACAAAAAATTTTTATCATTACGCGCAAGTTATCGTTCATGCCATCACCTTGAATGGAGTTAACAATATTTCCAGACATTAAAAGTATTATTACAATCAAAAAAAGAAAATTTAACCTCAAAGAAAAGAGAAATGAAAATGCGAACAGAGCGGCTGGCAGACAGTGATTACAAAGTATACAAAAATACACACATGACAGTACTTAGTTAAATAAAATGATACTCGTAGATAGGCAAAATTACTTGAAACATAGATAAACTGGATCCGAAGCTTACGTATAAAGAGGTAGGATTTCCTCACGATTTGTACCAGCAGTAGCAGCAGCAAAAGCATCCAAGTGGTGAATGCAATCAATCAGAAAAGCTTTGTCATTCGGTGTTTGACGCACAAACTACACTCGTCCAAGCTTCTTCAATCTCCTTTGTTGGAAAGCTCAAGATTGCGTGCAGTGATTCTTTCATTTAAGTAGATCGGCTTGTCAGATTGCAACCCAAGATTTTGTAAACAAATAGGCTTACGCGTTTTTTTTATATGCTTGGTTTGTCAATCTGAGAATAGTGGTTTTCTCCGCCGCCGAATTGAATTTTGTTATTATGGCTGAGTTCTCCATAGCTCCCTTGAGCTTTGTACGAAAAATATTTCTTGGAACCACAGGTGGAACACAATCAATGGAGGTGCAAAGTGTATCAAACATATTCCGAAGGTTTTAGTTAGCTGTCACCGGAACACTGTGGAGTATGGCATCGGCAGATAGTGTTTGGCGCTCCATTGAATACACCTTGTCGTGTAGCTCAGATATTTCATTGTCGAGCTGTGTGCATCGGATAGATTCGGGAGTTTGTTCGAGCACCTCTATTCTCACGGTTAATGCGGACACTGATCTATTTACGTCGTCGAGGCGGCTGTGGAAATCGGCAACAACTGTTTCCAATTTCTCCATTAAGATGTTGGGGTTGTCCATTATGAGTGATTCCAGTTCTTTTGTGTTGTCTTTCAATTGTTTAGCAAGGCGTAGCTCAAACTTATTGAATGTTTTATCGCCTTTGTTAGTTACTGCTGGTGATTGCTCCATATCGCAAAATGATCGATCTTTGTTTGCTTATCCCTGGCAACACCAGACCTTTAAATTGCTTACAGAGAATTTTTAAGTTGACTAAGCCATTGGCGATTCTCTCTTTGTTGGTTTTTGCTTACCGTTCACAACACTAGAATTCATACGATCGCTGTTGTTGGTGGCAGTGGCTTAAGTGGTAGTCTATTGGCTTCCAATAGACACTACCAGCCGCGCCCGAAAGACATTCTTTTTTTTAAGTAACTAAAATCACGTAAGATGAGTAGTGCCTAGAATACAACAAGTTCAATTACATTGATAATTCAGTCTCCCCATAAAATGTTGGATGCCACCCAGATGGAGCGAAATAACCAAATTTTTTTCGTTCTCTCTCTGTCCCATTTTCCTAAAAACTTAAGATGTGCTCAGGCACTTTAAGTGTAGTCGTACCCACTTGAATGTTAAATTAAAAAAAGAAAAAAAAAAAAACAAGTCCAAGCACTGAGAGCAGAATTGTGAAGATGTCGCACCGAAAGACATTACTTGAAGAACGTAAGCTTCTACTTTATTGGTTTAAGCATTTCGCTAAAGGAACCACTGCGCTTCCTGGTCTTCCCTTTTTATGGCGATCTGGTGGAATATTTCTTTAATGTTCACACACAGGTCCACCCATCGCTCTCTAAATCGAAAAGGAATTCAAAGAAGCGGTTATGTTAAATCTGGAGCCGTTAGTAAAACCGAATTTAGAGAGACACCACTTACCTTGAACGCAGCGGATTTTGTTCGGCTTGGTGTGGTTGAACACAGGAAAAATTGGCAAACCCCAAGTCCTCATCGTTTCCGCATGAATCAATTTTTCAAACATAACCTTTAGGTACATAATTTTCGATTAACTTATTAATTAATTGACGCAATTGCGGTTCGCTTACCAATTTGTTTGTTTTCCAGACATTCATTTTATAACATATTACTCTTCCACAGCAAAGGCACTTGGAAAGCATTTCTATCTCTTTTATATTGAAGGTCGAAAATTTGCTTCGCTGTTTGGTCATCCGGCGACAAGAGCGAAACCTTTTCGTTCCCATGTTTTCTACTGCAAAATATTCTTTAACGCAATCAATCAGAAATGTATCGTGAACTTGGGGGCAGCCACAAATATGACGTTGATATTTTTCACTTAAATAATTTATCATCGATGTACGAGTAGTATCGCACGGGCCAAATACAACCCAGCCTAATTGCGTCTTTTTCCTCTCTGGTGCGTGGATGGATTTCTAAATTCCAGTGTTTTAAGCCTATTTAAAGACGAGGTTTTACTTTTACAAATGATTTTATTGGAATTCCTTTCACATGATTGTACCTTTCGGCTAATTTTAATGCGTTAATAAATTTCAAATTATCGCCCGAAATAAAAGCATCAACTGTTCTCGAATTCAATTCTTCACGTACTATATTCGACGTCCACTTCAACTGCAGTGGTAGTTGTTCTCTCGTTCACTAACTGTTTTTCCATCAATGAAGTAGACGACCCAATGTCGAGAAAGGTAAATGTCCCAGCCCTCGTGCCATCACACGATACAACTTAACCATGTAATATTCTAAAAAGAATTGCGTTGTCTTTCGATGGAGTATGACACAAGGACGATGGGGTTGTTGTTGGTGTGACCTTATAGGGGAAATTCGATTTACGTCGACAACCCCGAATGTAAGGGTACCTGTTGAGGGGTTACAAATCTTGTTAGATGTGTGCCTATTTTCATTAACATTTGCTTGACGCTTGTGGTTATATTGTAAATTGTAATCATATCCCAACGGGAAATATACTTAGTAAGCGCTTCCCGAGGATGCAGTACTTATTCTTCATAATCGGAAGGAAGCAGCTTGTAAGGACTTACAACTTTTCAATGTTGATTGCTTACAAAGCAATTCTTTCAGAAGCTACTCGTAAGCAGTAATCATTTTTGTGGTAGCTCTCTTCTGATGTTGATAAAATGAGTTGGCGGAAATATTACTGTCTGGACAGCAGCGGCAACATTTTTCTTTTTAAGTTACGAGTACAAAATCATTCTTAAAGTGATTTTCGTGACAAATACAATAGATCGTGTTGTTAAAACCTAGTGAACGTCTTTTTGTTGATTTAAAGTTTAATTATACGGTCTTTATTTATTTATTATTATTTATTTATTTAGAAAATGAATCGACATGATGGAACTGGGACACCATCCCGTTGGAAATATGATGAAGCGAGTTGAATCAGTGGAAAGTTCTCTAATAGTTCTGGTAAATCATTTCGCAAAAATTCCAGATAGTTTGTAGAATTCAGCCTAAGCGGAAGGGGGCAGTTAGCTTGTTTCCAATTACACCTGTCACATATCGACGATGGATTTATGTTGAAATACGATAATTTATGTCTCCCTGTATATGGATTGCCCGGAGCCCATGTATGAAGACTATGAAAACTTGTCCGTCCGTCCAAAGAATTCTGCTAATAAACTCGTTTTCATCCAAGCTCCGCTCCAGCAACCAGTTAGAAAACTCCTCAAGTCTCTTTTCCAAATCAGCAGTTCTTGCACAGGTGTATGGTAGTATGGATAAGGATTTTCTGAATACAGTACATTGGAAATTTTATGTCTGGAAACATTACATTGTAAAGCTAAGCATCTGATGCTGATTGATGGATCAGTTGTAACAGCTTCCAGTATTCTTTCATCTACCGAAATTCTTATTACGTGTGGCGCTCCCGCGTTAGGTCCCGTATTTGAAACTGATCCCGTTTCTCGAAGTCTTCGATTCGTATTTCCAAATACTCCTTTACTAAGAAGTTGTCGGTTAGGATAAAGTTTATGGCATATTTGTCACGCACTAGTTGAGCTTCTATTGCACAGCCCATAAACGTAAATAATGTCTACGTATTCTTGGTTTGTAAATGCACACATTTCAAATAGCGTTTCTAAGCAATTTAATCTTAGCGTAAAAAATTAAACTGATGAATTATTTTTTTCTTATTCTTTTATACCATTTTTGTTTGGAAAATCTTCGAAATAGGCCCTCAAATCCCAAATCTAACTCTTTCTGAGAACTTTTAAGGAACAAGGTAAGGAAATGAGGGTTTTGCCAGGTACTCAAATAAACGACCACGCTTTAAAACTCTTTAATTGCTATGCAATTTAAAAACAATATTGGAAAATTGGCAATCCTTGGAATATTCTTACGAGTATTAGCAACTGTTGTTAGAAACGTTGGCAAAAAATTATAAATTCCTTTTTTTTACCTGGTGCATATTTTCCCAAGTATCATAAAATCTATGGGTTTTTGTGCAAACTTGATGATGACTTTTTTTTTTATTTTTTATTATTTTTACTTTCACCAGAAAAAAATTGTAAAACGTTGTGTTAATTCTATTTTATGTTAATCTTCTAAAAACAAAGTCCTACACGAAGTTTCTACTGTTAGTACGGTGCCGTGAAATAATGCCGAACGCAATAACTCCGAATTCGCGGCGTTATTTCGCTTTCATAAAGTTACCTAACAGAATTTCACCCTTTTATCTGCAGGTTTTAGCCGCTCACGCGACTTCGTCGCTTCGCTAAGGGAATGTCAACGACAGTCAGGCAGGCGCCTATAATTTCTTAGCAATTGTATTTTAGTTGTAGTTGTAATTGGTCGATTTGACATGGTACCGTTAATATTAATCATTTTTAGCATGAATGATGAGAACTGATTTATATTAACGCAATATTAAAAACAATGAAAAGTGAAATAATGCCGATTCGAGATTATTTCACTTTCACAAAGTGAAATAAAGCCAATCGCTAATATTCGGCCTTACTTCTCTTTTACGAAGCGAAATAAAGCCGAATTTCGGAATTCTGATTGAAATAATGAGATGTCTTAAGACCAAAAATACGCATAGATCCCTCACGGAACTCTTAGAGAGTGCTACAATTTTTCAGTGCATTCCGCTATAGGAATGCCAATTCAAATCCAGCACTGTTTCAAAAGAACTCTCCAAGACACTGAAAAACAGTTCACTTATCTAGAAAACCATAATATCAACAGGCAGCCTATAAAAAACTATTCACTTATATCTCCAGGTGTCTGGTATTTATCTCAAAGGAAATAAAGATAAGAATCTAAGCTTACTCCAAGGTACAGAAGGAAGTTATAGCGGAAAACAGAAAAACTAAAATAGTAACCAATCCGGGAAAACCGTCCACAAGTCCCATATCAAAACACAATTTCTCGTTTTATCTTTTCAGATTATTTCTTGGAGCCTGTAGGGGCGACGCGACGTCCAAATACTAAACTACACGAGATTGAGACTAGAAACCATAAATACAGGAACAGCAAGACTGCTAACAGGAACCCTCAAAATTATACTTGTACATATCGTCGACTTAGGCAAATACGAAGATACAACTGACCGAATAGAGGCAACGATTTGAGAGAACATCCAATTTTTGCCTTCCCATACAATGAAATTTCCTAAATTCGAACCCATCTAAACCGACTCTTTCACATTCAAATACAAAAGACAAAAGGTCTTTAGATTTCATCGCCAGTGCATGGACATGGATTGCAGGCAATCCAGAGCAGCACAGCTTCGAAATTATAAATAAAAAAGTTAGTAGCGAATTAATCAATCAGTAATAACAAGCAAGTACAATAGTAATTAAAAAATTAGTAATTGATAAGATTAACGAAGTAACAATCTCAAGAAACGAAATAGGCAAACACTTGAAAGATAATGAAGAATTAAAAATGAATTTATATTTAATGATAAATATAAAATAGAATTATTAAAACGAGGGATTGTTAATATACATAGGCTATGCTATTGGGTCAAAGTAAACATGGAAAATACTTACATTTTGTCAAATTTAGAGATCAAGGTTATGGAAAATATATTTAAAGGAGAAAACGTTCCATATAAAATACAAATATCGAAGAAACGATAGGATTCGTCGAAGTAAAAATAGCGCACAATAATAGAGTAATTCTTTATGTTATTAGCATACCAACTACTGAAATAAAGTCTTGCGAGACTACTTTGATAAAATCCGTAAGACAGGCCAAAATTATAAATCAAATATTATACGAAAATATTTTACAATGTACCAACAAATTATATGGTATTAGGACACTACGCATAACTTATAATAAATTGTCAATTTGTCCTAGAGAGAGTATCATAAATATAAGCAATGGAACATATATTTCAAATCTGCGAAGTAGCCTTCTTCTACCTGTACCATTGTAAGCATCCAATACATACCATCCTTTGATGAGATCATTTTCTTAAAACAGTACGAAGGAACAATAATGACGGATGGAAACATAGTCATGCTGAATGGACATTCATATTGGGGGGACGCCACAGGCAATACAAATTTCCTTAATTGATTGTGCCTTTATAGTACAACATATGAACAATATTTCCTTAATTTAAGAAGGCAAAATATTAATAATTAAGCCGATGGCAGCAAATCTTCGGAGGCGCCTCGAAAAAAAATTGTCCGCTGGTGAATCGTATAACTCATGATTGGATTATCTGAAATCAAAAAATCAAAATGCTGTCATTAGATACTCGCTTTCCCAAGGTCGAAATTTTTTTTCCATTTTTTAATTTTTGTTGACGCTTAGAAGTGAAAATTTGTTATTATAAAATTAATAATTATGCAAAATAAAAACAAAAAATCCTTGGGATACCGGCTCATTTACATAAGGAAGTAGTATACAAAATTTTAAGGGGTTAGGGGTTTACAATAGCCCATAGCCCTTCAGCTAAGTCATTATCATTTTGTGCGCTATTTCCCAAGTATTTACACTGAAGAGCAAAAGTGTAACAATGTTACAGCATTAAAATAAGGAACATATAGCACGCATAAATTTTGGAAGAAAATCTTTTTTTTTTTCTAAGAACAAAGTTTGAGGAATTCTTTACATATTCCGATTGTTTTTTTATACTTGCAACCAACGGTACAAAAATGACACAAATAAAAGTACAACATCGCCGCGTTGCAGAGAGTACAGAAATTAGCTTTTATTTTCGTGTTTGCTTAACGTGTCTTGATCATTTGGTGGCACCATTTAGAAGTGATCGGTAGTGTCGATAAAAAGATTTTATAAAATGGGAAGTTTAAGCGCAGAAATAAAAAAACAGACCTTAGATTTATTGAAAGAAGGGAAATCTAGTAGAGTGATCGCAAAATTATTAAAATTAAGCCACATGTCCATCTCGAGGATAAAAAGATTCAGCATTTTTGAAGGAGGTGAAGTGAACAAGGGAGGAGACCAAAAAAAATTGAGGATAGAGAAGCGAGACACATTGGGCGGCTTAAAAATGGCTGTGCCAAGCAACGACCTCCCGTTACTTAAGAAAAAGGCAAGTGTTTGGACTCTTCGTCGAGCGTTAAATAAAGTTAGCTACAAAGCTAAAGAAAAGAAGAAGAAGCCAGCGTTGTCAGCCAAAAATGTTCTGTCACGGAAAGCCTTTTCGCAAAGACATGTAAACTGGACTTTTGATGATTGGAGACGGGTAACTCCCAATTTCTGATTTCTACGTCATTTTTGCTGCAATCCAATTGTTTTTTAGGTAACTTGGTCTGATGAGACCAAAATTAACCGATTCCTGTCAGATGCCGTTCTTGGTTCTGGACAAGTTCCTCAGGTCCTCTAAAACCACAACAAGTCAAACAAACGGTTAAACATGGAGGAGATAGTTTGATGATTTGTGGGTGTATTGCGCCTAAGGGTATCGATCCCGTGGTCAAGGTTGATGGCGTAATGAGGAAAGAGAAGCACCTCAGTATTTTGGAGGAAAATTTGCAAGTTGCTGTGGATATGATGCGAATGGAGGAAGATCGGATTATTTTCCAACAGGACAATGATCCAAAACATTCATTAAAACTAGTGAAAGATTAGCTAAATTTTCGAAAATTCCACGCGATGGAATGGCCTGCCCAGAGTCCGGATATGAATCCCATCGAAAACTTATGGGCTTATTTAAAAAGGCGAGCCCAAAGGAATGATGGAATTATTGGACCGGGTGCGGGAAGAATGGTACGCAATTTCGCCGGAAACCGTACGTAAACTCTACGAAAGCATGCCGCGACGGCTTGCTTATTTAAAAAAGGCAAAAGGACTGTGAACAGATTATTAAGAACCAATTTTTTTACAAAATTTTTTTTTCTGTGCGGTGCAAAGCTGTAACAATGGACTTGTCTTGTTTTTTGTTTTTTTTTTACAATTTTGTTTTTCATTGAAATTTTCAATTTGTTAAATTATTTTGTTTATCAATAAATGTAAAAAGGTGAGAATAAGTTTTTATGCGAGAATTGAAATGAATTTAAGTTTTGTTTAATTTAGAGATCATTGTTACACTTTTGCTCTCCAGTGTATGTCCGCTTGAAGCATCTTGTTTTACTTTCTTTTATAGAAGGTATCTATTCTTGCCAGTCGGAATATGCCTAGTCGGTTCTCCTTCTAGAAAGCTGTACTCTCCGCCGGGCTGGTAAGCAGTTTGCTCCGAGTGATTTTATTTCTTGGCTTCACTAGTAACACGGTGTACCCCTTTTACTTGGTATTCGTCTGGGCATTGCTGCATCGCATTCTGTGGTTATAGTGCGAGTTCGACAAATTCTCTGCTGTTTCGCTGTCGACTAGGTCGCTGATATTCATCATTTCGTCGAACATGTCCTTGTCGGATGTTTCTACAATAGTAGGATACGTTCTCTGGCATTGGTGAGCCTGATACCCCACTCTGCTGCCAAATCACTAATGTCTCAGCCTATAACCACCGGAATAACGTGCATCTGCATTTAAGCTTTCTAGCATTGGCTGGAATTTACTTGTTGTCGAACTTGGCTGTGCGTAACTGCTGTAGAAGTTGATCCCGTTTAATTGTGCACAAACATTCCTATCCGTCTGATCGCTGGCATCTTTCAAGGCATGTTGTCCAAGTCCAAATTGTGGCATGCCATGATTTATCGCTGATCCAGATGTTTCTGTCGAGAGTTTTATACTGCTCCCTCGTCTCTAGCCGTTTATGGCAGGATGTCTCTGTATTATCTTCATGGTTGTTTGCTGGTGATGGCTCTCCTGAAGACTGAGAGTTTGTTGCTACTGGCTACATGCTTAGCATTCTCCGGGTTGTCCTTCTTGCAGAAAAACAAAGCGGGTATTTGTTGCAGTCTTTGACTATATGGTGTTCTTCCCCACATTTTCTACATTGTTTGGAGCGGTTTATCTCATGGTAGTTTACCCATCTAATTTTGATTCCGTCTGGTGTTAGCATTATGTGGACACTGCTTGCAGTCAAGTTAATCATTGCAATTTGGGTGTGTCCATAGGCGTTTCTTAGGCTTATTATTCCTGCATTGTCTATGTAATTCAGCTGATATTACTGTCTGGTCGACTCGCAGATCTCCTCCTACATCACCGCTTCCAGAGTAATGCGGTGCGTCAGAGCCCGTATGTCCACATTGTTCCCAAGGGTTTCGCTAATCTTTTTAAATTGGTCTCTTTTTTCTCATTTCTGGTTTCTTCTGATATTCGTAACCGATTGACCGAGAACACTGAGTTTGATATTCGTAACCGATTGTCCGAGAACACTGAGTTTTGGATCCGCCTTAACTTTCCGGAGTATTTCTGGATAGGAGAGTTCACGCTATGCCTTTGCTTCTTGACTTGCTTCTTATCATTGATGACCTTTGTCCAAGTGTTGCTGTCGTCACTTGTGGTCGGTTTACCGTCACTTGTGGCCGCTTTGTCGGCCTTTGTTCGGTCGGTTTTTTTACCCGTCGCAATGTTTTCCTTGCTGGAGGCAGTTCTTGCCTTCGCTCCCGTTTTTAGTCATGCCGAAGTCTGTGATGCATTATTTTGTCGAATGACTTCCTTGGCTCTGTCATCGTGCATCTCAATCTTCGACAGTGCATAGAGCGGTTTGATCGATTCGATGATTCGATGACATCTCACATCGGTTGGTGGATAGAACGCCTTTTGCTATCCTCCAACATTTCCACAGGTGTTTTTACCTGTGGTACCAGTTTGTGGAAGACAGATGAAAGTCGTTATCGATGCTCGGATGTGTAGTAACCATAGGATCCCATGGTTATCAACGCAAGCAGTGAGGCTCTTATGGGGAGCTGTGCTAGAACCGGATCGGTTCTAACCAGGAATGTTACAGAGCTGCAAGGTGTTTGGCTGCAGAGGCTCTAATTCTGATCGTTGCCATCCGAACGAAAAAAAAAGACTGTATGAGTGTGTGAATTTTTTTAGTCCACTATTTGAATTTTTGTCAGTTGATGAGTCTTTATACCGAATCACGGCCATTACATTTTGACCAACATCCGCCAATGACCTTTTAAGTTATTAAAAAAAAACTTACACAAAATACAATTAATTTTTTCTTGAAAATAGTGGACTCTTTCGAAAGTTTTTCAGTACTAGTCTAAATCTATTAATATAGCACGCAGTTGACGAAAATTTGAAAAAGATCTGTCCAGAATTGTCAGTTGCCTTAAGTTATTCAAGGAATACTAACAATTTTGGAGTCGTCAACTCAGAACTAACAACAATTTCGTTAATACGGGTAGTCCAACATCTGAACGGTCGAACTTTTATGGACAATCTCATAGGATATGAAATTTAAAAAAAAACCTTGGAGAATACTGCAAGTTCTCTTTATCTTGGCGTGACCCAACATTCGTACCCATTTCAGCTAGTTAAATGAGTAAACGGAAAGTATTGGCAAAGGAGAAGGAGGACGAGCCTGATGTTTCCAATGCCTGTAATTCTGAAATTTCAATTTGTCTCACCCGAATTTAATTGAAAATTCAATTAGCAACGGAGAATTAGGGAAAGATCAAACACTCTTCGGCTAATGACAGTGGAGATTCCTATCCCACCGAAATTGGTTTCAATTTCTAAGCCCGCAATTAGAAAATAGGACAAGCTAAATAGTAAACGTTAATGTCTGTGTTAAAAGGCGCAAACTTATCTCCACAGCAAAAAGAACATCTCAACAAATTGACAAAAGGAAAAATGCGTAAAAAGCAGCGAAAAATCACCCTTGGTTTTCATCATCATCAATTAATATGCAACAGAATGATTATTCAAAGCGTTTCTAATTAAAGGAAGTGGAAGTCATGGCCGATTTCCGGCTACGTGCAACAATTACAAAAAAAAAAAAGAACAACGACATTAGCGCTACTTGAAACGCTTAAAAGGCCACAAAAAACATCACCACCTATTGAAAAGAAATCAAATGCAAAGGAGGAGGACGTAATAAAGGAGACAAAACGGAGCAAACACACAACTTCAAACGCGAAGTCTTCAATGGACTTTGGACTTTTTGTGTTTTTTTTTTTCGCTGTCCTCTATCCTCCGCCCTGTGTTTTGGCGGCATAGGGTGGTGGTATGTGTATTTTATGCTCACAATCTGTAGATATGAAAAAAAGTATCTAAGCGATAAGAGAAAGAGATTAAGTGCATTGTTCGTTCGTTGGCAAAGCAGACTACAGAGAAAAATCGGAAGCTGCAAAGAAATGATATCGCTGTGTTTTTTCGGACCGGTTTTCGAAAAAAAAAAAAATCGCCGAAAACAGAGGGAAATAATTTGCTGGATTTGTTTGTCAGAGGGGTTTTGCTTTTGGTTTTAGTTTCTATCGTCAGTCTTTTGTTTTAAATGAAACTTCCTGGCAGATAGAGCGAATAGCTTTCATAGATAAACCCAATGAATGCTCATACTGTTAAGTACGTATTTTAGAGTTCGGCAATAAGACCAGCCGTCCCCATTCCCATACTGTGCCGACCTTGTATTGATGAGTTTTTATCTTGTTTTGGAGATAATGAGATTTTGGGATTTCAGACGAGTTGGCTACTGGGTTGGTGGTCTATTTTTTTTTTCTTTTTCAGTTCAGTTGAAGTCGATTAATGGATGGAATATGGTGGGTGTCAGAGCTTGTGAGTTTTAAATGAGAGTAGAATTGTTTTGGACATGAGAAATCGTCAAAGGGATAACGTTGGCTTATGTGGGCGTGGTTTTTAGAGATTTGGTTTTAATGGAAGTGCTAATAGTGCTTTTAGTTACAGAAAAAAAAACCGCTACAATAGTTTATGTAAGCATTAAGAAATGTAATGACTCAATTCTGCATTGCGTTTGCATTGGGACTTTATTTTATCTTTAATTTTAATTTAAATTTTATCTTTACAAAAGTCAAGCTATAAACTGTTAAAAGATTTCCTGATGCTAATTACAGGCAAATATCACTCCTGTCGACCCATTCGAAAATTATGGCAGCACTTTTGAATGGATTTAATCTTCAATCTGCATCTACTAAAGCAATAGATTGTAGTGCTGGTGTGTCACAAGAGTTTGCCTTAGAACTAATTCTCTTTTAAGATTTCCTCCGTCCAAGAGTGACTTTAGATAATAGCTTACCAATAACGCATACCTAACCCACACACACAACTTCGCCTGCGTTAAATCAATACTCGTCTAAAATCCTAGTCATCACCAAAGAGGGTGAACTCATTTGGCTTCTCAAGAATGCCAAATAAATTCTTTCTCAAGTCTGAGAAAGCATCCTAGAGTCAAAAATTTGGTGAATTAAACACACATGTTATCAGTATAGCCGAGCCTACAAAGTTTACAAGTACTCAACTGACTCTGTAACACCATAAATTCTAAGTTTACCCAACGGTTTTCGCTCTAAAGATGTAACAACTATTTTTTAATGCAAATTATTATTCTAAGCAAGGGTGGAAGTGGGAATACGAGTATATACCCTTTTCACTGTGGCCAGGTGAGGCCTATTGCGATTATTAGGGTTATTTTATTCTAAGTAAACTTATTCTTATTACATCTCTGCATATACTTCTATCTCTATGTAGCATCGGTCATAGCCACATCGTTTTCAGAATAGGATGCGAAGTCACGGCCTTGTTAGAAAAAAATGGATCTGCGAAAATCCAACTTTACACACTTTAAGGAGGAGCTCAGCAGGTCTCTCAATGCTCCTCTAAGATTTAAGCGAAATAGAAGGTAAAGGAATCTATTCAGAGTATGAACGACGTAGTCACCAACTGCATTTACCTGACGTGTCCACCCAAGAAAAACTCCTGCATAATATAAGAAGCTAATTCGGATTTCTAAGAGTGCATCTTATAAAGACTTTGCAAAAAAAATCAAAACAATCCATGAAACTAGTGGGCTAGTAATAGCCTTCAAAAGAGGGAAATCTGTCAGACTAGAAACACGCAGAAGATTTGTCTCATGCTTGAAACTCACTTCACAGGTAATCTGATCAGAAATACAAACTGGTACAATGGTTCTAACGCCTACGTTCGAATATATAGATGATGTAGCTAAGTTGTCTGTTAGATTGTCGTTAGCCCCTTAACTTTGGAAGTAGTAACAGATTTCAGCAAATCTTTAACGGCTACAAATGTAGATACTTCTCTATATCCATCTGTCATTGCCATGCGAATTGACTAACCTAACTAAGAGCAAAGTCTAAGGTTTTCGCCTTATACGAGTACGATAAGGCCAGTGTCATTCTCTCTGGCTCTGAATTTCCTCGAATGCAGTTTTGATTACAGGGAAAGTCGTATTCTGGGAACTATCAGAGTCTGCTTTTTAAGCGCATATTCAGTGCTCCCTACTAGATTTTGAAGCACAGTCTTGCAAGAATTTTTACCAAAGGGGGTGCATTCATAAAAAGAGTTCCGTCCCTTAATGGAATCAAGTCATACTGACAGGTCTGGAGGTCTTTATAAGTGAGAAATCTACTCTCACTGGTCGCCAGGCGTTCGGTATGTAGGGTTAGCAGTAAAGATTCGCTACAAATTTGGCTTCAACTGATTTTTATCTTCGCAGAATGACTGGAAGCATATTATCGGTGTCACATTGCCTTAACCGCCACCACCGTAAATACCAAAGATGCTCTTCAGCTTCTTCAGAACTAAGTCATTTGCAGTTCCAGTTGAGCTGCTTTTGGGCCTACTCTGATCTGCTCACCTAGGGTGTGAGTTTCGAGAAAAAGACCGAGAATCCCTGTTTTCCATTCAGTATAGGTTCTATCAGATTTTCTGACTGTTTGTATATTTGCCCAGTTTGGTGGTTTCAATCTGGGTATTTTGATGTCTTTTTGCAAAAGCTTACATTTAAATAGTTAAGCCCACCTTCAGACGTACTCGTACCCTCTGCCATACACCAACTCCTAATTTCTTAGTCCAATGTACTCGTACGTCAGTGTTTTTCCTTCTTTTCTCCCCCAAAATTTTCTTCCACTGCGCTATGTCTGAACATATTAAGAGTATTTATAATCTCCTGAACGCACACTAATAAAAAAACCCCGAACAATCTTCTTGCAAATAAATTAATTCAGAAGTTTGCTGATTTCCTTACGTAGTTACTACAGATCTGCATTTATCATGGAATAGTCGATTCTGAAAGAGTTGTTTTCACACAGGGCACGTCATTTCAAAATATTTTATATGGACTATAACCAAGTTTTGAACAGTTTGCTATACCTTCTGCGTCGAATGGGGCATTGTATGAGTTGTGATAAATTTTCGAAGCTCGTCGTTAAAGTCGGTCCAGTTGGGCTTTCTCGGAGAGAGATGCTAAAGACTTTGCATTCGATTTTGAATTCGGTGTGCATATGGTATGTACTTATTTTATGTGGTGGTTTAAGTGTCCATAGTAGCGATCCTGCCATAGCAACCAAAAATACCACGGGTGGATTGCCGCTATCGCTATTACGACCTGGGGTACATTAATCCATAAGGTTGCCTTCCATATTGGTCAGAATTGGTCCGCTTTTACCGTTTATGATATTTTTAGAACCTTGAAATTTTTGATTATGAAGATCGCCGGTAAATACCCGCTTCTTGGGAAGCCTCGAAAAGATATCCTTGCTAATGATTTTCTAGTGGATGAAGAAGTATAAAATTTGCTAAACAAATTATACGTTGGAAAAATAAAATGGAAACTTTTGAAAACAAACTGCATATTTGGATATGTCATAATTTGTTTGGAGCTCTTTGGCTGCCTAATAACCTCTCCCTTTTCCCATATTGCTGACTTAATAAGAATATTCATTTCTAAACGTACTGGGGTCTTTTCTCTAATGTGCTGCTCAACGCCGTGAAGGCAAATCATGCCTGATAGAGTCCACGAGTGACTATTTTAGTATACGTTGTTAGGGTTTTCTCTGCTATTTTTTTTTTGCCGAAAATGTTGATGGGAATCAGGTTCAGGATGTCTTCAACATGATTCCTAAGCAGATGGAGGGGTTACTGAAAGCGCACTTATTTTTAAGATAATTAGTCACATACGTATGCATTTATACACTTGTTTATTTAACGAAAAACAATGAAATATGACATTGAAACAAATACACTTGTTTTTTTTCAGGACCTTATTTCTGACTAGATTTTATACACGATTTCGTCCGCGTGATACTTAGGAAATAAAATTTCGTTGAGTTCAGAGAGTTTTCTAATATGAGAAAATAGGAAAAAATTACGCTGGGAAATTCAATCGTTTTAGCCATACAAATCTCCCGGTCCGGATGGTATTCTATTGATCATGCTACAGAAAGCACCGGAGGTAGCAATCGCAAAAATTATGGAAATTCTTAGACACAGTCTAAAAATAGGGCCATACCAATAGCTTGGAGGGAAGTTAATGTGATTTTTATACCTAAAGCTGTCAAACAGGGGCATATAACAGCAAAATAATTCAGACCAATAAGACGATCATCATTTACGCTTAAAACCCTGGAGCGATTATTAGAGATTCATATTAGGAATAGATACAGCAACGGCTTTTTGACTGAGTTACAACATGCTTACATGAAAGGAAGATCTGTAGAAATCTCCCTGCACGAGGTGTTGGGGAAAATAGAGAAGAGTCTACGCTTCGGAGAGTTTGCGACGGCGGCCTTCCTCGATATTGAAGGAGAAGGCTGTAACCTGGAGTACACCGCCATTAAAAATGCTCTAGTAGACACGTGGTCATAATAGTGCAATGAAAATGCTTAAATATTTTAACCGACATTATGGAGGTTGCCCTTAAGACGATCAGCACTTGGACAAAAAGCTGTGGTCTGAAGGCCAACCCTTCCAAAACGGAACTGGCTCTTTTTACCAGAAAGTACTAGATACCGTAATTCAAACTTCCAAAACTCAAAGGGGTGGGATTGTCCCTTTCGAACAGCGTGAAATATCTGGGTGTGATTCTGGACAAAAAACTGAATTGGTATCTTGATGTAGCGGAAAGAACCAAAAAGGCATATAAATCTCTTTTTATCTACAAAAGAATAGTATGAAAAATTTGGGACTTAAAACCTGTTAAGGAGTACTGGCTGTATACGTACTTACGTACGTCGCACTAGTATGGTGGAATGCAACCGACAAGAAAATGATTTACGGAAAATGGCTTCCATAGCCATTACAGGTGTGCTCCGTACCACCCGCCCCTACGGCGGCATTGGACACTTTTTGCACCTAACACCGCTTAATTTACAGATCAAAACACTTGCTGGCAGCAGTGCTATAAAACTCACTAATCTGAGTTACTTCAAGAGCAGTGGTTTCGGACGTGGCACGGTAATAACGGACCTACTGCCAGGAAAATCAATTCCAACGGATGAAGTCCTTCCCTGGTCGACTTCGACATAATTTATCCGGAGAGGGAGGACTGGAAAAAAATTCAATAATCAGGTCGAATGAAATTGCAATTTTCACAGATGGCTTAAAAATTGAGGAAGGAACAGGTCTTGGTATCTTCTCAGGAGATCCAGAACTAAGAGTGTCTATAAGACTACCGGACGCAAGCAGTGTCTTCTAATCAGGGGTTCTGGCTGTCCTCAGGGCGGCTGAGCAAATGCAGATGAGATCGGTATTCGAAAGAGATATCGCAATGTACATCGATACCCAGGCCGTACTCAAGGCAATGGAATCAATCAACGTCAACTCTGATACAGTCAGGGGCTTAAGGCACTACTATCTCTCTCTCTCTCTCTCTATCCAATTTTTCGAAAAAAAACTTGCACGTGCTCCGGCATTTTGAGTGCTAAGTTCTTTTAAAAAAAAAAAAGTCAGAACCGGGTAAGACTGTGCTGGGTGCCAGGACACTGCGGTATTAAAGGAAATGAACAAGCGGACGAGCTTGCAAGGAAAGGAGGGAGGGCTACACGATAATACTGAGGTTGCCAACATCAAACCAACCCTTTGCATAGTGAGAGGTACTATTGAGGAGTAAATTACAAAAACTGCCAACCTAAGGTGGTCAAGTCTTGAAGGTCATAGGATATCGGCCGCTCTTTGACGTCAAAAAAGACTCAAATTGTCAGATACGGATATCTGTGTTGGTCTGCAAGCTGTTGAAGACTTAACACACATGCTGTGTGAATGCGAGGCAATATAGCGTAATCGAAGCAAATTTTTAGGGAAATATTTTTTTCGAAAACCTAAAGGAAATATACGGCACGAACTTCAACGCCCTTCTCTGCTTTTGCAAGAAAATTGGGTGATTGTTTAGGTTACTTCCATTTGAAAAAAATGTTCATTTATCAACGATGTTAGGTGTACTATTGCCATTTGAAACAATTTGTTAGGCATTGCTCACATGTGAATATGTCCACGAGTAAAGCAACTCTGATTCAAACCAATGACGGTTCTCTTTAAATTTTGACCCTGAGGTTTATTGATTGTTATTGGGAATTGCAATCTCATTAATCCTCTTTTGTATTGTGTTTGCGAATCTTTACAAAAGACCGAATTTGCTGATTGTGCTCTCATGTTTTGTTTCAACTGAAGCTTTTCAAAGTACTGAGCGTTTTAAACACGCGCTAATCTCTAAAATCTGGTCGTCTAAAATCTCCTGCGAATAAAAATATTGCCACGTCGAATATGTAGTTGATTATTGTTTCTTAAATCTTGCGTTGTTCTATTGAGAACTTCAATCGATACTTTTTTCACCATAGTACATTCATCCTATACCACTCTTATAAGGCTTTGGGCTTATTACTGTTTATGGATACACCATAGACTGGATCTTCCATACGATCTGCTTCAATTGGTATCTTGAACATAGAATGAACTGTTTTTCGTGCGGAAAGCAGATTGGTGGGAATTACTGACGGCGCTCAGTGGCTCATTTAGACAAAAGTGGTTGATCGATTGAATTTTTGGGTGGGTATATAGTGCAAAATTTTTAAATTCTCTGGATTGGCAAATGTTTGTAACTCTGGTAATCAAAACAATTATTCCGTTTGGATTAACAATTTTACTTGTAGAGGCAGTCAAATTTGAGCAATTTTTAAAGTCACCTAAAAATCTATTTCTTTTAATTTTTTTCTAGTTTGAGGCAAGCGTTTCAAAAAATTTTTTTCTTTTTCGTTTTTTTTTATATTTTTCTTAAAACTATTTAAATTAATGTGTTTTGAAACATTATTTCCAGTATACTTTTTAGACTTTGGGTTGAGTTTAAATAAAATAAATACATACATACTTAAGAACACAGGAGCGTCAACTTGCATCCTTTTGTACTAGAGAGATTTGATTTGAAGAGATCATTTTGACATTACGTTGTCCTCGCCCCCCTCCATCTTCCTTGGGTAGGTGTTTTGTGGTTTGTATGTCCTTTGACTACCTCTGTTTGTTTCTGTCCACGTATGTTGTAATCTTCGTCTTCGTTCACTGTTCTGCGCCTCCCTCCTGGTTGTATCTTGCCTTGTTCGTACTCTTCGCACTATCCAGTATAAGCTTTGCAGGAGTCTTGGCTTTTCATCGGCACACTATGGATCAGTGTAGGTATACATATATGCAGTAATTAATATTTTGCATATAAAAAAGACATATTGTAATTAAAAAAAATAATATTTATTTTATGAAAAACTTAAATTTCAAAAAAAATGTAACAAAGGATATCTAATAAGATAAAAAAGGGAAATAAGTGGTTAATTAAATAATACAGAAATAAAAGAATTGTTATGTGGTTGTTGGATTTTATAGATCGCGTTGGTGTGTGGACTTTGGAGACTGATTTTCCAGTCACTCTCGATGGGGCCGGCGGCGACGAGACGTGACGACGACATAACGGAAATTATATGACTGACATTACGGCCAGAATGGTAGCAATTGGTGGCGTTTAAGTGCGATAAGGGTGGGTTGGCCATCCTCAGCCAACAACACCCGGCTTATTACAGGTCGTATCGAGCTGTCATCGCTGTGTGACCCTGGGACGTATTATTCGGTGTAGGGTACATAGGATTAAATTAGATTTAGGTTTAGTTATGAGTCGTTATTTAAATTTCAGTCTTAGGGTTTAGGTTAGTTTAGAACTAGTTACTTTTAAACGCGAACTGTGCGAGTTAATGGCGCACAAATATGATCTTCTTGTTTCTTTTCTTCCTTTTTTCTATCATCTTTCTCTCATCCTGTCTTTTAAGTCCGTTCGTATCGTAACGTAGCTTTCTTCTTAACTACCCTTCGTTCTTTTTTGATTTTTTTTGATATTCTGGCACGAAATAAAAGAATAAGAGAGTTGAGCTGCACGGGGTAGTGGCAAGAATCAACCCAATCCGACGAGCTAGAGCCGAGCAACCGCGAGCGTGCCACTGCCATCTACTCCGGCATCATGGATGCCTCCGTGGCTGACTACACTCCTTACACTATTTTTAATTGCTTTTAACAAATAAAATTGCTGTAATATAAGCCACAAACAATTAAAAATAGTAGAGTAGATTACTTCTGACAACCACCTATGTGTTCTTGTCTGTAAAGCCCCATCGAAATCAGTTCAGCCGTTTCGACGTGGCTGGAGACGTGGAGACAAAAAAATTGTTAACCGCGTTTGTTTCTTAAGAACACACAAATAACCATATACGCTTAAGAAAAGGCAGTTATTTCGATATTACAGACACACAATTCAATTCAATTTAATTTATGTATTGTACATACAACTATACATAGACTATATTCAAATTACGAAAACAAATATATCAAAATGGCAAAAAACAAACAAGTATATCAGATTTCGTTTCATACTTGTACAAACTTCATATAACAATATAACGGTCTTTTCTGTTGACAAGAAATGACAGAATGTGGGCCTATTATGGAAGAGTTATTCTTTAGAGCGTTTATAGGGGTAGAATTTCGATGCGTAGTACAATCTTCGTGTGGTGTGCAGTCATGGATATAAAACAAAGCAAAGCCTCTCTAGAAATATGAAATATTATAATTTATTTACTCTTAAAGGGAAATATTTATGGTGAAATTGGTTTAATAGTCCAAAGAAGTCGTTACATGGTCTAATCGATTTTTCAAAAAATTTAAACTGGTGAGCTTTCTTTATATTGCAGGAATTGGCCTTCCGGTTTCGGGAAGTTCTACCTGAGTGGTGCCGCAGGAACTTCGTTCGGAAATTATTTCACCTTCCTATTCTGACTTAAATGGATGTAGATACCTTTATTTCATTTAGAGACTAAGTCAGTAACATTAGAAGTACGTTAAGCTAGACTTTGTTTCTGGAGAATAAGCCTTGTCACGAGGACGAGGAAGATTTCTTTACGAAAATGCATTCAGCGCTGAGTGATTGAAACTTGTATTGTTTCTTAGTAAAGGGATTGCTACTTAAATAAAAATATAGAAGTCCTGAGTTTTCTGTGAATGCTTCTGAATCTAATCTTAACGGAAGAGTTAACGCGTGGAGAAAACCAGAAACAGGCAGATAACCTAGCATCTGCTATAAAACCTTATGGTAGCTCGTCATATTTTGTGGCTATTTATCGACCACCGGGACTTGAAATCCTTATACTATAGATTAATTTGTATGATAGCTCAACAAAACTGGGAACAAAAATGACGTTGAATACTACCAAGACTATAAACCTGTTACATTTTATAATAGGGATAACTCTGGAGTCACGATGCAGTACTCAGCTACACTACTATATTCCCACCCCATAAGCAACACTTGTATCTTCCAATAGCAACAAGTACATCATAATTCATACCCATAATCGAAACACAAAGCCCAGAATAAGTGATTCCACTCAGTGGAGAATCCACTTCACGCTGTCACAAGCGAAACACTTTTAAACACTTCAATGCATTCACCCTGAAGTGTGCTATATGGGTCAAAGCCAAAATGCCGACTCGACAATAACAACATAGGGCATGCATTAAGTATCGTTGCACTTCGCCAGCAAGCAGTTGTACACAAAATGGTTCAAATTACCGACCGAACGTACGAACGATCATGAGAGCCGACACGAAAGAGTAACTAACTGGGACACTTAAATAGAACAATTAAATCGAAAATCGAAATCAATAAATGAAAAATGCATCGTGGGAATAATTTTGTACTGAAGCTATTGCGTAAGTATGCAAGCGGAATTATGGATAAACTAGTATAAAAGGCAGTGGTTGGGAAGGACAAAATCAGAGATAGAGAAATACTACAAACAGTAGAAGTCGCAGCCCTTGGTTACACAGCGGGCCTTTAACTATAAAAAATTAAATAAAAACTATTATAACGATTCAAACAAAAGTCTTTTCTTTCTCTCCGGTTCGAGCTCTCTTCTCCGTACTATTACACGGAAAGCACGGAGCAAGCAATCGTAATCTAACAACGCTGTAATTTTTAACATTTCCTTGACATTTATGTGCCACATGCACTCCACATGATCCAATACCAAAAACGCGTCGGCATAATATGCGCACAGAATAAACTGTAACCGCTGTGAATGAATGTGTGGCGAGAGATCCTGATTGTAGAGTGCGGACAACTTTGCGATCTTATCGCTGGTGCAGAGCTTAAATGAGACCATGATTTTAGCAGGTTGAAGTCGACCATTATTTTTATCGAAAAACTGTGTTTAATGACGAAACTCACTTTCGGTTTAATGGGTTTTATGAACAAGCAAAATTTTCGTTTCGGAGTGAGGCAAATCCAAATCACCACCAATGAACGTGCAAAATTTAGTTTCATTGTAATTGACCAATGTCCAACTCTCCAGACAGTGACCAGTGACTATTTTTTCGAAAATATGGACGATATTGATACGAATGCCCACAAAATTATAGTCTTTTTTTTCTACTGGAACGGAACATTCAGACAAAGAACTGTACTCCTTTTACGTTCTTTTAACTAAAATGTATCTGTCTTTCATATAAAGATGACTAAACGCTTCAGTGGCGTTACTCGTACCACATCCTTTTGTTTCTTTTTTTGTTTATTTATTTAATTCATAGCATCTCTGTATCTATTTAAGTTACAACAGCTTTTTGTACTGAACAGCTATGAAACTTACAAAATTTAAATTAATAATAACAATAATTTAAAATAACAGCAATTTGAAAGGCATTGGAAAAAAGAGAAAGATAGAAGAACAATTTACGGAAAGTTAAAAGAATAAAGAATAGAAGTAGGACAGAAGTATTAATTAGAAAAAACATAATTAAATAGGTCATTAAATCGCTAATTGCAACTTGCATAATATTTGAGTAGGATTTTCAGGGCGGACAACCATAGAGAAAGTGCTCCTATGTGTTGTTATCACTCTCACAGCGTATTCTGTCACCCATATCTAGCTTGCTTAGTTGTTTAGCAAAAGCGTAATAAGTAGTCTGCTGTTTTTTCCACCGAGGAACAACGGAAAAGTCTCTGATCTCCAAGGGACTCTGTCCAGCATTCATTTGATCTGCATGCATTCTGAAGAGTCACGACGTCTGCTGTTATACTCACAGAAAACACAGTTGCCAATAGAATATCTAACCGAGGACGCAGGCAGTCCTCAAGCAGGTTAGGATCTTAAAATATTATCCTCTTAGTATTGCCTAGGAATTTCTATCGGCGATCGCTATCCCACGATCCCATTGTGGGTTGATCAGTCAGGCTGCTGACTGTGTCCAGAGAATTCTTGCTTTCTTAAACTAGACTGAAAATCGTTAAGACGGTTTTTCCAGGCTTTATTACCTCTCGCTTCGTAGATCCTTTGCCTCTTTCGACGATAGATAGACTACAGATAGATAGACTACATTCATTTCCTGACATAGATTTTGGCCGATACCATTCGAAGCAACAGGAACTCCGTGACACCTGTGTCATTGCATCGGACGGCATGTCCATAAAATCAGAGTCAAAATACTGTATGCAGGTTAGGCCATCAAAACTCTAGTGTGTGCTATAGCACTGACCTATTCTTTTTCAACGGACGGTGGCTTTGAGAGCCCACGATATGAATATTCTGGGGAGGGAAATTCATCACTGCATCCAGAGCAGTTGTCTTTCAAATTTAGGAAAATCGGATGTAGCGAATTTTCTTGAGAGATTGTTTTAGCAGACAACAAACACATACGATATAATCTTGTCTCATCATAGGTATCTAGATTAAAAGGACCTTTCTAGCCGAAAGGTTCTTTACATTGCCAGAGAGTCGATAAGTCTCTTCGACGTAACATGTTCAGTCCAAAGAAGTTCGCTTAACTAGTCCTGGATATATTCAATTACTTAACTTCGGAGAAATGGATGGTGATACCTTTGAGCGCTAGATGAGTCCGACCGGTTTGCTTCCTCCTTCTCATAACACGAACAACCACCGTTTTTAGACGATTTACTGAAAGGCACGGATACGGCTGCCTTCTTTTAAAAGCAGGCAGTCGCTAGATGCGATCCAACGGATTATTCAGGTGCATTATCAGAACCATTAAGCAGTGAGTCGACCAATATGTAACATATTGTCTACTATCCACCACCTGTTCATCAACATAGCTCTTATCCAAAAAACTAAACTACTTATTCGTCTGCTCTATGTTGTCTGGTCAACGTACATATGCTGCCAAGAATTGCGTTGTCGAACCATCAATGTCGCTGAAAATGCCGACAAAATACTCCTTTTTGTGGAGAGTGCCTTCGGATTTTGAAGACTTACTTAGGACTCGATTTAACGACATACTACCTTGAATTCCCGGAATGTATTTAGAAAATTGGAAATACAAGTTTATTCATCTAATTCTATATTGTCCCCTTCGGACTAATCCCCATCGACTGCAATACACGCGCTTGATCCAATCCTCGAAACATTTTTTATATTCGGTTTTCGGTATGTCCATCAGTGCTTCCTGCGATTTTCCCATTACTTCCTGTCGGCTGCTGAAACGCGTTCCCAGTAGTGGTTTTTTATCTCGATTGAACAGAAATAAGTCACAGGGAGCCAAATCAGGTGAATTCGGTGGCTGTTGGATGGTGTTTTTTGCATTTTTGCGTCAAAAAATTACGAATAATGATGGCACTGTCCACGAGTTTTCTGCCCACAATTCTGGTCTCTTTCGGGGCGAATTGCTTCACGTAAACGTCTCATAATGCCCAAGTAATACTCTTTGTTTACTGTCTGGTCTTCTAGCAAGAATTCATGATTCATGTAATCCATGAAAACCGTGAGCATTGCTTTCTTTTTTGACTGAAAACGACGTGTTTTTTTTTGGTCTCGGCTCATTTGGTGAAAGCCATTTACTTGCCTGATGTCTGGATTGCGTGTCGTACTCATCGGATTCAGCCTCGCAAATCATCTCTTTTGGTCTCTTTTTTGCATGAAATTGAGGTCTTTTGGCACCAACTTCGCTGCTACACGACGGAAACTTAAATCATTAACCAAAATGTGTTGGACTTATCCATAGGCAATGTTCAAGTCCTCCGCTATCTCTCTGATGGTTAGTTTGCGGTTATTGACCAACATTTTTTTTACTTCATCAATTTTTTCGTCGGTTTTCGACGTCGATGGTCTGCCACTGCGTTCACCATCTTCGAGTGAGCCACGACCACTTTTGAACCGCTCGTGCCGCTGGTTTTCTTTAGAGAATCGATACCAAAACAGTTTTTCAACATTAAATCCGTTTTTTACGCGAAATTTAATACAAGTTCGTTGTTGCAAATTTAAATCCATTTCTAAAATTGTAAAAAAATCGCCAACACACACAGAGATAGATGCACTCTTGGCTACGTAACTTTTGCAAATGTCAAGCTACGACGATTTACCAACTTAACAAAAAATACCGAACTCAAATCGGAACAATGGGACGGCCACACGGTGGTGCGGTACGGGAACTTTTTGATCAAGGTGGTATACCGTGAAATCGAATAGAGAATTGGCCACTGAGGTTGTATGGTTTAATTCTACTCGATTACTTATTTTAGGGCTATGTAAAATCCATGTTTGGAAGCCAATATTCAGCGCATTATTGATGAAATCGAGCCTCGCAATTAGACGGAGAGGATGCGATTCCTGGAAGCCATATGCCGGAAATAGAGTTCAAAACATTATGTTAAAATTCATAAATGAATACAAATGTTTGAATAAAACTCAATTCCAGTCATTGTTGTTTCTAAAAAAAGTTCTGTTGCTCTTTAAACACATTGTTTATAATTGCTTTAAAGTACTAAAAATTTCTCAACAATTACCAGGCATTAGTTCTATAGAGAATTAGTGGGCTCATTTCACGCCAAAGTTGTCAAATCTTCCAAGGCAAAAGGTAGCCAGCCAGAGGGTTTTTAAAGAAAGAAAAAAGAGCCAGTTGAACCAGATTTTACGAAAAGTATTAGTATAATCTGAGTGTTTTGTAAAAGTCTTGAGACGCGAACAGTGCATACTACAATAGAACATTTTTATAATATTTATTTGAACTAAAAATAGCGCTATTTTATGCGAATATGGCCGTACTATTAAAATTTACGGACACATCGTTGTTTAAGTTCGGTTTAGTAAACAATTGTTTATGGTGTTACTAAGTATTTAGGACGTTCAAATATAGTTCAAGCCTCTTCCAACGCAGAAAGAATTGTTTTGTTGCTTCAGCAGTACTTATCATTCATGAAAGCTCGGAAATACAGATTGTCTGTATGTGAAATTATGAAATAAAAGATTAGGTGTTCATGGCTGTGTAGAAATTCTCTTGCGCTGTTGGTTGGGGTTGTTTGCATCGTGGCAGGGTGCCTGCGATCCCATTCAATGTCTCCTGTCTTCCTTCTTGAATTCATGGTCTTTCATCCCGAGATTTTCAATTAAAGTCTGTCGAACTTTACCTCTTCCGGTAGCAGTATTTTTTCAGTATGGATAAGTAGCTACGATGCACTATAAATGTATATCATTTACATAAAATAATTTTTTATCGCTAATCAGTGGTTTTGGCGTTTGTGTATTTTTCTTGCACTCAATGATTATACAGTAAAACAAACAAACTTCAATTTTGTTTACCTACTTATACAAATAATTATTATTCCATATACAGTACATTATAAATTTAAATAAAATGAAAATATTTATTGATTTTTTCAAATATTTAAAAAACAAAACAAAAAATGCATTAAAAATTAATTTTGTTTGGTATTTATTTTCTTTGCAGTGCATCCTTGTGGCCATAATTATGTAAGCATGTGTACATACCAAATTTTGTTATTATTTCCCAATTTATTGATATCCTATTATTTTTTATTTAAATGCTGGCATAGGTATATAGTACTCGTACCTCTGCGTATCGTGACTATTTTAATTGTTTACCAATAGCGAGTAGAATAAATTAATTTTATTGAAGTCATTGAAATATTGTGCGTATTTGCACGTAGCGAAGTTTTAAAATGCCGCTTTACCGCAAATCGATGAGTATTCACCTGAGGGTTTTTGAGGTATTGAAGAGTTCGTTTCATTTTACAATTAAAATAATATTTTGTATTCATAAGTACTATTGTTTCTATTGCAATTATTAGTTTTATCAAAATTTAAACAAATTGTGTGGATCACTTCGTAAAACATGAGTGCAACTAATTAAATCGGCTTTTGTCAAATGATATGTTGTTTCGGCCGTAATCTCCTTCAATTCCATCCATGATATTTGGGTAGATGAACATATGGTATGTACTTGAACACACACGAATGTAAGTAAATTTTATGGACGTTCGTGTGTTTGTTTGGGTATTGATGTAACATAATTCAGGGATGAAAGTTCACTGGCTTTCTGGTTGAAAATGTGCAAATTAACCGGGAACCTCCGTTCATTGTTGCTTTAAAATATTGATGAGGTATTCAACTCTCGGCTCTACTCGGATATAAGTATCATATCTATGAACGAACATCTACTACACACAATGTGGTTTTGTTTGAAAAAAAGAAAAAAAAAAGTTTGTTTTCCAACAACTTGGGAACAGGAAATGTAGCATACTGGGGTGTGTTGTAATACTTGTGTGTCTAATAAAAAACATCCCTTTCTCACACATGGTAAACATTTTACAACTTTAGAGATTGTTCCCCTCATTTTGATGGTGGGTAGATGTTGATGATTCCACAAATCAGGATCACTGTTTGCTAAAGTGGAACTTTGCAGATAAAACTGTGTTTGCTTGAAATTAAGAGATTGGATGTGAAATTAAGCCGGCGAATAAAACCGATGTAAAGTTTTTCTTCTTTTTTTGTGTGTTCTTATAACCGTATTGTTGTGGAATTCCATTTAAGGCTTATTAAACATTACAAATTTGTTATGAAAATCGAGTCGTTGAGGGTTATATACCCAGGGGAGAGCAGCTTGATTTAATCTGTGCCAGATATTAAAAAAGCTTAAGTTCTACAATACTTACAGCAAACTAAATGTTTGCATTTTCTTCAACTTTTTGGCAGCAAAATTTACTTATTCCTCGAAAGATGAGTTATGCTTTCGTTTATAAAGATCTATAGTATCAGGATTCACTATAATAAGTCAAAAAACACTTATAGTCTGTTCTTCATATTATAGTCCAGTGGCTTTGAATTTGTGAAAATTTATTTACCTCACGTTGTTAGCGTATATTAAAAACTATGAAGTCCACAGACTTGTATTCATACTAATCTGACATACTTACTCACTATAAGCAATCCCATCGATATAATTAACTGAAACTCAGTTAGTATTTAGCAACAATTTTCACGGATCAAACATGACAAAACGATTGTTCTGACTTATTAAAACGCTGTTAATATTTACGTATTAAGATAAGTGGTTTGGCCCATTGTATATGGCGTAACAGATTTCTATTGGCCAGAGTTTGTAGCACTATTTTTACGCATGTTTTTGGTTCCATCTTCCACCGTAGAAACTGCAAAATTTATATAATTTAAATTGTCATTCCTTACGTCACACGGTAATATATTTGCATTTGCTTTAACGGTGCAACCAGAAATACACAGGGGGTTCGGCACTTGCCTGTATACAAGTAACATGTTTTCAATATCGCATTATCTTTTAATGTGTGAGACACGAGTGAGTCTCATTTCAACTTTGCATCGAGTGTCCTGAGATAATAGTAACTATAAGCGTGGCTTACAAATCCAATAGCTCCTGGCCGTGCCATTCGAAAACCTAGGCAAAACGTATTGTAGAAAATACAGAACTGGGCAAAGAATTCTTCACTGCGGTATGCCAGGTATTGATTTGAGCTGGGACAACCCGATTCTGTGTTTTTATCATATATCCCCTGCCAGAATGTTATATAGGCATTCGGAAGGTGTTTTTATTTAGACCCTTTACATGGACTTAACAACTTCTTTAGGAATTTTAACTGGTCGTTATGTTTCCTCGATAAAGACGTGGATGCCGCTGCTGACATGATCACAGAAACTATTCTCTTTGGAATGAGAATCAGATAAAGAGTATCAAACCAAAAGAAGAAGCATGGTACGACTCGAGGTATAAAGAGGCTATCAAGGTTAGAGAATGTTTTTTCGGTCGTACAAGACCATCCCGATAGAGAAAAAAAGACAAAAGTTTAAACGAGCCAGAAAGCGTGTGAAATTCCAATACAAGCAAAAACTGAGGCAAAAATTACCGCAATGACCCAAAGGCAGTAAAAATTGTTGGTCGTTCGTTAAAAACATTAGAAATTCTGCCTCATCCTCCATCCCAACTATCATTTACAATGACATTCCAGCTGTCAGATTATGCTTTGTCCCCGCCTACACTTAAGTACGTTGAATCTTCAATGAGACGAATCCACTTTCGCACTTACTACATGAGTACTTAAAGATCTCAACATGCATAAATCCGCTGGTCCAGATGGTATATCTCCCCTTCTTCTGAAGAGGTGTTCTTCCACGCTGGCAAAACCACTGCGTAAGCTTTTTCATCAATCCTTCTCTTTAGGACACTTTCCGAGCAGATGGAAAACAGCATTTGCCCAGCCCGTCCCTAAAAAAGGCGAATCTTCTTCTCTCTCCTCCTACAGACTCATTGCACTTACGTCCCTTCTTTCCAAGATCATGGAAACTCTGCTAAACCGTCAGCTCATGAAATATCTCGAAACACGAAAACTTCTCAATGACCGGCAACAGGTCCACTGGTGATTTGATGGCATGTCTCACCAAAGCGTACATCAATCTGGCGAAAGCAAGATAGTTGCACTTAATACGAGTATTTCTAAGGCACTTGACAGAGTTTGTCATCAGGCTCTCTTGTCGCAAATGCGTGCTCTTGGGATCGATGACTCTCTTTTTCAATGGATTAGAAATTACCTTTCGGAACGTTCAATTCAAGTTGTCTTGGACGGTTTAAAGTCTGATATTCACAAAATAAATGCTGGTGTGCCCCTGAGCTCCGTTCTGTCTCCGACACTCTTTCTAATTTTCATTAATGATCTCTTGTCTGCTACTTCTAATCCAATATATTCCTTTGCTGGCGACAGTACCATCTGCTTTTCATATTCGTTCCCGGACTCACGCCCCTGCTCTTCGGATGTAGAACGGAAACGGCAGCGTATGTTAAGCTCATTTATCCATGGATGGGACTTGCATCGTCGAAATCGTTAAACTTTTCGTTCTTGGTATGTGTGTCAATTACAATTTAAGTTGGAATGACCACATATTCGGTGTCGTCAAAAATGCTGCGAAATGTCTAGGTTTCCTCAAGCGATGTAAGAAATACTTTACCCCCTTTGCTCTGGCCTCAATATATAAAGCATACATCTGGTCCCGAGCGCCCAAAACGTTCTGTATCTGCTAGATAGGATTCAAAACCATGCGATGAAGCTCACAAGTGATACTAATATCACTCAAACAATGGACACCCTCGAACACCTACTAAATGTCTCGTATCTCACTCTGTTTTATCGCTATTTCCACCACCGGTGCTCCACACAAATCGCCAGTTGCATTCCCCCCATTCAAACTTTTAACCGTAACACCCGTCTCGCTGAATGCTCATCAGTATACCCTCAAACCCACTTTCGGACGTACTCTAAAATATCGTGATTCGTTCCTAAGCCGTATAACTCGCTTATGGAATGCCCTGCCTAGCTCTTTATTTCTTAGTCAGTATAACCTTCAAACATTTAAAACCAAGAGAGGCACCGATACCTCTCTTGCCATCCTCTTTTTCTGCGAATTTTCCGGGTTTGACTTTGGAAGTGTGCCATTCGACCAAAAATCAATATATCAAAAAATACTACGAGTACGTACCTACTTCTCTAGCTGTTGTTATGTACAATGAAAAAACTTTAGTGACTCATCATAATTCAAAATTTACAGGAGCTGTTGGTACGGCTATAGACTCTTCCAAAAAAAGATAGGTCATCTGACAAACGCTGCACAGTCGCCATTTTTAAATAAATTTTTCTCTAAAAATTATATGTACTCGTACATTGTACAATAAACTTCTGCCTTTGTAAACGCGATTTATTTTATATTTTTCCAGAAAAAAAAATCACAAAAGCCTATTGTTACGGCCCCTACAGTGGGATTACCTTTTAATCAGTCCTTTTACAAGGCTTCTGCAGCCAAATTACTCGCATTGATATTATTTTTCCAGTAAAAGCATACCCTTAAGTCTGTTGGTTTGGTCTCTTGGACAGAAGCTGGATGTATGGGTCCACATATATGTACGTGTACCTTTACTTCATATAAGCCAATCACTATGAGCATAGCCCTTCCTGAAATGAATTGTTAATTTCCCCTATAATCTGAAGGAGGTATCGGATTATTATTCTTGAAACAATGAATACGATGAGAAGTCAGGGCTCAGCACGAAGACATCCGGTTAGCTACCTCCTTCTATACTAAAGTTCGTAGTTCGCAACTGTGGAGATTAATTTCAAAGTTTCTAATGATCTTGCTATGGTAACAAATGGTTATTCTGTAAGCCTACAAATTATGTACCAAGTACAGGTGGTGTTCTAACTAAATAAATCTGTCATTTTGTATAATTTGCGAATAATATTCCCCTTTTTGGTGTATACGACCTTATTGAAGCGACGAGATTTTCTTCGATTCACCTGAGGCTATTGTTGATAGGGAAATGTTATGGAAAAGTTCACTGAAATCTGAAACTGTTTACAAATTTTGGTATGCTAATTTCCACAAAACACAAATTGAATCAGATGACTCTTTGGCAAACATCAACATGTTGATTAACTCCTTCATCTACTGCCAGAGTACACAAAGTTAAACGCTTATGAAGGTTCGCCAAATATAATCCATTTAAAGGCAATCAACGAATAAATTGTAGGAAATTATTGATCTCCTAAATGGTTTAAAAATATTAAGAATCAACGTGATGCTAGGGATGTTGTGGTGTTTTTGTTTTCATCATAAACCGACTTAGGAAAATGGGTAAACAAAAGATATTGACTTTCGGTCGAGCAGGATTATTGTTGACAGGAGTAAACATATATTGGTATGAATTTTAATGGCATATCGTTTTGCCTAAGCGAGTATAAAGTATTTTCTTCATTCCACAGATATTTTGAAAGTTCTGCAGAAGACGAAGTACCGGAAATCGAGAAGACCTAAAACAGAGATATCGTCTTAATGTTTACTAGGAGGGGTTAGACAGTATTAATTTATTGTATTGACGATTTTGTGAAAAAGATGTTTTGCCTATAGATATTTTGAACAGATTTATTGGTTTTTGAGAAGACAGAGGATATATTGAACCAATTTGGTAAATTAAACAATTCGTTCACATGTGCCCTCAAAAGAAATGGATAACAATGTCTAAATCAGCAAAAAAAAAAACAAACTTTGCACGTATTCAATTCTCGTATTTGTAATATTTTTTTTTTAATTGGAAATTGTTTGCTTGTACCTAAAAATTCAGACTTATAATGCATAAAAATAATAATAAATCTTTAGAAGAAGCGATTGTGCGTGCAACTTTTTTGCAATTTATTTGTGTTGTTGGATTTTACGAGAAGGAGGTTTCTTATTCCTTCTATATCTTTAAACCCACCGTGTATGTCGGGTACAGTATGAGCGATTAAGTGCTGAAGAAAAATAAAAAAAATATGTTTGCCTTCATTGACAGCGTTGTCATTATTTTACCTTCTTAGCTGGCGCTACAGTTCTTAATGGACCTCAAACAACATGATTCTTTAAATAGCCCTGTTGCGTGCAACCTGCTTCCAATTCACATGCCACTTCAGTCTCCTGTGCTGTTTTTTTTTTCCTCAGTGTCTATCCACTCTACATGGCCCAGCTTAGATAGATGGGCTCCTGCTGCTTTCAGCGAAGTCCATGTCGCTGTAGAGCCCGTAGAGTTCTTGACGTTTTTATTTCGTTTTTCCTTTCGTTTTGTTTCGTTTCGTTTCTTCAACGCTTCTACTTCAATACTTGAAAATGTCTCAAAAGTAACTCGTTGTGTTCTGATGGTTATGGCTACGCCAACATTATTCACGGCCCTCACGGAGCAGTAACCTTTTTCCATGATAACCCAGTAGAACCTGATCAGTTTAGTAGAGATGCCAAAAAAAGTTCTAGGATTTAGAATTCGAGGGCCGATCCTAAAATCTACCGTATTGTAAAAATGTCGGCGATAGTGCACTTTCCAGGCTTGATTATACATAACTAGCTACAAACATAAAGACCAATCAGTTGGTTGACAAAAAGTTTAATGCTATAACACTGTATGACAGAGAAAATTTTTTAGGCGATATTGAGAAGAGTGATGCCATCGTAGTTATTGCTGATTCGGTACTATGACTGGGCTTCACTCGCCTACCATGCCTTTGTTTGATCGTATTTTAGAATTTATATTATATAGTGCTCCATGATATTACGCTTCAGAATACCCAGAAGGTGCTCAAAGGTGGAGACTCCGCAGTCTATGGGAGCATGTCAATGCCATTTTCGGCAAACCATCTCACTGAATCACGGAAAGAGTGGACCTGTGGCAGGGTGCATTATCTCGCTGGAATTTGACATTTTGTATGTTTGTTCGACTAAAAATCTTTCCAAAACATGGAACCAGCATGTTTTTCATGACGTTTATATATTTTTTTGAGTTCATACGATCATCACAGACGTGTTTTTTAGTTGGCACAATGCATCCTGGGTTGTATTCCTCGCCTCACAAAAGTTACACCAGGGGTACCAAAGTACTCCACTTATCTAAAAAATATGTTTCTTAAAAAGGCTTTATATACTCGTATAAATTATGTACAGCTATTAGTGTTGACTAATAGGAACGAGGAGGGGTTCATTCGCCCTCCTCGAAGTTTGATTCTTCTGACCACAAGACGCTACACCAATCATCCTTAGTAAAATGGTTGTATTTTGTTCCCCCATTTTGGGCGACACTTTTTGTTTTTTTCTTTTTCTCGAGCAATGGGTTTTTCCCCGCCGTGCAACTTTTAAACCTACTTCTAACGCTTTAGTGGGTTTTGCGAGACATGAAAACTTTCATCACCCTTGTTAAGAAATTCTATTAATTTTTTTATTCTTTGTTTAAGGCTCTTTATTGTATAATTGAATTTGAATTCTAATCACTTATGTAATCTCTGCCTTGATCACTTCCTATTACATTCATTCATTTGCTCATATTATTATCTGTCAATAAACTTTGTCACAACCTTTTTGAACTGTCAACTGAAACGTTTGCTTTTTCTTTTCTTAAGTCACGTTTCGTAACAACCCTCGTTAGGTAATTTAAAATTCTATAAAATAAAATCTTACAGGAAGTAATAATATGATATAGCGAAAAACAGAGGGTGCGTCATAATTTTGGCCAAGCCTATATATCTATGTTATATATCTACAATTAGGTTCCGTTGTTCGTCCTTGCAGACTTCTGTTCAAATTTTGTTGACTTGGAATCTTTTTGTTTTCTTTCTTCAGAGGAGTTGATGTACGTCGTTCCTGTTCCTGAATTATTCTAGTCTTTCCAGGCTCTATATACCTACTTTGTGTTGTCCTGCATGCGTCAGCTGCCATTCATCGTCAAACCAGAGAGTTTGGCAACGATGGATGGTTGGAATCTAGTACATATGAGTACACCAGATACTGCATCTTTGATGGCTTGTTGGTAGTTTTGGCACTAGAGTTCAGACAAGATGCTGGTTGTGCAGGATGTTGAGCGTAGTTAAGAGACACTTCATCGAGTTCAGCGATCAAGAAAATTGGAGGCGCGCTTTGAGTCGATCGCAATCTAATTAATCTTATCGGTCGTACTGGTACATTAATCAGATGAAACCCTAGTAGACCAATGATAGCCGAGATGGGGGAACGAAGCGAAGTCGATAAGCTTTAATAAGATATCGATGGTGGTGATGTGCAGGGAATATTTATCGATTGTGATAGTAATTTTGATCATCGGTTGAACTTTTTGTTTTATTATTAGCGAACTGGGTTATTAGTATCCTTATAGTGTTTATACTCAGCGCGGGCGAAGAAAACTAAGGAAGGAAGAAAAGAGAGGTACCGATGTTCGTTGGTCTTAAATGTTTTCAAAATAAAATGACAAAGAAATAGAGAGCTCGGCTGGTCATTAAAGAAAGGAGTTGTGCGGCTTAGGAAAGAATCACGATATTTTAGAATACGTCCGAAAGTGGGCTTGATGGTATACTGAGGAGCATTCATAGTGAGGCGGGAATTTCGGTTGAAAGTTTGAAGGGGCGGAATACTATTGGAGATTTCTATGGAGCACTAGTGGTGGAAATAGCGATAAAACAGAGCGAGACGCGAGACATTAAGTCGGTGTTCGAGGGTGTCCTGCTATTAGTGCTACCTAAGAGTTTTATCGCATGGTTTAGAATCCTATCTAGCAGGTGCAGAGGTGTTTTGGGCGCACCAGATCAGATGTGTGCATTCTGAAGTCAGATCAGAGGGGGAAAAGTATTTCTTACATCTCTTGAAGTAGTGTATAAATTTCGCAGCGTTTTTGACTACTCGATATGCGGCCATTCCAACGCACGTTGTCATTGACATGCATTCCGAAAATGGGTTTTTAAATTTCGCTTTAACGACAGCAGAAGCGTTAAATTCCACTCTGTTGATAATTTACCAATTGGTTATTCTTTGGTATCGGAATTTAATGAGCTTAACATAATAACATTCAGCCGAAGAGCAGGGTCGTGAGTCTGGAAACGAATATGTGAAGAAGAGATTGTTGTTGTCAGCTGACATTGTCCTTCCATATCCCCATCCCCGACTGCGACTCATCTATTTTATTCCCTTCTCTATTGCATTTATTTTCATTTTGCCTCATTCAGATAAGAATATGAATCTTTGAATGTTTTTTAGTTTAGCTCTTCCTATTTTCCTATTCCTACGGTGAGTAGATTAACGCCAGAACAACACGTGCAAACTTATTTTGAAAACCAGGGTTCGGTTCGCCAAACTTATCGTGCGCTACGTCCATTTTACGGTCGATACAATCGTCCATCTGAGCAAGTTATTTGGAACACGATGAATCGGTTTCGTATCACGTACACTATAGTGGATAATACCCATCCCCAAAGACGACAAACAGTGCGAACTGAAGAAATAATTGCCGTTGTGGAGCGTGTTGAGGAGAATCCCAATGAGTCGAATCACCATCATGCACAGCAATTGGAGCTATATCCATCCACTTTGTGGAAGCCTATAAGATCCAGCTTGTGCAAGAAATGAAACCGCGTGACCATTATATGCGTCGTAGGTTCGGTGAATGGATCGAAAACATGAGTCAGCTTGATCCTCAAAAAATTTTGTTCTCCGATGAGGCCCATTTTTGGTTAAATGGATATGTAAACAAGCAGAATTGCAGAATTTAGAGTGAAGAAAACTCAGAAGCTTTTGCTGAGACGCCCTTACAACCATTAAAACTCACTGTTTTGTGTGCTTTATGGGCTGATGGAATCATCGGCCCATATTTCTTTAAGGACGATGCCGGCCAGAATGTTACCGTCAATGGAGAGCGCTATAGAAACATGATTTCTGACTTCTTCGTTCCTCTGTTGAATGGCATTGAGCTTTGGTTTCAACAAGGTGGCGAAACATATCACACGGCGCGCGACTCCATCAATTTATTGCGTGAAACATTTGCTGTGCGCATAATTTCGCTTAATGGACCTGTGAACTGGCCTCCACTATCCTGTGACACCTTTAGATTACTTTCTTTGTGGGTATGTGAAGTCACTAGACTATGCCAATCAATAAACCAGAGATGTTGGACGATTTGGAAGTCAATATTCGTCGTGTTACTGCTGATATACAGCTCCAGGACTTCAGGATTGCGCTTCATTCGAGCTAGCCATGGCGCGCATATGCCCGATATCATATTAGGCACTAGTGGCATAAAATCATCTATTAAATAAAGCTAATATTATAGATATTAACATTAGCTACAAGTGTTGTATTTCATATTGAATTTGTACAACTCTAAAAAAAACACCCTTTATAACTACCAGGAGTTCTCGTTTTTCTGTCAGCACGTGAATGGAACTGTCATACAGTAGGTGACGAATGTATGCAGTACCTGCAGAAGCTTAATCAGGATTTCGAGTGGAACGGCAGACCTGAGACTGATCCTTTCTTGTCGTAGATCAACCACTGCGCATATGTCCACATCTAGCATATGGTGGGTGTAGTTTAAAGTTCAGCAAGATATTCTATAGAAGATTAGAAATCCATGTTATTTCCTATTTATTACAGATTGTTTTAACACCAATTGAAGAATACTTGAAGCAGCAGAGTGAATGTTATTAATTATCATATCAGAGGTCGTTTGTTGAAGCGGATGTGGTAAATCCATGAGTCCACACAATTTCATAGCTCCAAGCAAACCAATTGGGGATAAGCGCATAACAAAAAAGAATCGTGTATTTATTTCGTAAGCTATGTGATATACGGGCACGAAGGAATGCAAGTTAGTTTGCACGATGAACACGAAACTACAATTTTACAACCGAGTCCCCGAGTGCTTTCTATTGAGAATCGAACACCATTGTCACACTTTTTATATTTTATACATTCCGATAAGTCAAAAAACGTATTCTCATGATCAGTCTTTAATTTTTTGGCGCTGGAACTAATATTCTCGTCGGCAAGTTTTTCGTCAGTATGTTGATTATTGGGCGGTGTTTTCTGCTTGCATCGATCTTTACGAAAAGATCCGGATCGATGATCTTCTCGAGAACCTTTATTTCTGATATCCATTTTCTTCAGAATATTTATTCACAAATGAAAATTCACTGTAACGCACAGTTGCAGTGGCACTCATTGTTATCAAGGCATATGTAACAACACTCAACCTAGTTTCGGAACCCATTAGGCTGCATGCTAGTGCAGTACTTAGACAAAGTACATCACATTTAGGTACCAGACCACATCGAATGGGTTTGCAAAGAAATAGAAGATAAATTAGGTAAATTCTTTCTATCCATCGCACTATGAGCAACAGTATCAAAGACAAGGAGTCCGGTTTAACGGTCTGATGACAGTAGCCTCATTACAATGTAAAGTAAAAATGAGCCTGAATCGATTCCGATATCCACTTAAACCTAAAGAGTTCCAATACAACATAAAGGCTAAAAATTTTACAGTGTCCAACAATACTAGTAGATAACTAGTAGAAATTCTGGGCAGTTCATTAAAATTATCGGTTAATTCTGTCTCATCTTCAATCGTTGGGATGCTCATTTGTAATGATATTCTACCAGTACTTATAGTAGAGAAGGCTAGCAAACGATTTAAAGATATTCACATAAACAAATGCACCTGTTCCACTATTGAGTACATTTTTTTTTCAAATAGTACTATAATACTTCTGAAGGTTTCTTAAGAGTGGATGGAAAATAACCTCTTGTCCATCATTTTTTTTAGATACGGCACATCATCCTCTGTAAATGTCCATCATTGGATGCCAATTTTTCCCAGTCTCATGGCAACGCTTATCGAATATCGAAAAGTGCCGATAAATTCCTCCATATGGATTCCTTAGCATTATATTCATTGCTGAGTTTATGGCGAAAGCGATGTAAGTCTTTTTTCAAAAACGGGTGGATTTTAGAACGCGAGAATTTGTTCTTCAACGGAGGAGCAACTATTGTACTTTCTGAGACTTTCAATTTAAGTGGTCACAGAATAATTGCTGGTATGTCATACCCGAGATAGAGGTAATCTGATACATCTTGGGTATTATTGGACGATTATACAAAATTAATTAAATTGACATGATTGCACCCGTTAGCGTTGTTGCTGATCCTATCTGAGGAATCTTTCTGCTGATGCCAATATATAAATATAAGCTCTTATATATTAACTCTCAGTTTACATACAACATCTCAACTTAGCTTTCCTGACACCATGGGTCCATTGTAAGATAGACATATAGACATGTGTAAAATGCTTAACGTACGGTTGATTTTCAGATATATCTTCGACTTCAATTCAAGCCGTTGAAGACTCTACTTACTCATATATCGGGTTCATATAATGTGACTATCTCTATGTACATTTGGCAACTGGACATCAATAAATCGTTTGCGAAATTGAAGCCAAATTCAACTGTATTCAAAATTGATACAAATACGGAAATTTGAATATCCAGAATGTTAAGACACAATCACAAGGCTCGTATGCAAATCCCTCTGTGGCACAATGTTAACGCCCTGCTGTATTTCCTTATGCTTATCGACAGGAACAGAAAAGATGGACAAAATCTGTCAAAAGGCATTAGCAGAGATTTATTTTATTCTCCGATAACAAAAATGAAGTTTTTTCCCAAACCCATAACTGAGGAAAACGAAAGAAGCCCAAGGATATGCCCTACAAAAGTTTCTTTTAGTCAAAGTTATCTCACACTGATTCGTATCATGTCCTTTCAATTTATTCCTTTTGCCCTATGGTCGTCGGCTTCATTTTTCCCCAGAGACCACTTTTACAATTATGTCGTCGTTTTGCTTTATTTATTTCTTGACCAATCCAAGCTACCAGGAAGAACAACAAAAGCAAATACAAACAGTTTGTACCGATAAAATGCAAATATGCGGTTGTATGTTGCCAATATGGAGGTACAGATTTTCCAATAATCATCTGGATTGATTCAGAGTCACTGATTATAGGGACCGACAAACTCCATTGATATGAAGGGCAAATCTTTGCCGTTGACTGCTATTAAATGAAGTGGTCTTCCATATGTGGAGTCTGCTAATCAAAGTTCCTATTGTATCCCAGCTAACTATGAAGTGATGGAGGAAAATAGAAAAAAAAAATAACAGTTGTAGGGAAAAGGGTTCGAATAGAAAGCTTTTGGAAAGAATATGGAAACTAGTTTAGATTTCGGATACGGTTTTACTGCTTTCTGGTTTCTATTTGAAAGCTTGCAACTAACGTTTAAGAAAATAAAGGAAATATGGGGAATCGGGGAGATGTTATTCAATATTGTAGATATGCCTGTGGAATACAAATTTTGTAAAATTTTTTTAATCAGACTACATCCGTACGTACATAGTACGCATGCCAATGAATAAAACAAAAAATTAGAAAATGTTGGAGAAATTCCGAAGTATATGAAAAAAGAAAAAAAAAAATACTAAAAAACATCCCGTTGCCATCAACTCATAAGAAGAAATATGCCAGATGACCAGATCCCAAAAGTCAGGGTATGAAAGAAATTCCCACAATTGAGGAATGCATGTGCTCATTAGGATAACGAATGGTATTCTGAAATGCACTTTTCAAACCAGTTCGACGTGTCAACGCAAACGAGATGAGAAATCACCCAAAGAATTTTGCGAAACGATCAAGGATCTTCATCCACCTTGGTTAGCGTCTATGTTTCTGCACTATAAAGCATTGCTGAGATTATGAGATTCTTATATAGAGTCTCCCTTCAAGTGTTTCTTGACAATGACTTATTACCCATTTGGCTGAAGAAACAGTCATTGACAAGAGGAATTAGTTTAGGAAAGGGAGTTTTTTTAGAGGTTTGGGTTTTAAACTGGCAACACTGTTTCTACAGACTGTCAATTTGACAGTTAAAAGTTGATTTGTGGTTAGTACGTTTTACCATTTTACGATGAATAGATTAACGCCAGAACAACGCGTGCAAATTGTGCAAACTTATTTTGAATACCATGGTTTGGTTCGCCAAACATATCGTGCGCTACGTCCATTTTACGGTCGACATAATCGTCCATCTGAGCAATTATTCGGAACACGTGCATCTTAGTGGATAATACGCATCTCCAAAGACGACAAACAGTGCTTGTTGAGGAGAATCTGAATGAGTCGAGCTTTGGAACTATGCCCATCCAATTTGTGGAAGATTTTACGGAAGGATCTTGATTTAAAAGCCTATAAGATCCAGCTTGTGCAAGAGTTGAAATAGCGTGACCATTATCCGCGTCGTAGGTTCGGTGAATGGACGGAAAACATGATTCAGCCTGATCCTCATTTTCAACGCAAAATTTTGCTCTCCGATAGGGCTCATTTTTAATTAAACGGATATGTAAACAAGCAAGATTGCCGAATTTGAAGTGGAGAAAACCGAGAAGCTTTATGGGCTGGTGGAATCATCGGCCCATATTTCTTTAAGGACGATGCCGGCCATAATGTTACCGTCAATGGAGAGCGCTATTGACTTCTTCGTTCCTCTGTTGAATGGTATTGATGTGCAAGAGTTTTGGTTTCAAGATGGCGCAATATGCCACACGGCGCGCGATACCATCAATTTATTGCGTGAAACATTTGCTGAGTTTAAATGCTTTATTCGAGCTAGTCCTAGAGCATATGCGCAATATCATACTTAGAAATAGCATACAATTATCTATTAAATGAAGCTAATATCATAAACATTAACGTTAGATTCAAGTATTTTATTTCATATTGGATTTGTATACCTCTAAGAAAAACATGCTTTATTAGTTTGATTTCTGCTGAGAGGTCATTATCAGATTTGATAGCGAAGACGAGGTACTCGTATGCAAACTCGTTGGCTCCCTCACAGTTAAGAGGCTTGCTTTGATTCATGACTTAACCTATTTTTATCGTTTTTGTTTCAATACTAGTAAACGCACCAGTGACAGCTCGCTGAATTCTTTCAATGATGCTTTTGGAAAATTGTGTCTCTAGTGTTTACAGATAAGAGTTTATATGCGATGTCTTATCTAGTTTATATCTCGATGCCCCTAAAAGTGGCGTTGTTAAAAGGGTCTCCTTTTTGTGAATCGGCCAAGTGGTGCTAAGGTTCTGTACTTGGTTTGAATAGTTCACTTTGTCTGACAGCGGAATTTAAGCCATCTTCGTCATTTAACATTTTGCAGAAATAATTTTTCTGTATTGTCAGTACCGACTGTGACTCTACTACTTAGTCTCCTTGTTCATCTCTATAGACCTCTGTTCGGGTTTTATTGATTTGACACGTATTTTTTTACCTTTTGATAATTTATTATTCCTAGAGCAGCATCTCTCCATTTCCTCGACGCGCGCATTTCCTGCAGATGTTCTTCCCTACTCTTTTATTCGTAGAGCTCACGGCCCGCTCTCGTTGTTGGCGAGTTTGTTCACGTGTACTTGCCTGCTTTCTTCATCAAACCATAGGTTTCGTTGTGGGTATCGGATGAAACCCAGTGCGTCAATAGAGAAGTTTCTGAGATGGATTTTTGAAAAGTAATATTGGCGATATCGATAGGATGAGGGATACGCGATCGGCAAAAACTTGGCGGTTTTTTGCGATTGCAGCTCTTCAACGTTAAATCTTCTTATAATATTTCTTCATTACTGTGCTGTCTGAGATATCCTCAGTGATAGTGGTCTGAGTAATATTATCTATTCGGAACGTTTGGACATCTACGAGTATTATATTGGATGACTGACTTGCGTCGATCGCAACATGACCAATTTGCCTGATAGTTTGATGATCAGGTGAACGCCATATCTCTTTGCTCTTTCAGTTTAGCATGGTGTCTGCGTGCGCACCTGAACGTACAACCCAATAATTTACATCAAAGCTTGACAATGAAGACACATTCCGCAACGCAACAATTGACACACTGCACCAACATAAAAGTAATATAGACTACTGTCGAGGCTAAATACCTTGTTTTTTAGCTTTGCCTGTAGCAGGGATTATGACGTTGAAGTTCTCGACAAAAAACCAACGGTGGGTTTGTAACTTCATATCCGAACAGATGTCTTGTGTCTTTTGAGAGAACTCATTGATACCAAAGCTGAACTTGTCACAGATACCACCCTTGGTATGAGTCAAAGCCGATTTAATGCCTCCAGTTGATCTTAGGACTGCAAGACCCAGTACTTATTGCAATTCTACATCGGGTCGAAACCAACTAGAGAACCCTTCCTGCCATTTTATGTTTACGCCACAGCCAGCGGGCCTACGTCAACATGTCAGGCTATTTGGGGGGCTACTGACTCCCACAGCACCAAGACCTATGACCGGCAATTGTAACTGGTCAAACCGTAGCAACTTTCAGAGGCGTTAAGTTCAGAAAACTGTTACGATTAGACCAGTAAGAGTTCGCTCAATTTTTATTATACATCTTCGCTAATGGCATAAGAATTGTTAATTAGCGAGGGCTTTTTGATATTCGAGCAATAAAATTCGGACTGTAAGCATTAGCAAGCTGAATGTGTTCCCACAAATAAATGAAATATTTTGGATAAGGAATTAAAATTACCAGGAAGACGGACAAGGACAAATTTAGGTTGGAGCAGGTACTTGCTTAGAAGAGAAAAATCTGTCAATGATGACAACTTCTTTGCGACCAATTAACCATAGTAAAAGTTATATAGAATAGCAGTGACTTTATTGTAAGTGCACAAGGCGATTGATGTCATTGGCCCGAACCCCGATCTTTACTCAATATCCACCTTCGAAATCAAATGAAACAGATGTTCTGAGTTCAATAAGGAAGATATGACAAATATTTTGCTGGAATAATTATAATTAAAAACGATCTACAACTAGATTCGACTAACGGCTTGATCGCATCAGGTCCGAAGATCGAGGTCTGTAATATGCGATTCCATAGTGATTTCGAAAATGTTAAGCGATATTGCGATGACTTGAAGTTGAAGATCAACTTTCAGAAGTCAGAAGCCATTCTATGTAGAGGTTCTAGCTAGATCAATATCCGTATTTGAATAAATAAACAGATATTGCTCGAGGCGGAGCCAAAGGCATTTTTTCTCTTGCGAAGAGTATTATTTTAGCAGCGAATTCAAGTAATCTGCCACCTGACCCTTATCCGGCCGATGCTGTAATTTGGATGCGCCGTGTTGTTAAACGTGAGGAAAGGTTTATTGAAAAAGATTTGGGGGCTTAAGAGAGCTTGTCTAAAGACTTTTTTTAAATTCTATCCTAATTAAGACTTGTACAAAAGAACGTACGTTGTCAGAGTGGACAAAATCGGCACTCAGCTGAAGCGCACCACAGATTTCTCTTCCTCTTTGTCTCTACAGCTCCAGCAGAAATCGTTGTCTTTTATTGACACAGTGTCCCGTGGTTATATTTATGAGTTCTGAGTTTGATCAGCTCTCTTGATCGGCTATTTGAGAGCCATCTAAGATGGAAATTGATTTATTTAGGAAGGCTTTGTGTTCTCTCTATTCGTTCTTTTTTGAAACCAAACGATTGAATTCGTTTTGAATGACGGTTGATTGTGGGAGGTTCCGTGCAGAGTAGAGCGGCATGTCCTACATCCAGCTATCTGCATTGATGAGTAGCTCCGTAGAGTTATTTGCAATCCAAATGTTAAATGAATTTATAGGCAGTAAGTGGAGCAAAATATTAATTGATATTGCTGCCAGTTAATGTATCAACAAAATCGATGGGATTTTGGCATGTGTCAAAGACGTAGATAAATTTTGAAGAAGCTGAGTTTTAATTGCTTTAAGGGGGCAAACGGATTTTCTTAATACGAGAAAAGTTTCTGACTGCAATAAAAGGTAGCGGCACTCGTCAATAAAAGCTAGTGAATGCTAGTTGTGTATCTTTTGACAGTTACTTACCGAAGTTTCAGTCATTTGGACGCGCAGGTTTTAGTTGACACTCGTTTGAGTGAGTCGATGACAGTGTTTTTTGTGAAAATGGAAAAAATTGAGTATCGAGCTGTTATTAAATTCTTGTTTTTGAAAGGCAATACGCCTACAAAAATCAAAAATGAGTTGGACTCTGTGCATGGAGACTCTGCACCATCATTTACCACAGTGAAATTTTGGGCAGTTGAATTTAAACGTGGCCGTAAGAGCTTGGGAGATGATGAACGTTCGGGACTTCCAAAAACTGCAACCACTGACGATAACATTGCTAAAGTTCACCAAATGGTGTTAGACGACCGCCGAATTAAAGTGAGAGAGATAGTAGAGGCTATGAAAATGTCCAAAGAACGTGTTTGTTACATATTAAATTAAGATTTAGGCATGAGAAAATTGTCCGCGCGTTGGGTGCCGCGTTTGCTTACGTTAGACCAAAAACGTGTTCGAATGAACATTTCCAATGCTCTGTTGGCGCAGTTTAGGCGCAATAAATCCGAGTTTTGGTGCCGATTAATTACTGTAGATGAAACTTATATACACCATTATACGCCCGAAACAAAAATTCAGTCAAAACAGTGGACTGCAAAGGGCGAGCCAGCTCCAAAAAAAGCAAAAACTGCTTTTTCGGCTGGGAAAGTGATGGCGACTGTTTGTTGGGATAGTAAAGGAGTTATCTTAATCGATTATCTTCAAAAAGGAAAAACCATTACAGAAGCATACCACGCATCATTACTTGCAAAGCCGAAGGCAGAAATTGCAGTAAAACGGCCACATTTGCAGAAAAACCCTGTTTCACCAAGAGAACTCGTCGTCTCACACCTCAGCGGGTGCCATGGCGAAAAACCATGAATTACGGGTTGAACTGCTTAGCCATCGGCCTTATTCACCAGATCTAGCCCCAAGCGACTTATTTTTGTTCCCTCATCTAAAAACTGCGGTCGGAGGACAGAGATTTTCGTCAAATGAGGAGACAATCACGTTCGTGAACAATTATTAAATTAAAAAAAAATTTGAGAAGAAATGTCTTGTATCATTGTTCTGTCGGAAATTTTTCAGACAACCCTCGTAGAAGACATTGGGGCATTGGTAAAAATCTTTTAGCTTGAGTTGAGATCGATTATTATTTGACAAACGCTTCCAATCTGACTGTGTATTCATATAAAACTTCCTGTAAACTACTTCCTGTAATATACTGAATTATATTACAAGCCATTAAATTGGTTTAACGTGCCATACATTCACATATACAGATAATGAATATTTATATATAAAACACTGCAACAACAAGGAATCTTTCAGCTGTCATTCTGAATGTGACAGAATAAAAAAACAAAAAACAAAAAACAAATTACGGATAATTTAATAAAAACGATTTAAATGTTGATCATAAAAAAAACCAAAACAAAAACAAAACATATTACTACAATAACGCCAAGTTATTGTAAATAATCCCTCGGTAAACATAAATCACTTACTGTCAACTTTATCTGTTTGCCTGGTTGGCTATCGATTACTACATCAATGAAAATAGATTCGGTTATTTGTCAACCGAAACAATTGGGTGTGGCAGATAATGAATACTTCAATAATGTGATCCTTCTCCACACAAGCGGCCTAGAGAATAGCATGTGACACGGGTTCCGATAAATAGGCAAAAACAAAGTTAGACTACAAATAAGCTCACACCAGATTTTCACATAAATAAATAAATAAAAAAGTAATAAAACAAATAGAAACCCAAAAACAATAGCTACAGAAACAGCACCAATAGCAAAAAAAAAAACATAAAACGGAACAAAAAAAAAAAAAACAATCATAAAGTTCAGTGAGCAAGATTCTAAAGCGCCAAAGCCAATCCAAGTGTTATGCTCTAATTCGTATGACTTTTTGCAAAAAGGAAATAACACAGAAAAAAAATACAATAATAACAATAAAATGGAAAGAAAAATGAAAACTGTTGTAGAAAGGAAGGAATTCAAAAAAAATAAAAAATAAAAAGAATCCAACAAACTCATTATGGAGCACTTGTTATCATTCACACACATGCACGATAAGCATTGTTTATATTGTCTGGCACTGATTTGCGAATGCTAAGGATAACGCTTTTAAGCACTCGCACACACTTAAGCAGCAATTTCCACTGCAGCCAGATTGGGAGAAACTCTTTGCAGTGTCGTTAGAAACAAAAACACAGTTTATCTCTGGATCCTGTGTCAGAAACAAATATTTTTAAAAAAAATCTACCATCCCCCATCGTCAATTTTTTTTTGCATGAAATAGAGGACGAACATAGGAAATGGAAAGCGACCATCAAGCATGAGGAAAATCAAAATTTTACGACTTTTCACGACAGTTATTGCTGTAAATACAAGAAGCCAAAATCAATCTTTCTTGTTTAGTACGCCCCTAATGTTCCTATTTATTGCTTAAGTTATGCGTATGCGAAATTTAAGAGCGGTCACATATAAAATTTATTTGGTGATTGAAGAATTTAAAGGAACGTCGAATCGTTGAAATAAAACGGCAATGCGTATACGATTTCCAAGATTTTTGAAGTATGTGAATTTTATAGGCGCTTGGGGGGTACTGACATGATATACGAGTACATCTTGAAGTACTGATTCGCCTTTAATAGGAAGGACAGCAATGTGTATTAGTTGAACCTACAGATAGGTCTTAGATTGGTACTAGAAAAGATGGAATGTTTCCAATATGCCAGACTTTCACCTCAAAACTACTTTAATAGCCGAGTAGTTGTAAATTTTTGTAAGCCGTCTGAATCATAAGGCAGTCACTATTCACACACCGAATCATACTACAATATTTGCATTTTGTTGTTTTGTGTCATTTGGCCCTTTTGAAAATAAAAAAAAATACCTTTTCTCAAATGTAGGATAATTTTTGCTGCTGGGATTTCATATGACACTTTATCCCGCCTTGCTGTTTCGTACCCACTGATGCGCCATTTTAATTCTCGGCGGGATACTGAGACTGAAGTGCTACAAAGCCTAATGGATGGATAAATGATTAATAAATGGTGGTGTCCCATAGGGCTATATTTTTTCTCCGATACTCTTTTTAATTTTGATCAATGATATCCTGTCTGCAACTTCTTATCCAGTACATTCGTATTCCTTTGCCGTCGACAGTACCCCCTGCTTTTCTTATTCCTTTCTGGACTCTCGTCCGTACATTTCGATTCTAAGATGGGAAAGGCAGCGTATGTTAAACTTATTGAGGAACCATCAATCAAGTGGAATCTAGTGCTTCCAAGACACAATGCTGTCCCTTGTTATTAAGGCAAACTTAAAATACTCAGCCATTATTCGTACCATATATAGTTGAAAACCGAAAGGCTTTTCATTCACGATATGTACATATGTCCGTCAATGACAACCTTCGATGGGATAAGCACATATTCAATTTCACCACATATACTGCGAAGAGTCTAGGTTTACTCAAGCACTGTAAGAAATACCTCTATCATCTTCAATATAAAATTTAAGACTTTTATTTGCCAAAAATTGGAATAAAATGATCCTAAGACCTCTCTCCGCTTCTATTCAAAAACATAGATAGATAACATTCAAAATCGTTCGATAAGACTTATAGGTTGTGCTCAATTTGCACAGTCAATTGACGTCCTCAAACATCGACTTAACTGCCTTATCCGAAATCGTAACTTACTGATACTTACTTACTTGAACCCAAGATGGTCAAGTCTTGAAGGACACAGGGTATCCACTTTTCGACGGCAAAAGATCTGGGGAGCTGATAAAATTAAACAGGGATAAGCTTAGGACAGTAATAGGAATCCTGACAGGACACTGTCTCCTGCGGAAACACACAAAGAGACTCAAATTTTCAGATTCTTCGGTGATCTGCAAGCTGTTGAGGACATAAGACATATACTGTGTGAATGCGAGTAAATATCGCGTAGTCGAAAAACTCTTTCAGGAAATACTTTTTCGAAAACCTAGAGGAAGTAGAGGGCACGAACTTCAAAGGCCTGCTTGGCTTTTGCAATAAAATTAGGTGTTTCACCATGGAGATTGTTTGGGTTATTCCCACCTGAATGTAAATTCAACTGGTTCTACAGGGATCGCGATGGGTCCGTTTCGGTACCTGAGGTCTGTGTAATGGGGTATCCATCATAGTCCTATTTTAACTTAACCTAATTTAATTATTTACTTATATAGATGGTGCTACACTCCAGCGTAGACCTGGGCCTCATTAAACATGCCTCTCCAGCCAGAGCTATTTTTTTCCAGCTGATCCAGTTGTGTACATGAAGTTGGCTAGTCCTCCACTAGGTGACCTAGCCCCCTAAGCCGGCTTATCCGAGCTCCTCTGACAAGCTTTATATCATGACGTTGTGTCCTACTCGGCGATGTTGTGTGTTCCTCTTTGTTAACAGCATATTTCATATTTCCGCTTCTGATTCAATGGTCGCAAACGCTTCATTGACAGCTCGCAATATTTTTCCTATTTTGTCATGTCGCCTGCCTGCATATGCGAGTAACTGAACGGACTTTTGAAAGATGGTACCTCTGGAGTTGTCTTGTGAGACAAATTGCAAAAAATTACAGCTTAATGCAATGGTTATAGAAACCAGAAACGTAATTGAAAACTGTTAAGATGTATTAATAATTTCACTCACCACTGTAGCTTCATTTTCTGCCACATCCATTAATATCACATCCAACTTCATTGTAACTACATTTATATATCTATGTACACTTGTCATTCTGAATCTCTTCAATAAACTCTCTTCTTGACAAACCATTGACGGGTAAAGACGTGTGTTTTCCTATCATTAGCTCAACAAATATCGTTTGCGAGTACCGAATCCACAAGTTCCTTTAATGTATGCCGAAAGTGCAGAAATCGGGGGAAAAATTGCGAAAAATAGTGTCTGGAGTTACATCGTCGTTTGCCAATATATCCAAATGGTTGGTCAATGATCTAAAACAATTTGGTTCGTTCGATGGTTTTGCTGTTAGAAATCTGTTTGGTTTTGTCGATAAAGTTAAAGACATTGAATTACGATAGAAGAGGATGAAATTATCATCTCTTTTGTTGTAATAGCATTATTTCCGAACGCACCAATTGATTTGGTTATTGAGGTTATCTCCAGAATAAAGGTCTGCCGCTCGAGCGTATGAACCCATACATAAATGCCATCAATGTGTGTATGAAACACAATTGTTTTCAGTTCCGAAATGTTTTTTATGAAAACAAATTTAGCAGTAGCATGGGAAACAGTTTGTCACCACTTGTAGCGGAGGCGTTTATGCGTAAAAGATGAAAATTTACTGCCAAGGATTTGGTTCCGATATGTCGACGATACATTTGCGGTAATCAAAGAAAAAGATATCGATACAACATTGAACATTCTAAACAGCATTAAATTCACTTGTGAGAAGGAGAACGAAATGAATCACACATTGGCTTTTTAGATGTCGTGATCAAACGCAATGGTAAACACATAACTTTCGATGGCTACAGAAAGCCAACATCTACAAACAGATACATATATCACAAGTGATTCTTTTTATATGCGTCAAAATAAAATAGCAGCTTTCCACACTATGGTATACAGATTGTGCCGTTTGCCATTATCTAATGCCGATTTCATACGTGAATGCGAACATAAAATGAAAGTTAATGTTGCCGACTTGAATGGCTATGATAAGTCGCTGATTGAAAAATTGGTTTTTAAACACACTTAGAAGATTCAATTTTCTACTCAGTTTGACAACACACAAATATCAGCAGAGACACAACATATTTCAATGTGTTATGATCCGAGCGTCACCAACAATCTGAGATACGATTTCGAAAAGGCTAAAATGCACGATGCATACACCAAAAAAAAAACAAATTGTGTCTAGCATTGGGAACAACAAAAGATACTGAATCGAAGCGGTATGTGAAAAATATGGTATTGCAAAAGGCAATACCATCGCATGTTTTTAATACCAACAACTCACGGCCACATCACATCGTTTCGTTTGAGAATAGTGTCAAATTGTTGAAGCATGTAAACAAACCTTCCAAACTAGATACATATGAGTCCCTATATCTTTCGAGCAGTTCTAGTCTGATGAATTTAGAAAACGGCCCAATAATATCACCTCCGTTTAATTTAGTTTAGTTTCATTTGTTTCTTTATCTATTAATTCTGACTTGTCTTCTGATCAATTGTTTGTCTCCCGTTTATTTGTTCTCTTTCTGGAAATGTACACTAAGAATGACAACACAATATTTTCTTTGTAAGTGCTTGAACACCTTCTCGAATTCAGTGTACAATAAGCTTTCAGCTGAGGATGGTTTGACAGTGATCAGAACCGAAATGCATACAAAAAAGTAATTCATAACAAAAATACATACACCAAAATATATTTTATTGGCCGATTTTTTGCGGTCTATAAGGAACATTTGTTAAAAAAGAAATTTTAATTCTATAACGACCATAAACGCGTTCAACCTTTAGCGATTAAATGTTAAAAACCCCCCCTTTTTCATCAGTTACGGTGTGCACAAGTGCTGTTTTGCAGTACTTAATGTCAAAAAAGTTATTAACCGTTTTTGATGAAGCTGCTCATAAAAAATGCCTGGAATACAGCAAAACTTTTATATCACATCGTTTCAAAAAGCATAAAGAAAAAAATATGTCCCCAGACCGATTTTTAAAAGCTGAAGAGTTTTGGCTTCAAAAAGAGTCCATTGTCTGAAATTCAACTTTTAGACAAAGAAGACCGGAAAAGATTTCTAGAAACAGAAAAATTTGAAACCTTATGGAAAGATCTACCGAAGAATTGTCATTTGTGTACTGATGAGGGTTCATAGCTAGACATGTGTTTCGATTAAAGGTTTGAAGTCGCGGAATGCTACTGACGATTTCTATGCAGCACTGGTGGTGAAAATAGCGATAAAACAAAGTGAGACACGAGACATTTCGTAGGTGTTCGTGGGTGTCCATTGCCTGAGTGATATTGGTATCAGCTATGAGTTTTATCGCACGGTTTTGAATCCGATCTAGCAGATGCAGAGATGTTTTAGGCGCACCTGACCAGATGTGAGCATTGTACTCCAAATTTGGGCGGATGAATACCTTATATATTGAGACCAGATCAGAAGGGGAAAAGTATTTCTTACATTGCTTGAGAAAGCTTAGTCATTTCGCAGCATTTTTGGCGACATCGAATATGTGGTCATTCCAACGTAAGTTTTCATTGACACACATACCGAGAATGGACAATTTTTCGATTTCGACAATGTAAGTGTCATTCATGGATAATGGCTGGGTATTTAAATTTCGCTTAAACTATTGTTTGTAGGAGGAGATAGTAGACGATTCGCCTTTTTTAGGAACGGGCTGGACAAATGCTGTTTTCCATCTGCTCGGAAAGAGTCCTAAACAGTAGGATTGATGAAAAAGCTTACACAGTGATTTTGCCAGCGTGGAAGAACACCTCTTCAGAAGAAGGGGAGATATGCCATCTGAACCAGCGGATTTATGTATGTTGAGGTCATTAACTACTCTTGCTACTACACGAGTGCGAAGTGGATTCGTCAGATTGAAGATTCGACGCAATCAAGTGTAGGCGGAGGCAGAGAATAATCCGGGAGTGTTGAGCTGGCCGCAAAGTGTGCAGCAAGCAGATTGGCCTTGTCCAATGGGCTGAAAGCTGGAATGTCATTGTAAATGAGCGTTGGGATGGGGGATGAGGCAGAATTTCTAATGTTTTTGTCGAATGACCAAAAGCTTTTACTACCTTTGGGACATTGTAGTAACTTTTGGTCGTATTGGAATTTCACACGCTTGAGAAAGACGGTACAATCATTTCTGGCTCGTTTAAACTTTTTTCGGTTTTTCTCTGTCGGATTGGTCTAGAAGAATCGAAAAAACACTTCTCTAACCCTTTTGCTTTGATACTCTCCATTCGATGAGGGATGAAGGATCTCAATCCAAAGTGAATAGTATCTGTGATCATATCAGCAGCGGCATTCACGTCGTTATCGAGGAAACATAACGACCAGTTAAAGTTCCTAAAGAAGCTGTTAAGTGCGCTCCAGTTGGCTTTCTCGTATTGCCATACGGTTCTTTTAGGAATCTTTTCTCTAACTTTGTGGTCGGTGTACGAGAAATTAGCTGATATGACACAATGGTCCGACGAGCCTTGAGGAGAGTGCACATCGACAGCGTACTTATCAGGGTGAGAAGTTAAGAACAAGTCCAGGGTGTGTTGACTATCGACGTCTGATATCCGCGTGGGCTTATTTGAAAGCTGCATTAAGCTGTTCTCCACAGCGAAGATCTCAACACACCGTCCTTCGGGTGTTGTCTGTCCAGAATATCGAAGCCACCCAGAGTTGTGTATATTGAAATCGCCCGTAATAACGAATTCAGTATGAGGATACAGAGATACAATTCCTTAACTCGTTAAAAGTCGACTTGCTGTCCAGTTTGGGGCTTCTGTAAACAAAGCAGTAGTGGATAATTTGCTTACGGATATGGAATTTTAACCACATGAAATTGAATTCCGTGTTGGAACAGGGACTACATTGTGGTGGAATTTGGTAAGCTACATCACTACACACGTAAATCTCGAGACCGCAATGAGAAAATAATAGTGGCACTAGTTAGTAGCTAGGTAGCTTCAGATCAGAGTAACCTGAAGGGTGTGGGCGGTGTCTGCCTGTTTTTTTTTCTAAGCGCCAAAACAGCTGACCTGAATTTACAGACGTGGACGTACGCAAAAAAGTGATTACTTTTTAGCCCGCATATGTTCGCAATGTCCGAGTTATTGCAAGCAAATAAAAACAAATACAAAAAACACAAACACCGACGATGTTAAGCAAGGCTACGAAGTGAAAATTCTGACGATGATTTACCGAGTCCAATTGTTGTAGGTGTTATGCCCTTACTATACAACAATAGAAAACAGTGCACCTATAAAATTCTCACTCACACAACCCGCTATCCATCTGTTATTGTCTACACTCAGCCACCCGCACTGTGTAATATTTTTGTCCGTTTTTCTCTACTACTTCTTTTTTTTATGTAATTTTTTTTGCACACGTGCGCGGGTGTTTTTGTTTTTTTTTTGTTTTGTTTTAATGCTGCAAGTTCTGAAATCACGAGTGCACTGGTTGGCACTAAACTCGGCGGTGGTCAAAGCATCAATATAAGCAATTTCAAAAAAAGGCAAAAGAAAGAAATGCTAATATGTACCCAGCTTACGATAATATTTTAGAAGTTTATTATTTATTTATTTATTTACCATTATTCTCTATCACATTATTAGTAATTCCAGATATAAACTTAGAATAGTTAGTGACATTAGACATTATAAAAGAATAGTGGCAAATGCCACTTCAAATAGTTATTTATGTTGTGGGGTGAACATGGTAAAAAAAATCCGAAGAAATCAATATAAAAAGAAAAATTCTTGGAGGATACAAAAGCAAGCGAATACATACATAGAAAAATAATTGATTTGAAGAGTTAAAATATTACACAGTATGGCGAACCAAAATTTCAATTTCATCATGATCGAAATCAAGAAGCCACAGTTTTACTTTGTTTAAGAAAGCGACTAAAGTTCTAATGGATCGTATTTCTTCAGGGAGATTGTTAAACAACTTACAAGTTATAACGCTGTACGAGTTCCTGAAATTAGTGGTAAGAAAGGCAGGGATACGAATGATAGAAAGTAGATTCCTACGCTAGCTATAAGCGTCAGAGTTTGCACTCTGCATGTAGCCACATCTCATATAGAAAATTTTTAGTACCCTATAACAATACAGGTGCCTCACTGGCAGAATTTCCATTAGCCTAAAAAGAAAGAATTGACTCTACGAGTGAACTTGCAGACTTTACTTATGGAATACTTTTGCAGGATGTTCAACTGCTGCATTTTATTTAAGTAAATTTAACAGAGATGGAAGGAGCTTTGCCATTCAAAATTTGGAAACATTAAATGCTATCATCGAACAAAAACCGAATGAGTTTAATAATAATCAATGAGTATCCAGAATTGCCAACCTTGCTTATTATTGAATTTTAATTGAAATACTTGTTTTTCTAACTGTTGTAATGTTTTTATAGTTCTAGTGACCATGGCAAGATTTTTAACTACTTTTAATCATCTTTTATCATTACCTAAAATATTCTGTGCTACTAATCTTTCAACAAAAAGTTCCCGAAAACACGATGAATACGGATAGGCTTTCGGATGCTGGGCATAGAGACTCTGCGATTGGTGGTGCAAATCAAAATCTGGCTGAAATGGTTAGGGTTCTTCAAGTACAACATGAAGGCTTTCACATCTGCCACATAAATGCCCAAAATTGATGAATTTCGCCATGTTTTTGTTGACTCTAAAATAGATATTGTTTTCGTTTCTGAAATATGATTCCACACAGATCCAAACTCTACAGTGGCTAGGGACATCTATAAAGTTGAAGGTTACGAGCTCTTGCGATCTGATAGGATCGGTCGTAAGGGAGGTGGAGTTGCGATATATGTTCGTAATATGCTAAATTATAATTTTGTCTGCAAGTCTAATCCGGGTTCGCCTATTGATTTCTATTTCATAGAGGTTAAATGTAGTTAAGACAACATTTTGGTGGGCGTGGTCTATAAGCCGTAGAATTATATTTCACTTGCCTCACTTTACGCTGTTATAGAGGAAAAATCCTGCAGTGTCAATAACATTGTCATAATAGGCGATATAAATTGTAACCTGCTGAACATTCCCCATTCAATAGACTTCTTGGAGCACATGAAATCGTATGATCTATGCCCTGTCAATACGACCACTCCTACTCATTTCACGTCCGCATCACAAACCCTTATCGATTCAGTATTTGTTTCCAATAAGGATAAAGTGTTATCGTACAACCAACTCTCTGCACCAGGCTTCACAAATCATGACCTGTTGTTTCTAACATAAATATACTGAGTCCAAGGTCATTTTTAGAGATTTCCGGAACATAAACTACAAAGCATTGCGTAAAATTTCTAGTAAAAATTGGGATATATCGGATGCCCATGGTTGATGATCAAGTAAACTTCCTCCAACATCAAATCGTCTCACTGTTAAACAAACACCTGCCTTTAAAAGCAAAAACTGTCAACTCAGCTTCAATCTAGTGGCTAACTCCAAATATTCTTCAACTCATGAATCAACGAGACAATGCTTTTAAAAGTTGGAAGAAGTACAAGATTGAAGAGTTCTTCAATCGATATCGATCACTCCGTAATAAAACTACCCACAAAATTAGAAATGCTATGCGTGCTTTCTACAGCAGAAAATTTGGTGCTTGTTTGTCCGGAAAAGAAGTCTGGAAACAAATTCGTGAAATTGGTATAGGTAAAGAAAAGCCAAAAATGCCTGAAAATGTTGATTGTGACAAACTTAACTCGGTATTCTCAACATCAGCGAATCCAAACCCTATTAATCCACGTCCACTTGATTTGTAGCCGGATGATGACAGTACTCTTCTTTTCAATTTTTATAGGGTATGTCAAGAAGATGTTGCTAAAGCTCTACTAGGAATTAAATCTAATGCCATGGGACGGAAATTTGTTAAGCTTCTGCTCCCCTATATACTGCCCTTATTACTCACATTTTTTATACCATCCTTACAACGTCTTCTTTCCCTTCGCAATGGAAGGAAACTAAAGTTATTCCAATCCAAAAGAAAACTAACGAAAACTCAGTAGATTATCGACCGATTTCAATACTCCCGTTTCTTTCAAAGGTATTTGAGAAAACCATCTTTGCACAAATGCAGAGTCATCTCCTAAGTAAAAAACTGCTAAGTGACAATCAGTCGGGCTTCCGCGCAAAGAGGAGCTGTAAGACGGCCTTATTGTTGGTAATCGACGATATCAGAAAAGCTGTAGATGAAAACAAAGCCACCATTCTCATCTTACTCGACTTTTCAAAGGCCTTTGATACTGTCAACCACACAATTCTTTGCTCAATACTTAGAAAAGAATTTATGTTTTCACTCCATTCCATGAAACTTATTTTGTCTTACCTACACGGGAGGCAGCAACGGGTTGCAGTGGGTGAATGATTTTCAAGGTCTTTGCCAGTAATGCAAGGTGTGCCTCAAGGCTCAATTTTGGGACCACTACTTTTCTCTCTCTATGTAAACAAATTACCTAAGATAGTCAAGCATGTCTCTATACACAAGTTTGCTGATGATGCTCAGATCTATCTAAGTTTTACTCCAAAACACTACAACGAAGCTACAAGGCTAATAAATGAAGATCTTCAGCGTATACTAAACTGGTCAACTGAAAATTACTTACTTTTCAACCCTCTTAAGTCGAAAGCACTCGTGGTCCATAAAAAATTGAGATATATCGCATTTTCCACCTATTCAACTAGCCGGAAGCCAGATAGACTACGTTGATTCTGCTAAAAGCCTTGCTATTATTTTCAACCGGACCCTAACCTGGACTTCTCATATCAATGCTGCTATTGGGAAAGTATATGGTGGGCTATTCCTATAAATATATATTCCTATAAAAACAAAACCCCTACTAGCGAAAACTCTTCTTTTACCCATGCTTCTTTATAGCTGTGCTTTGCTTTAAAACTCTGTTTTTATTAAATTCATTCACAATTACAAAAAATAAAAAAAATATTTGGGTTCCCATTCTTTCCTCAACTTCTTTCGCATGTCCTTCATAAGGTTGGTGACAATTACATCCGTGATCTTTTTGGACGCTCTTTTCCATTTAGCACTAAAATCTTTTACGTCCTTTGCACACTGTTCACTTTTCCTCAATTTAGCTTTGACCAAAGCCCAATACCTTTCAATGGGACGGCACTGTGGAATATTGGGTGCGACAAAGTCGACATTTTTAGTAACAAGAAAGCTCAACGTTGCATGAGCATAGTGAGCTGATGATAAATCTGGCCAAAATAATGTTGAACCCTCGTGTTTGTTTACGAAAGGAATCAACCGTTGTTTTAGGCACTCATTAATGTGCACTTCTCCGTTAATTGTTCCCGTTGTAATAAACGATGAGCTTCTGGCCTACCAAACGAGTTATTTTGACCCGAATTTTTCCATCCCAATCGATGTTGTTGATTGCGAAAGAACCTCAGCTTCAAACGACTTGTAAAACTGCGCAACTGTAAGAGTAGTAATGTCGGCTTTGACATAAGTTTCGTCATCCAAGCACGCTTTCTTGTTGCCGATCAACTCGTATAGCTTTCGGGCTCGTGTTTTAATGACTTTGTTTTGCTTTTCAGTAACGTTTGGTATTTTTTGTTTTTTTTCGTGTTTTTAAACCGTTAAGTTTTTTAGATCTTTGTACTATTGCTTGGTTGGAATTATATTTCCGAGCAACATCTCTGGATGACATAGTCCGATTTTTTTCCTGTCCAAGTTTGTATCATGTGCTCCACTTTTAGCTCCACTTTTCTGTTTTCGCTTAACTGTCAATGTCTCCAAATATTGTTTAATAACAGAATCCACTGTACTGCACGCTATGTTTAAATTTTTTGCGATGAAATGGTTTGGACTCAAAGCATTTTCGAGCCATTTGTCGATGATCTTTTTACGGCATTCCTCTTGACTCATGTTCTATAAATATTTTAAACCGCACCGAACTAAAATCAATAACAAACTGAAACTAGAGAATATACAGGGTAATTTGAGTACAAAATGGGATTGCAATTTTTACGCATTGGAAGTATAGCCCGTATTAAAATTTACAGATTTTATTCGTTTCAGTCCTTACTAGGAGAAAGCTTAATGTCGTGTATAATAATATTGCCCGATTCGTTTTTAATTTGAAAAGATATGACCATGTTTCACTGTACGCAAAGCAAATAAGCAGTTGTACCTTCGACAATCTGCTTATATATAGAGCCCTATGTCTGTTGCAGGATATCTTGCAAAGTAGGCATCCGAACTATTTATTCAATAAGATTCGATTCCTTCAGTCAACCAGATCGCGCTTGCTGGTTCAAACAAGTTTTGCCTGTTCAACCTCCGATCGTCAGTTTTTTGTTAGCTCAGTACGCTTGTAGAATTCTCTGCCCATAAACATTAGAAAGATTCGAAGCACAAATAATTTTAGATCATCTGTTTTAAAATATCTGGCCACTGGAACTGTCACATACCTATAATCTTAAATGCCCGTAAACTCTTTTATGAAAACACTTTTGTAACTTCTTTAAAATCTGTTATTATTATTTTGTAACCTCCATTTTTCTTTCTTTTTTTCTTATATATTATAATTTGTTTGCACATATACTTAAATTAATTTTAAAGGCTTGTAAACCTTAAAAGATGCTTGTTATCTTAAATTGTAAGCGATAATGTTCTAAATGAATAAATGAAAATGAATAAAAACACACACAACAGCTTATGCCATATTGTAACTTTGAGTGGAAAATCGCAAAATAAATTGTTTTTAAAATATCGCTGGAGTAAAACTTGTTGAGGCGATAAAAGCATCGAATGATAGAAAGGATATATTGCTTTAAAATTGAAATGTATTCGGACCACTCAAAGTTGTCACTCAAAGATATTTAAAGGAAAACAAGAGTGTTATCCAACAAGTAATTTTTGACTATAACCAAAACCTTATGTGAAGTTAAACTACAACCATTGTTGGACTTGAAACTACAACGTTTGTCTTCTGCACACCTTGAAACTTTTGAGAACCAGTTAGAAAATTTTGATACTTTAGTATGTTCGTGGAAATGGGGCTCTTATGGTAGTGGAGGGTACTCGCGTTATAAGCTAAACTTTTCGGTAAATCCTGAGGCAAGTGATACTGATATTGTGCTAACATGCATAGTACCTTTAGAAATAAGTAAAGTTGGTTCTGGGATTGAAAATATATGGATAAATTCAAGAACATCTTCTCCAAGATACTGCCGTCCAGTACGTTTCGAATTCGCAAAGGAAAATATTGAGAAAATAACAAGAGAGTTCATCTGCATGGAAGCCGAAATAAATTGTCTAGAAGCCACAAGGGTAATCTTTAATGACAAAACTGATTTAGTTAATCATACTTTGTTCAAAACAATGGTAGATGGCAAAACATGTAATGCTGTTCTGGCGAACAAGGCTAGCTCAGTTTGCTAGGCATCTCCTAAGGACATGAACAACATTAAACTTTGCTTACAAAAACCTTCTGACACCACTGCCTATTCATACGTCTTACAAAGTTTTCATGCACATATAAGATGTATAGAAGCACTGATATATGTATCTTACAAAATTGAAAATGAAAGCTGGCAGGCAAGAGGAGCTGGCGAGGTACTAGCAGTTAAAAATAGAAAAGAATTATTACAAAATGAACTTAGATCTGAATTGGGAATCTTAGTAGATTTTCCAAAACAAGGTGGAGGAAATACGAATGAAGGGAACACGGCCCGAAAATGTTTTAAGAATCAGACAAAAACTGCTGAAATAATAGGCTTAGACCCGAAACTGTTTTAAATTGTTTTAAAGACATTAACTTCAGGTTTGAAAATTGATACCAATAAATTCCGTACTTACTGTTTCGGCACAGTTAAATTTTTGGTTTCTAAATATAATTGGTACAAAATTCTGTTGCATGGTGCTGACATCATTGGAAGTTTTCCAATTTCTATCGGACAGCTTTCGGAAGTTGTCTTAGAAAACCGTCAAAATTTACAAATATTTTCGAAGTGCATGATGTCCTGGATCACAATAAATATTGATGTGCTCCATACCATGTTGATATCTTTTGATCCAAAGATAAGCGAGTTGCGACATCTACTACAAAATACAACCCCCTGAAATCATGGAAATGATTTTGAATTGATTTATAAAGCACATTTCCGATCAAACATAATAAAAAAATAGAATCCGAATTAAGTCCAGCTAATGACTCTAAATCGACCTGTTGATGCCCAGTTTAGCGAGGGTTTCTAATCCTCTTCCAATAACAAAACCCAGTTTGAAATGGGAAATGTTTCGATTTTATTTGCTGTAGAATAAAGTAATCTTTTAAACAAAGTTAATATTTTTTCATATTTTTAAACTTACATTGGTACGGAAACAAAGAAAACCTGAGGGAAAAATCCTGTCCACGAGGTAGCTATAATACAAGCAACAATGATCTAAAATCTGTTTTGACACTCAACATAAATTCTCTCGAAATTAAACGAAATGGACATTTTCTCAATTTCTCCCAGGACGTTGACAGGAAAAAAGTCTTAATTCACTTTATATAAAAACCTTTTAAGTTAATGATTCGATGACATCCCCGGGCCGGTCTGAGCCTTAAGCTGAAGACTCTACGTCCAAAACAGCGAGTCTACCAATCGCCCTTTTCGCCAGTAAAGTTCCACTGCTTATACGAACATCAGCTGTTCGTACAACTCCATCTGAACCTGGGTAAACGCTTGTCACTCTCCCCAGCCTCCTGCTCAATGCTGCCAACCACCACCGGTTTTAGATGCTTGAACCACTTTGAAAGTCTCGTAATCTCAGGAAAGTACTCAGCGTACCAACGTCTCGTAAACTCTTTCATTAAGTGCTGCGCTGGTCGACTATACAGCCTACTCCATTGATCCTGTCCAGAGAAAACTCCAGGCTCTGTAACATCTCAGGTGCCATCACCGAACAGAACTGAATTCGGTGTCAGAGGTCTTGGATACTCCGGGTCCACCGGTATATGTGTGAGTGACCTCCTGCTGATCTGCGCCTGTGCCTAAAGTAAAGCGTTTAAAAGAACGTTTTCTTGGGGTACCACTTCTTTTAAAATAAATTCGAATCTGCACTTGATAGATTGGATAAGATTGGATTGCTCCACCCATCCACGGTGAATACGCATGAATAAAACACCCAACAATACCCTCGTATTTTGCGCAGTACTCACTTAGGGCATCCTCAATCTCCTTTACGTCCATTTCTAAACGATTCTTCGTTCCAACAAAATTAAGACCGTTGTCACTGTAGATGAACTTGGTGACAACACGATTTATGAGAAATCTGCGCACTGCAATGGTGCACTGGTCCAGGCTAAGATCACCGAGCACTTCTATTTTTACAGCCCGAAAACTCAAACAGGTAAATATAACTCCATATCGTTTGGCTGTACTTCTTCCATATTTAACACTCATAGGTCCACAGCAATCTACTCCAACATGAGTAAAGGGCCTTAAATCGAAAGTTAACCTGCCCTCTGATAGCTGACCCATGATTGGCATGACTGGCTTCGCCATGCGCCGCTTGCACATAAAACACGTTCTTTTATAGTACATCGAGCAACTGCCCCACGGATGCTTATAATCCAGGCCCTTTCTCAGATCTCCGAAATTGTTGTGGGTGTTCCTGCATGAAAATTCGCCTCATGGCAATGTTGAACAAACAAATCGATTACGCTGGATTACGCGCCGCATAGGAGATATTCGCCTTTTGAGCCCTCGAACTTAACCGAATCGTACGCTCCTCATCCATAAACGGTGATAGACTCAACAAGGTGCTCGTGGAATTTATCTGTCGATTGGATTGTAGGCACCAATAAAGTGGATTGTGAAGTTTCAGGTGCATAAACAGAAGCAAAGTACAGCCGCTTTTTTCAGTCGTTCATAGACCTCGATAGAGGACGGGTGTGTTTCGGCTTCTTTGCAAGTGAAATAAATTAAAAAAAACAATTAAAAACTTTTTGGCCAAGTGCTTCGGTGGCGCAGTAGCAGTGGTGTCCGACCGACAAAACAGGGGTCGTGGGTTCGATTCCCGAAACAGTTGAATCTTTTTATTTTTAAAAGTAAATAAAACAAAAAAAAAACAATAAAGTTAATTGGTGGTAAAGTGTTGTCTATCACGTGATGGATTGTGAAGAGCGGTCCGCTATGCCTATAGCGGGACCTGCTGAAGTGTCAGGTGAGGCGTCGAGTGGTTCGAGCCAAACGCCGAAAACAAAGAGAAGGAGGAAGCTTCCAACTTCCAATTTGATAAAACGTCCAACCCTATCAACGGTAAACAACTTCGCTTCATTGGCAGCAAGCGAATCTGATGATGAAGAGGACGAAATGAAGGCCATAAGTAGCAGCATCAAAATGCTACAACAAAGAGTGCTGGCCATAAAAGAAAGGCAAATTGTAAGAAGGAAGAGGGAAGAGCAGGAGCAATCCCAACAACAGCAGCTTGCTCAAAAGCAGGCACAACAACAACACCAAACTAATAAAATAGCACAAGTGCTACACCAACAAAAGCCTAAGAAAGACCAGCAACAACAACAACAACAGTCACAACACCGGCAACAGCTCAAACAGCAGCAGCCACAAAAACGGCAACAGCAAAAACAGCAGCAGCAGCAGCAGCAGCAGCAGCAACAACAACAGCAGCAGCAGCAGCAACAACAACAACAACAACAACAACAACAACAACAACAACAGCAGCAGCAGCAGCAGCAGCAGCAGCAGCAACAGCAGAAGAAGAAGGAGAAGGTGCCTCCTATCAACACCTATAAACTAGAGGTAAATGCTACCAAGGACCTGTGTAAGTTGGTCATTGGTAATAACTTTAATATTAAGAGATTGGGGAATGATCGCCATGCCATCCACTGTAATACAGTGGAGGGCTACGCGAAAGTTAAAGAGCTCCTAAAGGAAACGACGACGGAGCATTACTCATTCACACCGAAGTGTGAAAAGCGGCAATCGACGCTGCTGAAGGGGTTGGAACCGTCTTCTGATCCTGAGGAGATCCTGGCACTGCTCAAAGAGAAGGAGTGCGAAGGACTCAAGTTTGTGGGGGTAAAGCCATTTACCACAGCTAGAGCCAGGCGGGAGAAACGGAGTCTGCCGTTCTTCCTGGTGCAGCTCAGTCCCGAAAGCCGTCTGGATAGTCTAAGGAGTATCAATGTCCTAGACTACCATGTGGTTCACTGGGAAAAATTAAAAAGGAGCGAAGGCGTTATACAATGCGTTCGCTGCCAGAGGTTCGGGCACGCCGCGTCGAACTGCCAAATGCAGCCTCGATGCGTGAAGTGCGCAAAGAACCACAGTTCCGAGGAGTGTGCTCTGGGTAGGGACGGAGTATCCGATAGGGCGCAGCTCTCGTGCGTATTATGTGGGAACGTGGGACACACCGCAAACTATCGGGGTTGTCCTAAGTTCGCTGACATCAAAAAAGCAAAACTGGCTCTGCAGCAGAGGGTGGAGGTCAAACGTTCACCTGTGAGGTTTCAAACACCAGCCGTCACGTCCCAAATTTCCTACGCCCAAATGGCGGCAGGTAGGGGGGCTACGGTACAGCAAGCGACTGTTGCTTCTCCGGCGCCAATGCCGAGAACAACGGAAGCGACACCTAACATGCTGGCCATCTTGCTCGCAATCCAAGGGCAGATGGCTCAGCTGCAAAAGCAGGTGCAAGAACAGGCCAAGCGGGTGGACCAGATCTACGCGCTGCTGCCGGGCCTAACGCAACACATGTCGTAATGGGTACGCACATGGTGGAGCAAACTTTGAAGGTCCTTGCGGTAAATGTTAATTCACTGATTAGGATCGAACGAAGAGCCGCGATGTTTAAATTGCTACAAGACCAAACTCCTGATGTGCTTTTCGCTAGTGAAACCAAGCTAACCGATAACCACACACTGGAGTACAATAATTATATTGTTAGAAGAAGAAACCGGCCCGGATCCGAACGTGGAGGCGGTGTCGCGATCTTCATTAAACAAGGTATAAAATTTCACAGAGTGTACAAGGGAGTGTTGCGTAGGTTCCGGGTGTTGGAGGCAGTCGTCATTTACATCCCGCTCCGCAGTGGAAAGCGGCTGTACTTGGCCTCTGTTTATGCACCTGAGACATCACAATCCACTTTATTCATTACAGAGCTCGACACGCTTTTTCGACTTCTGAGGCTGGAATCGGGAGAGAATTATTTTATAATCGGCGGGGACTTCAACGCTAAACACAGAGATTGGGGAAATTATTTACCAAATACTAGAGGGAACCTACTACTCGATTGGTGGGGTCAGCACGATGTCATGTACAGACTCGGTCTTAAAGCGACGGATAACCCGTCGTTTCCCAGAGGCGGATCTTATTTGGATCTAATGCTGTACGACGAACGTATACGACTGACAGGTACGAATTTACAAACGCTAAACTGTCTGCGCACATTCGTGTATGACAGTGACCATTGCGGTTTTAGCACCGAAATTACAGTTCCCAACGAAATTGCGGAATTGGAGGAGTTTGTCCAAAGATATTCTTACAACTACAGTAAGACTCGATGGACACGCTTCTCCGCAACCATGACACGTGCGCTCTCCTCGAATACGCTCCACCCACCGTCCAATAGGAATTTGTCAAACGAGGAGATCGACAACTACCTAAAACAAATGGACGAGACAATTAAACAAACTATGGACGCTACAATACCGCGGTATCGACATACGACTAACGAAGACCTGTTCCGTAATCCTACTATTGACGCACTGCAACGACAGAAAAGTAGACTTCTGTCAAGACTCAAAAACTTGTACAGACAGTTTACTGACAGACAAGACCCGGAGATTAGGACACTGAAGGCGTCGATTAAAAATATTCAAACGTTAATAAAAGAGAATTACAGAATTTCTGTAAGTTTGTATTGGAACAACAGGGTTCGGGCTGTAAACACCAGCAACCCGAATATGTTCCCGCAAATAAATAAACTATTTCGGAGAAAAAATCAAAACGACCTTCAGTGTCTTAAAATAGCCCGGACAACAGACAACGAACGGTTACTGACAATAGCAAGTATTGATCCAAATGAGGCCGCTGATGATGACGACTTCTTTGTGATCGAGGATCCACAGGAGAAGGTTGAGGCCATAGGTGCGACTTTCCAGGAAATATACAAGGCCACTGATACCATTGGCCCTAATTATGACCTGGACAATCGCGTCTTGGTGCACGACTTCTACATTCGAAATGAAATTGAGAACTGGCGATCCGAGGGCTCTGGTTTCACCCGGTTCAGCGACGAAAATATGGCAAATAATGTCATTACCAGAGAGGGTGACCTACCCCCGTTCATTTCGAAGGAAGAGCTCCATGAGATCTTCGACACAATCAGGGCTAAGAAATCAGTGGGGACCGATGGCATTCCGAACATCGTGCTTCGACATCTTCCTCTAGATGCGGTGGACATTTACACCACCCTGTTTAATAATGCAATGAATAATGCACATTATCCAGCGCATTGGAAAACGGCGGTGGTTCAACCTATCCCCAAAAAAGGAAAGGATATATCCAATCCGGCGAATCTCCGGTCGATAAGTCTCCTTCCGAATATCAGTAAGGTGTTTGAAAAAGTAATGAATAGAGCTCTGTCTAGGTGGGTTGAGGACAAACATATAGTTCCGGATAATCAATTCGGTTTTAAGGCGGGACATGATATCTCACATGCCGCGTCTAAACTGGTGTCCGATATCCAATGGAATAAAGGCAAAAACCAATGTACTGGTGCCTGCCTTGTTGACTTGGAGAAGGCCTTCGACACTGTATGGTTAGAGGGTCTTTTCTATAAGCTGACTAGGCTGGGGATCAGTAAACCACTCTTGTACATTCTTTATAATATGCTAACCAACAGACAGTTCATCGTAAAAAATGGCGATGTGACTTCGTTTGGAATATTTCAAATTAAAAATGGTCTTCAGCAAGGCGCGGTCAATTCGCCGATCCTATTCAACATTTATACAAGCGACTTGATAGGTTCACTTCCCCATACTATTGCGTACGCAGACGATTTGATAGCGTACAGAACAGGTCCAAAAATCGAGGTCATTAATACTCTCTTGCAGCGTGACTTCGATAAGATAAGACGATTTTGCGATGACTGGAAGTTGAAAATCAACTTTCAGAAGTCGGAAACCATTCTCTTTAGGACGCCGTTGTCTGGAGCCTCTAGGGATACCAGGAAAAATTGGCGTAAGTTCTCGATCATTGGACAACACGGACAGCCTCTTGCCTGTCGGAATGTAGTCAGATACCTTGGGATCTGGCTAGATCGGTTTCTGTATTTTGATAAAAATGTGGATGCTGCTCTGGCCAGAGCTAAAGGCGCTTTTGCCCTTACAAAGAGACTGTTTTATAGCAGCCAACTCGATGAGAGGGTAAAGGTAATCTGCTACATGGCCCTTATCAGGCCTATGCTGGTATTCGGGTGCCCCGTGTGGTTCAATGTACGAGCAAGCTTAATGGAAAAGATTCGGGTGTTTGAGAGGGCTTGCCTTAGGGCCTGCCTTCGCTTGTACAGAACACCAGAATCGGAGTACAAAAAATTTTATCGTAATGAGGTCCTTTACAACAGGGCGAACCTAATACGAGTGGACAACTTCGTAATTAAGCTGACTCGAAGACACATCGCAAGAGCAATGGCCTCGACGAATAACCTGATATCTGGGGCTTACTACCCCAATTACCTTTACCACGAGAGTGTGCGCTCCGACGGCTTCGTTCCACCGGAAGCATTCCTCTACCTAGATCAGATAGGGTTGATCCAGGATAGATCAGCGGTCCCGTTAATCTTCCATGTCGCTCGGAAAGCTGGGGACAGGCGACTCAACTACGACAGAGACGTCGCACACGGCAGTGTGGATCGTCTCAGGTTCCGTAGGGCGGTGGGGAATCGCGATAAGAGGGATGTCGTTCGGCAGCACCAGCATTTCTAGTGGTTGAATGATGGAGAAGATGTTTCGTCGTCGTTTCCGTCAATTACGGACCAGCCTCACTAATGAGGCAGAGCTGACCAATCTATTTGCTCTGTGAATAGCGATGGCCAGCTTGCATAGGTTAAGTTAGCATTTAAGATATACATATATATATTAGTATATACATAGGTATATACTAGTATATGTATGTCATTGTGTATAATGTCTATATGTATGTATGTGCGTATTGTGTACATAGTTTAGGTAGACTAAGGTTATTTTAAGTTAGATATTAAGTTTTTATAAAAAATAAAAAATTATGTCCATATGCTAAGTTTTTTCTTAAATTCTTTTCTTAGCCTTAACCATAGAAAATAAGTATTAATAAATAAAATGTAAATAAAGTCGAAAGACATAGATATAAGAATTTAGAGTAGCTTAGAGTGCCTGTGTGGGGCCAGTAAGTTAGTATAAGATTGCTAAGTAATTTTAAGCTAGCATTTAAGCATTTTTTGTTAGTATGTAAGAGTTAATGATTAAGATAATAAAATGCATTTAAAACTAAAACTAACTGGATTGTAGGCAGGCAACTTCAACTGGAAATTGCTTCTTGCCGGATCTTCCTGAAGATCCAATTCTCAGCACGAAAAACTTCCAACGGCATAACGATTTTTTCCTTTTCGTAATCTCTCTTCCCTAGAATGTCCTTAAAATTAAGAAGCAGCGCTAGAACTCTTACTGCGGAAGACCATCTTGCACGAAACCTTGGCTTTAACTCTTCGAAAATCCCATAAGAACTGTCTCGGTGGTGTACATTTATCGAAAACACAGGATTCAAATCAATCTTGCTTACCTCAATGGCGACAGCCTTGACTGGTCGGCCATTCGTATTGGGGACGTCGTATAAACTCAGGTCCTGCAAACCATCTCCTGCTGTCCATGGTGACCAATCGCTCACACCATCTGGTTCTATCGTTGGCGACATTATCCGCGGAACTGACATACCACCAATGATGAGGGTCCGTGCTTTCTAGAATCTCACCAACACGAACTGCCACGAAGGACGGAAATTTAAGCTTGGAAGAACTGATCCATGAAAGCACCGTCTTAGAGTCGGACAGAAAAATCGTCTCTGCGGGCTGAATTTCGTGCGATCCTTTAACTGTATCTGCGACTCGCACACCAAGTACAGCAGCCTGCAACTCGAGGCGCGGGATTGAGAGCTTCTTAACAGGTACTACTTTCGCCTTTGCCATGGGCTTGCATAAAAGTCAATGGCCAAAGTTATCGGACAATGGTCAGTGATTATTTTTTCGAAAATATGAAAGAATTTGATCCGGATGATATTTGGTTGCAGCAGGAGGACGCTGCGTGCTATACTGGCTATAAAACCATTGACTCACAGAGGACTCGATTCAACGACGACATTATGTCGCGAAATGGAGTACTGAATTGGCTACCGAGATCGTATAATTTTATAGCGCTCGCTTACTTGTTGTGGAGCTGAGTATAAAAGTTTGCTAATAAACCGCAAACTTTTTCGGCCCTGAAGTCGAATACTCGTATTCGGGCCGTTATTGGTAAGATAGAGCCCAAAATGCTCGATAGAGTGGCCCACAATTGTAGAAATAGAAATATGATTTTCAATGATTTTAATAAAAATATAAAAGAGTATCACCTAGCACTACCTAAGATATCTAATTACGAAGGCTGCAATTATATCAAAGCCATCAACTTGTTTGCATAAGATTAACGCCAGAACATTCTTTTCCTAATATGTATTACGGCATTCTACGCGAGAAATATAAAAAATACAACCTTTAAGCTACAAATGCATTAAATCACAGCACAGTTTTCAAGGTTAAAAGGACGAATCCAAACACAAATGGCTTATGAATCTTGTGAAAAAGTGTTAGCGCAGAGCTCGTGTCTCTCTAAGTGAATTCTACTTGTCCCAGCAATTATCCCATTTCCACATGCCCTTTGCCGAGCAATTACATTATCACACCCAAGTCCTAACGAAAGGACAAAATGGTTGACTACATTTTAACTAACTGACTAGTACCTACATTAATTGAATGGTACACGAGGGTTCGTATATTTACGTACCCTCAACCCACCCGTATATTGGCTGGCTTAAACAGCAAAGAGACAAAGGACACACCCAGTGACTTTTAAAGCCTTCAATACAGCCGCATAAAAGTACTTACATTTTCCAAAACACAAAAAAAAAAAGAAACAAATGGGAAAGATATATACGGATATTTCAGAATTCTTTGGTTGTTGGGAAAAGCCTTCTGTATGCTCCCAATACAGATATTTAACGAACCATAAAATCAGCACCCTTAATCCTTTCGTTGTTGGACATTCCCGTACGGAGGAGGATTCATGTTCGTATTTTTCCTTTTGACTTTTTCTTCTCTGAAATTACAAGCTAAATTGAAAATTTACGAAACGAAACGAAATAGAAAGTTACTCTTAGTTGGGCGATTCTAGTATTGCCCTTATGGATTTATTTGTATTGCCTTTTTTCTCTCTTTCTTTTATCTTGTGTATCTTTATACAGCAATTCCATTATGGATACTTTGACATGTTTGAAGTTTTAGGGAGTGAAGGAAGAAAATTCTACAATTTAAAACAAAATAATGGACGAATGCTGTGTGCTTTTGTTTCCGTCTTTGCACGCAACAATGACTTCGATAGAAAGGATAGGAATGTGTACATAACGAAAATAGGAAAGTTTCATAGACTTATTCCACCCAGTCCCTAAACAAGCATCAAATAATTGATAAATGCCTTGTAGAAAGAAACAACACCCTGGGAATGGTGTTGGTGCATTAAATGTTGAAAAAAGGCCAATGGAAATCCATTATCTTACAGCTATGTATGTTGACACGTCTTACCTAGGGATAGTAACTTCAAAGCTGACTAGAAACTATTACGAAATTCACTAACCCGAATACAGAAAACAGCATTATTATCCATTGATTTTTATATCTGTGTGCTGGAGCTATAAAAAAAACCCTTCAAAGGCGAATGCCACAAATATGGTTGACTAAAATGTTTTAGGCCTTTGCTTTTCGATGTAGGGCATTAACAGAATTCTGGAATGAGAAAACTATCATCGAATTGGGGTTACAGTTCTTCAAAAGCAAAAAGAAATTAAATCAGCATATTTTAGTATAATCAGCAAAACAATCTGCAAAACAATCTGCAATAATGATGTGACTGCAGAGATATAATATTCGATTTCGCGCAATGACCAACGTCTACCTAGATCGACCATTTCGGGCTAAACTAACGCAATAGAGATTCTATCAACATAGTCTCTGGTTTTTAACGTAAACACCTGTCGTATAGACTTAAGTTTACGGGATTCCCGTACATCCATGGGAGCAAAGATACACCTTGACATCGCAATCCTTTGATACCAATTCGGAACTGTGTTGGAGGCAGAAATTCCACCCTTGGTATGAGTCGAGGCGACCTAAAACCTCATACTGTTGTTAGGGTCACAGCACCCAGTACTTATTGCAATTCTTGATTGGATCAAACCAACAGGAAGACCCTTCCCGCGACTTCCCACAAGGGGGCCTACCTCAACAAGTCAGGCCCGGAACGAAATCCTGGGGCTCCTAACTCCCATGTGACCGACAACTTGTAACTGATCAAATCGTAGCAACCTTCGGTGGGGTCATCTAAAGATGTTTACGTTAAGACCAGTAATATGCTCTGCTCCCGCTTTTTATTAGACAACGTCATTGATGGGCGAAGCCTTGGTGATTGGGCGAAGGCCCAGATTCTATCTACAATAAGATTTCGGTCTAATTAACAGATATTTTCACTAGACTCCAAAGAACGATCTCTCTGGCCTGTATGGGGACTTTCTCTAGCACGCCCGCCTATGATCTAGACACTATGACATTCTCTTTGATATTCATATTAAGGACTCCACTGTCAAAGTCGTCTTCAGTTAAAAATGTCGTGGTCATTGTTACAGAACGAACTTAAGTTTTGTTGATTTTGCGCGCCAACCGTCTTTGAGCCCTGGTCTTATGAACATGCCATCTGATGCGATAATAACAGAACTTACTATATATTGGTGCGATAATATGGAATCGCCTTCCCATGTTCTTAGCAATCTTGACCAGAATTTGGACCTGAAAAGTGGAGTCAACGCGGCTGACTCCAAAGCCGATGAAGGATGCTTCGCTAGTATCGTTTTGGCGAACGATAACTCTAGATTTAACCCCTTGGTAAAAAAATATTGCGTCTGATTTCTAAGCGGATATTTACGTGATCCTATGAATTTTATTGCAAAGGAGATGAGAAGGCGAAGTACCTGCATCTGTAGCGACCGACTTAAGCTGCGTTTAATGTCTTTCTCAACCTCTCACCACTTTCAAACAAGTTCAAGATTGCGGCGATTATCTGAAGTAGTCAGAAGGCTGAATACACTAAGTTTTGTTTAAATTCTAGGTCACAATGATGCGAGATGAGTTTCTACGTTCTCGGTTAGGGTTTCTATTGACAGCTGGGTTTCATATGAGGAAAACTGCTAGATCAAACGAATGCTTGCTGATATCTATGAAGGTTGTGCTTTACTTCTTTAAGAAAGATTGTCGACTTCTTACTGGCATCTTAACAGGACTCTACCCTTTTGCTAAATATCTAAATATGATTGGCGTCATCTTTCTACGTGATCTATTGAAAGAAGATTCATTTAAATCAGAGGATAGTGTTGCTTCTAGAATTATCGGTTGTCAAGAAGTGGGGTTACATAGATCGATTTGGCCGTTCGCATTTTTGACGAAGTTTAAAATTGCGTGTTTCGTAAGACCGTCATTTGTGTATTGCCCTACTTTACAGAAAAGGGTCTTAACGACAAGATCGTGATTATCGCAGTTCTGGTATATGGCGCAGAAGCATGGACTTTATCGAAAGCGGATGAAGATATCTTCAGTCGTTTCGTGAGAAAAATCATTCGAAAAATGGAGGAGAAGATTCAACGACGAACTATACGAACTGTATATCGACCTAGTCAGCAAACTGCACATCAGTCGCCCGAGCTGGTTGGGACATGTAGAGTGAATGAACATCTTCAAATCTAACCCGAAGGGACAACACAGTAGACGAGGACCTCACCTTAGGTGGCGCGCACAAGTAGAAAGTAGAAACCTCAACTGACTTGTAGTGCGCAACTGGAGGCAGTTAGCGAAAGACCGGACTAACTGGAGAGGCTTGTTAGTAAAGGCCTAGGCTCACCCCGAACTGTAGCGCCACCTAAGGAAGTAAGCGAGTATAAATCGTATCATTTGATAACACCAGGCTAACAGATTGCATTTAAGCTAATTAATAACAATATTTGTTGGTCTGATTGCAGTCCTCCCACGCTATTTGTGCTTTTAAGATAATTTCTCTCGTTGACCCGTTATGAATTTTCACATTTCTTCGTACCACTTAAAATGTTCAAGTAATTCTTTTGTTTTTGTGAAATGGTAAAGTGATTTTTTAATCCGTTATTGTCTATTTCGCTGACAGTATATATTTATTATTTCAAAATGGATGGGCTACTAAATGTTGACCAACTAGCAAATGTGGAAATTTTTCTTACTAACAAAGCCATTTGACCAAAACTATGTCCCATCACATAAGATGTTGTTTCGGTAAAAATTCGGATGCTCTTTCACCTTCAATAGAGCTGAATAGCGAAAGGTCGACGTGGAGCTTTTGGGTTATTACGATCTTGTACGGACGTATGGTTAAATTTTTTCGCTCGGATGTTCGAGGAACACCCGGTTCTTGAGAAGGGTGCGAAATCGAATGAATTCTCTTTTAGGGACATGTTACATTGTTGTTGCAGGTTGCTATCGCAACCTACGGTTCTTTTCAGGAAGTATGTTATGTCGACAGGTAACATTGAAGAAATGACAAGTATAGCATCATGCGAAACAGTTGGTATTATACTGGCGAGTCTTAGTGCGCTAAGGAGGTGGACTAATTTGACTCCCGACTCCCGACTCCCGACTCCCGACTCCCGACTCCCGACTCCCGCACCCAAGATTTAAAATTTTGCAGTCCGAACTCATTTATTCTGTTTTGGTCCGTTGTTATTACCCAGTAGCTTTGTAAGTGCACTTATAGTTGTTGATTATTTTTCGCGTATCTACTCTGGGTGATATTTAAAACTTTCAATAATAGCTCAGGAAGAAATGGTTGAGGTGCTCTTCAACTCAATCCGTTGTATACGCGAATGTTTGTTCCCTTAATAAGCACATTATTAACCTTAATAACCAGCGACTTACAGTTGCAATTGTTTCGTTGCTGTACAGTTTATCATACAGTTCGAGGCCTATGACCGAGAATTGTGGCACACCGCCAGCAACCTCTTACGCTCCAACTCCATCATCATAGAGGTGGATTCTATCCGAGAAATAACTTGTTGCCATTTTACGAGAAAGTCCAGTAGTTCAATCCGATAAAAACAATTTATAATCCGTTTCCAGTTCACCGTGTTAAACGCGTTGTTTATATCCAGGCGCCGTATTACTTGATGCCTCTTTTCCGCGCCTGCCTTGAATAGTGTTTCGAGCTCTAGTTATTTCCATATTAATTTCGTCTTGTATTTTCCGTGACTTACGAAAACCTTATTGGAGTTCCCATAGACCTCCTGCTGTTGCAATTGATGTCAAGAGTCTATTGTAAATGATCCATTTAAGGATTATTCCGAACGTGTCAGGCAAAAAAAAAAATACGACAATAAGACGAAAGATTGTTTGTATCCTCTTTTACCTTTGGCAAAAACAATAGCCGTTGGCGCTTTCAAGTCTCAGGAAAAAGGCCCACTTGAAGAACGCGTTCGTATTTTAATTTTATATTTTAATAGCATGTAATCCTGTGATGAATTTGACCATCCCGAACCCTACTTCCTTGGCGAGGAAGTACCCGCAGCAATGCCGGGTATTTAGCGAGTGTTTTTTGGGTCCTTTCAACCTCATTAATACAATTTGATAGACCTAATACATCATGATTATGTTGTTTGCAAAAATCTCCAAGGCGTACGCGTTTAGTAAACTTAATCGTTTTTTTTTAGTTTAGTTCTTGCTTTCTGATATTCGTTGCGTAAGCATTGTACTTGCTGGTCATCGGTATCTAGAGTTAATTTATTCTTATTTGGTGACATACCGACCTCAGTTCAGCGGTTTTCGTCGTCCACGGGTTCATAGGAGGTCAGTGTCTTCCCTTTCCCAGCCTAGAGCTGAGTTTTCGCGATTTGTATATGAACTTTCCCGTTCTGACGCCTATACATTGAAATCTCGTGCCAATAGCGTCGGCGACATGTCTATCCAAGATCATTTTGAGGCTCTCGGTAGTAACGCTAGGTGTCCTACAACAGCTATATGTTACATGTACATTCCGCTTATCTTATCTCGTATAAAGTAATCACAATATACGAGTACATGTAACCAAAAATTTGACATCTGTTTAAATATAGTATGCGTGAGCTCGGAAAAGTATGAAGCAGTATGAAGTACATCTAATGAAAAACTTTTTTTATACATTTGTGATTCTTAATTACCGTCAATTGGCTTAACATTGACTACTTTTCATTTTGAAATGTCTTTACCCTTCATGTCTTTGATACTACTCTAATTAATTTCACATTGTATTAGGGGGACTTTGTAGTTCTTCAGAATTTTGGTAATAAAATCTTAGTTAGTACAGATTTAAGCTTAGTTTTTAAACAAAAACTCGGTGGTCAATGTTAGACTTGGGCTTGGTTAACTTTGACCGGATACATGTTAGGTAAGTAGACAAATTTATAGATGGATGTTTTAAATAACTTTTATTTACAAACTACAAGGAATTTAAAGAAATATGGAAGTACATAGCTACATGTATTCATATATATGTGGATAGCTATGATAATGTTTTTATAAATTATGATTAAGTAAATTAATTAAAGCAAATATTAAACAAAATAAAAATATCTTATGACATAAATATAAATATTATTAATAAAGGAAAATGTTATAGTCTTCTAACCATGCCAAATCGTAGTGTAGGTAATCTAAAGTAAGCAAATAAAATAAAAAAGTGGAAAATTTAAACAAAACAAAGTAACAACATACGGCTTAGTCCCTATTTGAACACAATAACGCAAACAATTTATCAACAGAAAGATCACCATTATTTTCCTTTTCGTCGTCTTCTTTCTGTTCGTCGTCTTCTTTCTGTCCGTCGTCTTCTTTCTGTTCGTCGTCTTCGCTCTGTTCGTCATCCTCCTTCGTCGTTTCTTTAGTGTTATTATTTTCAATATTTGTAATTTCAGCAATGCTGGATTGATTGCTAGAGGAGCTTTTTGCTGCTAGTATAGCTTCTTTATTTATACTTTTGTCAGGCTCCACATTTATTTTACACCTTTTCTTACAAATCGACTAATCTTCATCGGCTTGGAGCATCGTTTTTAAAACCGATAGAATAGCTGTTGATATTGTGTTGGTTACTTCCCTGCATTCAACAATCTCAAATGGAAGTCAGCTTAGTACTTCCGATGGGTTAAAAGGTTTTTCGAAACCCCATGCTCGTTACACAGTGAATCGGTCAAGTACTTTAACAAAGATGGGAACTTGTTTTTTGACAGAGTTTATGCATTTTTTCGTTGCGCGCTTTTCCAGTTGTCTAAAATCGATCTCCACTTTCTTTTCAAAGGGGCATAGAAAGCTACATCAAGTGGCTGACAAATGTGGGTGGAATTCTTTGGGAAACATATGAATTTGATGTTATTTTGTTTTGCAGCTTGTATTACTTCCACTGAAAAGTGGCTTGCTATATTATCCCCCATGACAACTATCTCTTTCTTAAAACGCCTGGTTTCAGGTATAAAAGTGTTTAAAAACCAGTCTTTGAAGATGATTGCGTCAAACCAACCCGATTTGCTGCGATTATATCGGGTTCTTGGTGGACCACCTTGGATCCAAGATTCCCACAAGTGCGTTGCCTTATACAACACATGGCCTGTTGCTGATCCACAAAACATAATGGATATTTTTTGCATTTCTTAAAAATACATTTTTTTGTCCCAGGATCATCGCACAAATTTGTTTCATCAAAATTAAAAATCCTAATAAAATTTAAAAAGAAAATATCTTTAGTAGGTACCTATCTACCTACACGTCCCAAAAACATTTTGAAATTGGTATTTGGTAAAGCTAAAAATAGAATCGGATCTATCTGACCTCTCAGCAGGGATCCACTTACTATCATAAGATTTTAATGAAATTTTAAGTTGCTGTAAATATTCTTCTAGCTCAGCATTTGTGATTTTTGCCTTCAATGTTTTAAAATTTTGGCATTGCCTCATTGAAAGGATTCTTCTGTTTCTTTTCATAAAACCAATGATCCAGTCAACACCAGGCATATTATTTTCTCCAAACACACTTTCTTTTCTTCCTGTAATGTCAAGATAATTTTTGGCCAATAATCGTACCATTTTGGAGTCAAATGGGAATCCCTAGTCGCTAACAGGCTATCTACAACAGCCTTTTCTTCTTCTTTGCTGAAGACTGTTGGCCTACCGATATCTTTATTGTGGTTGTTCTTGAGGCGATTAATCAAAGTCCCCTTGGCGATTCCGAAATTCTTATTGCATTTATGGACATATTTCCGCTCTTTATTAAACTAATAGCATTTTGAATGTCTTCTTCCTTAGCACAATTGTAACGCCTTTTAGGGTTTGTTTTTGGTGGCATTTTTCCTTTTCTGTCAGGAAACGGCAAAAAACAAAAGTTAAATACGAGTGGGTACCTAATGCCAAAAATGTGAAACGTCTAACTTTGACCACCCGGTCAAAGTTAAACTCTTATCGGTCAAAGTTAGCGGTTGTCTAAGTACAATTAACACACTGTTCTGTTTATCGCCAAATACAATAAAAAATAACAAAAAACTCCTAAATGATATAATTTTCCAAAGGAATAAAGTTCATTCTACTCGTAAGTACCTGAATTAATTTCTTGTCGAAATAGTACAATACTCGTATGATTTATTGCGAAGTAAAAGTTTTCAACACAAAAAAAGGCGGTTAAAAATGAATCACATAAAACTTTGCAATAGACGATGACAGGAAGTATATTATAACTCTAACCTTTTTTACTACCATCTGTGAGGAAATAGAAATTAGATTTTATACAAAATGAATAATAAACCACAACAAGAGGCTGCTGGTATCGTCAAATACATTTGATAAGATTTCGGTCAAAGTTAACCCCCCTGGTCAATGTTAGGCCAGTTTACGGTACTCATTGTGATAGAACACAGAAAGAAGTTAGCTGGAAATAACGCCACCTCCTGTTTTACAAAAACTTGTTTAGCTGGCAAATCGAAAAAACTCAATGCCTATACAAAATATGACCAAAATGTGGATCAGTGGTACGATATCATTTGGTAGGGCAACATACTCGTACGCATATTTAGTTTTTTTCAGATTTCGAAAAAAACCGATTTATGGCAAAATAAATCGGTGGCACATTATACGTGTAGGCAATATGTTGTCATGCTGACATAAATCATTAATAAAATCCAAATTAAAGAGTATGTAAATAAGTTTCAACCGGTTGGTAGACAAACAAATTTTACAATGCATGTAGTATTTTTACCAAAGAAAAACTAAATAAAATCACCTATTAAAATATTTTAAAAATAAATAAAAATTCCTCACAGGATTAAGCGAAAATTTGCAATGTCACACATGGTTTACCGCCAATAATCAATTTTAATTGTCCCAAAACAGACTCGAAATACCCTGGCACGTTCGCGCTTCCTAGAATTTTTCAAAAGCAAACTTTTTTTTTAACACAATTTGTTGTCAATTTTTTTTTTTTTTTGTTAAATGTGAGCAAAAAAGAATCAATTTAATTATTGCCCTTAGGTGACAAACAAAAATTTCTGTCAACAGCTTTTCTCGCTGGTTGGGTCATTTAAATGCGTGTACAGAGCAAATTCTCGTTATGTAAGCAATTAAGGATAAGCACAACATAATTAATAATAAATTAATTGCAGATGCAAAATGTAAGGAAAAAACTGAAATAACTGAATGAAAGCCCAAACATGTGTATGTTAATCTTTAATTAACGTGACACTTGTTCAATCTGACTATCCCGAAAGGGTGGCCCCAGGGCTTTGGAGCATTTCCATTTCACCAGTTCTGTTGCAACTTAGACCTACAATAAAATATCCACAAGCCCTGTGCGGATGGAGACCGTTTTGCTTTCATCAGAGAGAGTGTTTACGCAGCAAGTACTCGTAATAAATTTAAAAGAATGGGGATGATTAAAAATAAGAAATAAAAGTTACAATCACTACAAATTAAGTACAAAGTGTTTTACCAAGTTTTATTCCTTCAATGTTACGTTCTAGGAGGTAAAATTATTTACAAAAAGTATCTGCAATGGCTAGGATCAATCAAAAATCGATGTCCCAACCACTGGTCTCGTCGGGAGGCTCATCATTATCTCCACAGCATGGCTCGAAGTACTGCAAATCAGTATTGCTGCTGATGGGGCGCTTAATCGGGGATGGCAGAGTTTTCGTTTTCAGTTTTTTCCAATCGAAACCATCAAACCAACTGTCGGTGATGACCAAAATAAATTATTTTCATTTTTTTTTGTTATATAATACATTCAGCTGACCACAGCGGAAATTAAAAAATTCAGCTATTTTTTCATATAGAGGGATACACTCACCTGTGACGTTTGATATCTAGAATACCCTTGCGCTGGTAACCCAAGCGCTCGGCAGGCATCTGTTTGCACAGGTGTTTGATGAGTCCTTGTGCGGTTTTTGGTATTCTCGATGGCATCAATATGACATCGATACCACCCAAAATTTGCTGATAGATTTTGATTTGGCTCTGACCACGAAATGGTGATTTGCCAACTAGCAATTCGAATATAAGAATTCCCAAAGCCCAGTAGTCGACTGCTTTGTCATGTCCTCGATCCAATATAATTTCGGGTGCCACGTATTCGGGTGTACCGGCGAATGTGTTGGTTTTTTGATTTTCTAAAATTCTTTTAGCAAAACCAAAGTCAACCTAAGTGGGGGGGGGAGGGGGGAGAGGGTGAAGCATTTATGTGGATGAAACGTTTTGATGAAAATAACTTACCAGCTTACAGTAACCGTCATTGTTTAGCATAAGATTCTCTGGTTTCAGATCACGATAGATGATATTGCGGCTATGGAGGAATTCAAATGCTTCCACAACACATCCAGCTATGAAACGAGCAGTCTTTTCATCAAAATACTTCCGTTTTGACATTATTGTCCAGACATCCCCTCCAAGACAGGCCTCCATGAGAAAGTAGACGAATTTGTCATTGCGGAAGGTCTTGTACAATCTTCAAATACAAAAGATACATATAAGAGTAATTTAATATAGTAGCGTATACTGGTTTCTGTTATGGTGTATGTTGATACGAGTGTGTGCTCCTGTCCCAGTATCTACGAATAGCAAAGTGAATAGCTACTTTGTTCTTAGCCGATATTTTATTCTCAGTTTTTTTCACGTACAGAAAGACAAAGAATAGCATAAATTATTGCATAATTCATTTCTGAGCACGTTTCGTATTAAGGAGATGAAGATAATAAAAAATGTGTCAATGAACTACCTTCTCATTCTCCTCTCAAGTTATTTTTTTCCTCCTTTTTTAAAGTAAATGCTTTTTCACCGGAAAAAGAGGGCATGGAAGCACTAGACGATTTTAAAAGGTGTCCTCATTCATGAATTTGAAAAAAAAAGAAAACACTTTATTCATCTTTCTGAGAAGTGAAAAGATAACACATGTAAGTATTTTTTACTGTGAATTCAATGGAAATTTCAATTCCTCCAGTACTAAGTTTGCATATAAGGATATTGCTTTCAAAGATTTATGGGCTTTGCAGTTTCGAAATAATGATCAATTATCATGAACAACTGTGTTGACAGATTTTTTAAATGTACTCGTAATATTATGGTAGAATTTAATTATTACAAGTCATTACGAACCTTCTTCACCAGAACTCCACCATCAAAGTGCTACAGAAATTCCGAAGGCAGGGCTGAAAGTTTCTTAATGAATCACTTGACTTCATTTCTGAGGAACCCTGTCGGTAAACCGAGGTAAGGAAACTTAATATCGGAAGTTCGTACGTACTTCGAAAATGACTTCCTAGAAAGTGCTTCATAGCTTAAGGCCAGGGTAAATACCCTAATAAGTGAGGACACCAAAGAATGGTCTGTCTTGGCTGCATGGGGCCTTTCTCTAGAACGCCTAATGAATTACCCTATTTCTTGATTTTAATATCAGGGGCTGCATCCACGAAGTCATCTTCCTTTAAAAAAAAAATGTTGTATTCGTACAGGATGACACACTAATTTCGATTAACATACATATTATAATTATTTATAATCAGAGTCATTTGTGCTTAACGTTTATCAAGCTCAGAACAACTCCAGACGACTTTATTAAGTTTAATAAACTGATTTTAAACTAAAACTATTGTAAATGACGGGGAAGTTCGGCATCGGAAGGCTGATTGTTAAAGGCATTTCTGAGATCACTTCTGCTACAATGGAAATCGTATTCTGTTAGCTTCATGAGGAATCCAAAATAATGGCATTTTAAAACCATATGCCGTTCTATGGTTATTGGATCGAAAAAAAGGGACAGACCTTATATTTAAATGGGCTAGTTTAAAAAAAGCTGAGGCAACAAAATGGGATATTGCAGGTTAAAAGCAGGTGGATAAAGAGAATATCAGCACATTCGCAACGTTTCTCCAAAGAAAGTAGACAGAGCAATTTAAATCAGTTTGCATTGGCGGGCAGAATGTACTAGCCAGCTCATCGTACGGATTTGCGTTGGAGGACTTCGTTACGTAGATATAGTAAAGCGACCATACACGACTAAGCATACTTGTGAAAAGGAAAACGCGATTTAGCTGTTGTAAACTCTTCGCTCAATTCCTTCGATTGTATGAATTTATTAAAGTTTTGTAGCCATAAAGTTGTTAGCCAAATTATAAGATTGCACTATTCCTCGAATTCTCGTCCAACGTATCTTATATAGTTCAGTTTAGCAGAAGGTGAAGAAGGTGCTAATGGCTATACATGCTCACTCTACTATTTAGTGATAATAAACTACAATCGTCATGATCTTATGAACGAACTAAATTTAAATTCTTATAGGTTTTCGTATCATCATAAATGTAGTGCTATCGAATATAAATGCAAAAATCAAAAGAACACAGTTTGTACCTAAGTGCTCTGGACGTAGGTGTATCCTATGAAAAATCACTAACGACCAAATTTATCTTATTTCTATAAAATAAGACTTAGTTTAGAAAATAAACTCTGTTATGAACTTGAAATTTGAAAGGATATTTCCATCCAATATTTTGTAAAAGCTGTCTGAGAACCTTCCTTTGATCATTTCCTACTTCAAAAATACACAGTTCCCTGTGTAACAATGAATGGTATTATTTTTTAGATTGCTTTCGGCCTTCTTACTTTTAAAAGATATAGTTGCAATGAATAATATCTGTGAAAATAATCATGTTGTACAGAATACGATCAAAGCTTACAGTATTGAGGATGTTTATAGAATTTTCAAAACCCTTGCATCGGCATTTGAATGTTTATGGAAGAAGATATATATGATATACAAGATTTTCTATAATGGCAAGCTTCAGACTTAAATATATTTTAAGTACAATAATTGTCAAACAAAATTCTGAATAATTTAGCTTAATACCATATTTAAAGCGTTCTTGATACGACATATCTTCAACAGCTATCACCACTTTGGGCAGTAACACGATACGCCAGCAGGATTTTTCTCATTAAACTTACTTTAAACTCTCTTCAGGATCTAGCTGTCTACTTTTACCAAAGAAAACAGCAAAGATGGTTAACTTATTAATAACAACTTCTGTGATGTTGGAAAGCAAATGCAGATATCCTCGCTTGTATTGAATGCAAAATTCATTGAGCAATTTTTGATCCCGTCTGGGTTGGTAAGCTTTGGTGAAGCAGATACATTCGAGTATAACAGCGAGAAATGAGCATCAGTCCTTTAAAATGGCTATGGCATGTAAAATAAATGAGTGTTTATCCTCCAGCCCTTAGAATTTTCGATTCTAACTCGGGAGACAACGCAATAGAGGTAGAGCTCCTTTTAGGTGCGAGCACAAGAGTGAGGCGACTTCAACAACTTGAAGTCAGTAATCGGACCAAGTTTATCAAAGACCTCGCAAATTCGAACTATGTAGCCTCCTATGTGAGTACACTTATGACGTGCAACATTTTTCTAAGGGTTGGCAAAAATCTCGTAATTGCATTTTTTTGTTAAATGTATGTCGATGAAATAGCCGTCACTGATCTCCAAATACACAGTGTCACCTTTAGTAATCTGCAATTCATCACAATGTAACCCTTAGTTTGACAAAGTGTTTCAAAAAGTGTATGCGGCCGAACCAGTACCATTATGCATTGCTGCATCGAAATACGATATCACAAAAAGTTGAAGCTTTGAAGTCAGATTTGATTCAACAAATCGAGAAGAAGAAGGAGTAGAAAAGGAGTTTAGTCAAAGCTACAGATCTTGAAAAAATATTTGAGCAGGCTGCTGCCAACCGAGAATCTTGCCTGCTCTGGCCGTGTAAAGGAATTCTCCAGCATTAGTGCTGAAGTAATTGCCTGTCCGACAGATGGATTAACAGTCCACACAAATATGTTATGATGGTCTTGGATCCTTGGAAATTTCCTTACACGCCGATAAATTGATTAAAATTACTCGTGATTATGGCGTTTTAAACGGGGAATCCGGTATGTCATTCCGTGGACATCATCGATAGCAAGCACAATTTAAGTCAAATCGATGAGCATGGTGAAGTCTGTGTAGCCACCTAGAAGCCGGGCAGCAAGACAAGGCTTTTTGATCTATCTAAATCAAAGAAATACTTCAACGGCACTTGCTTTTTCGGACACTGCACAAAAAATCATTGTTTACAGATTATATATATCTTAAGCATCAAAATGTCCATGTGATGTTAATAACCCAAGTTATTAAGTAAAATTCCTTTTATTTTGTTAGTTTTTTCCATGTTTCCTCTACTTTTTTTTTGCTTTAGAAAAAAAGTAAACTTCCGCATTATGGATAAACTGCTAAGAAGGCCCGACTGCAGCATTGAAACATTGCTAAATGAAGTTTTTGATGTCATGATGATTGTTATAAAAAGGTAACATGCAAAATCGCAGACAAACAAAAGAAGGCACTTCAAAACTATCAAAAGATTGCAATACGTTTAAATAAATAAATCGTTGGCACAACAGTCCTCGGTGGATCAATGGGTAGCCTCTCTAACTCGCTGCATTATTCATATTGTTATTTTGTGCAATTTTTTCTTGATCGCTGTTGGATAAAATAAGGTACTTTGTCATAGCGATTACCAGCTGGAAAAAAACTGTAGACGTCAGAAAAGTAGATCACTTTATGTGTTTTTTTTTTGTTAAGTGTTTACCGAGTCTTGAACCCAGAACCTCTTGCTTAGTAAATTTACGTATGTACCCACTGCGTCACGACACCTTCACACCAATAAATTTGCTGAGAGAAAAATTGGTAAAAGTATTTTACATAATTGTCACTACTTTTAATGTTCATATTAGCCAACTATCAAAATTTGTATTATTTTTAACTTGATTATGCCTTTATATTGTACATAAATCAAAAATACTAACTGTATGATAAAGGGACTGCCCCGGCACATCACCATAACTTGCTTTTCACTATACACGTGTTCAACTTGATCCTGTTTTATGACATCGATTTTGCGGAGAATTTTCAAGGCAAAAGTTCTTTGCGTAGGAGTATGTGACACTAAATCCACTCTTCCGAATGCACCTGCACCTAAAGTTGCAACTTTTTTCAAATCTCCCAATTCTACATCAGCATACTCCCGATTGAATTCAGAATGCCTCGCAACAGATATTCGCTCCATTGGGCTATTTACAGGTTTCTCCCGCAACTGGGGAATAGTTCCAAGATAACTTATTACAGTCCTGAGAAAGATAAAAACCCGCACACTAGAATGTGTTCTATCTTTTTCCTTTTAAAACTTCTTACTCTCTATCTAATTTGAGGCATTCCGTCATCGGTGGGTCGGCATACACACTAGCCTGGCGAACATCAGCATTAAGAATCGCATGTTCTCCAAAGTAATCGCCACGTTTTCGATGTGCCACAACTGCTTCGGTACCATCTTCTTGGAGTTTTTTGATAGTCACTGTACCACCTCTGATTATAAAAAACTCATTTCCAACATCTCCCTCCCGCACTATGCATGTATTCGCTGAATAGCATCGCTTTAAGAAAAAAGGACCGAATTAAATTATTCATAATAACTTTCAGTATTTAGTATTTATATGGATAAATGCACCTTCTTTAGTAAATCAACTAACTTAATGAGAACTTCATTCGATAAATCTTTGAGTATAGGTGAGGACCTCAAAAACTGTAAGTATTCCTCCTTCTGTTTAAAGCCCGAGACAAGCATTATATTCCTAAATTTCACCCGGTCGATTTTCCACACCTTTGCTCTATTAGTAGCTAAAGGTAATAAAATTGAAGATAAAATCCAATATCAAATGCGAGAGTAATATTCTCACCTTTTATAGATGCAAATCGTTTTGCATTGTAGAGTATGGCCAGTTCACCAAACACGGTACCAGGACTGATAGTACCAATGATGTTTCCTGATTTTATGACATCGTAATATCCTTCCTCGGAAACGAAAATCTCGGAACCCTCATCATTCTCGCGAATAATGTAACTACCTTCCTCGTAGATGGCTGGCTCCATGGCGTCGATAACCATTTCCTTTCGATCTTTATCCATGTAGTTGTTCAGAAAGTCGTTTTTCTCGATTGCATTGCGAATAAGCTTGCGGGTACTATCAAATATAAAGAAAAAATAAAGATTTTGCAATGCATTGAAGTGAGGGTGTCAAATGTACTTACGATTCATCCTTTCGGAAGACTTCAATATCAATAACTTTCCTATCAGCCGGTTCCGGCCTGGAGGCTATTACACCCCCAATTGCACGGGCTTCTATAATACTGTCTCTTGATTCAAATGTGTCCTGTTTAAAGATGAAAAAAGAAAATTAGATTGTTTGGAAACATAGGATTAAGGAATTTATTGGGAATGAGCTCTTTTATCTGTTGAATATGCTCCGCCGTTCAAACTACATTCTGCGAGCTTAGAAAGATGAGTTTAAGATTATGCAGTTCGCCAAACATCAAGATATACCAAATAATGTTATATGTAGAGTAGATGTTAGAAAATCCCAGAATATGAGAGGAAGTAAGCTTATGTTATAACTATGAGAATTACTAAATCATTGCTGACCCGAGACTGGAAAGAAGAAAGGGAAAGAACGCGGTACTTGGCACTGTAAGGACCTTAAACCATATAACGATCGATCTGAGTAAGAAAGTCTGAATTCCCAAAGCGTCTAACAAGCTGTATCTGAGTAAAGTAAAGCAGTTTACCTATCGTAATTTTTTTAATTTTATTACAGTCATTGTATTAACTAGATTGTATTCCTTTGGAGTTGTTCAAAACCTGTCTCGTTTACGCGATAATCGATTGTATATCGGGGTCATCTTCAGTTTGGCTGAAGCAGACTGGCATGTTGGCCTACCCAACCCAGTAGATAAAGCGCCTAAAGAAATGGCTTTCATTGCCCTGCAAAGTAGGCACATTTCTTCGGAGGTAAGGGTGGGATTTGTTGCGGTAAAATTTGCCACAACAAGCTGGACTCTTTTTCCTTGAAACCTTCGCTTCACTCCTTAGAACTTTTCCCTTTGTAGCAGTTGTTCGTCCAAAATTCTGAGAGCCATGGGCGTATCAGTCATCGGTGCACTTTCTCAGCATAAATAGAAACGATGGACGGTAAAAAAAATAAAACTCGTGGAAGAACCCCGCAGAGCAGGCGGACGGTTTGCTATAAGAGCGCAAGGAGAGCGCTATAGCCGACCCTTGTCCCAAATGTTGTTTTGTCTCCCCCAATGGGTAGTCTCCAGCCTTAAGTAGAGCTATGGCATCCGCTCCATCTTCCAGCTCCTAACCCTTTCACCTTTCGACCCGCCTTGACTGTTATGTCCCTTTGGAGGAACGTATTTGCGAAAGGTACCTGTGGATGCTTCCAATCCCGGACTTCTGCCTTTACGCTCCTCGGAAATGACAATCAGTAGGTCCACCCGGGAAAGACAAAGCCAGGCGAACGGCCTGGAACACCCTGAACATATGGCGGACGGCCATATTTTTTGGCCGGGAAAGACAGAGCCAGGCGGACGGCCATATTTTTTGGACTACACACCTAGAGCCAGATGGGCGGTCTGGAACCCTCTGTGTATATGAAATATCTATAATCCGCACACGTTGCCTAGAGCCAGGCGGACTGCCTGCAACTCTCTGCAACACGCACTACACAACACATAAAAAAAAAAACAACACAGCAAACGAAACAGAAGACAAAAACAAAAAAAAAACAAAAAACAAATTGTACAATGAAAAATAAAACATAGTTAGTGTAAAGAGTGGGACGCTATCTGATATTCCCTTTCTCCACACCCCCAAAATCTGCACGGAAGCCCACCGTGTCCATATTTCATAAGGGAATTTAATTTGAGAAAAGTTTCCTTCTTCCTCCGTCACTTTTCAAAAGTTTAACCTAAGATCCCAAGATCCTGACTTAGTTCCCTTTTCGTAATCGCAAATGAATAGAAAAGGAACTTTCTTTGTCACTTCGACTTACTTCAGGGATCAAATTCGGGGAAAGAAGGGGTTATTTGAACCCAAGACAACTCAGGTTAAATGTTTACTCATGCCAAAGGAAATTCTCAGAATTCGGAAATTTCCCCGAGGATCCGGGTAGTTAAAGTGGCACACTTGAGTGTATGAAAGAGCGGTCTGGCGGTGCCCCAAGCCATGGTGACACGCTCCAGCTACGTAGCGGAGCGCTGTACACATATACCAGACATTGGGCCCGGTAACCGAGTAGATGTAATGCACGAAGGTGTGGGTGAGTGACCAATGGTCTGAGTGGACATAAGTCGAATCAAGGCAGCCACTTCTTGGTTGACCGCAACGCAGTATAGAGGTTTTAAAAAGAAAAAAAAAACGAGATCTTGGTCCAAGTGACAAAGAAAAGAAAATTTAAGCAGCAAAACAGAACTGGGAAGACGAGGAAAGCTAAGTATTGTGTGGTAACAGTGTATAGTGAGATCCCGGTAGGCTTTCGCCAACGTGAAAAAAAAATTATTACTCCGTACAAAGAAAGGCCCGTTTGCCTTTCAAGCGACCCGTTAGAAAAAGGATTATTTTCAATCCTTCGGGAAGGCGGACGATAGCGGCCCTTGTCTTGTTCCGTAAACAGTTTATACCGCTCAATTCCTTTGTTCGAAAAAAAAGCCCGATCACTAAAATACCCGTTATAACGTGACTTTCGACTTTTGTTGTGTTTTTTTTCCATCGTTTTAAGGTTTCGCAATTCCTTACTAAAAAGATTGCGTGGCGCCTACGGACACATTTGTGTATTTTTATTTTTTTGAGTTCTGCCACTTCCGTATATTTTTATTTCGGTTTTTTTTTTTAAACACAAACCCATAGCCAGCTGAGCAGCCGAAAGTGGCAGCACTCAACGTACTGCTTGTTGCAAATTTCCCCTTTTGGGTTTTTGTTTGTTGTTGACGTTGCAGTCCGCCATTACCGAAATAACCATCAATTGTGTGGTTCGCGATCGCTTTGTTGTTTTTTTTTTTTGAAGTTTGCTTCCTGCCGGCAGACAAATTATTAAAAATTGCAACAACCGCAGAAAAAAAATTGCAACAAATGGCCATGTTGTGCGACTATACCACCTTGATCAAAAAGTAATAAACACGGTGTGGCGCTCCCATTGTTCCGATTTGAGTTCTGTTTTTTTTTTGTTAAGTTGGAAAATCTGTTGTTGACATTTCCTTTAAATCTTAGCGTCATAGCTTGACATTTACAAGAGTTACGTAGCCAAGAGTACATCCATCTCTGTGTGTGTTGGAAAACCGACGAAAAAATTGATGAAGTAAAATGAATGTTGGTCAATAACCGCAAATTAACCATCAGAGAGATAGCGGAGGACTTGAACATTGCCTATGGATCCGTCCAAGACATTTTAGTTAATGATTTGGGTTTCCGTCGTGTAGCAGCAAAGTTGGTGCCAAAAGACCTCAATTTCATGCAAAAAAGAGACCATGTTGACGTCGCAAAAGAGATGATTTGCAAGGCTGAATCCGATCCCACATTCATCAAAAGGATCATTACTGGAGACGAGACGTGGGTTTATGAGTACGACACGCAACCCAGACATCAGGCAAGTGAATAGCGTTCACCTAATGAGCCGAAACCAAAAAAAAACACGTCATTTTCAGTCAAAAAAGAAGGCAATGTTCAAGGTTTTCATGGATTGCAACGGTGTAGTGCATCATGAATTTTTGCCAGAAGGTCAGACAGTAAACAAAGAGTATTACGAGTATTTGGGCGTTATGAGACGTTTATAACGAATATAAAAAATATTTCGAGGATTGGATCAAGCGCTGGCATAAGTGTGTTGCAGCCGATGGGGATTACTTTGCAGGGGACATTACAGATTTAGATGAATAAACTTGTATTTTTAATTTGAACTTTTAGATCAAGGTGGTATGCATATCTATAGTCGGCTTACTCTATTATTTTGACTGCCACTACAACCGATGACTAGGCTACTCCGCGAGAAAAACCCCAATATGAAATAAGTTGATATGATTTTTCGATTCTACATATATGTACGAGTACATAATATGCAACAAAAAATACACTTAATGATTTTTTTTTTGTAATCATTTAAGTACGGAGCACAGTTAATACGAATTGGCTTCTTCCAAGATTTCCGAAATTTAAAGGTTTTTTATTAGGAGTTTTGATACGCTCATAAAACCTCAGTTTTATTAATTGAATATTTGGCTTTAACAATGTAATTACCGTTTATCTAATTTAATGGCACTTTTGACAACTTTGCCTGCTAGAGGCTATAAAGTGTAACCGTGCGCGTAGCATAAACAGCACTTGAAATCAACTTCGGGTAATACAGTTTCAAATTTCACAGCTATTTTAGTAAAATTTGTTGCTTACATTATTTTAGATTAACAAAGCTATCGTTGCAGTTGCGTTTGAAATTTTGTTCTGTAACAGTTAAGTTAAGAGGTGTTAAAATGACTAATTTTGTCATAGAATATAAAGTGCTGTGCGATTTCTTGTTCAGGGGGAGTATTAACTAACTATTATAGTAGACTTTTTTGCATAGATAATCCGACCCTCTTTAACCGTACGGTGTCAAGGTTTCTCCTTTTTACTGTCTCCCTTTCTTTCACGAACTTTCTCCATGTAGTTCTATCTTTGCTATTGTCTTGCCCAAGTTCCATGCATGTCCCGCTGTTTCTAAGATAGTTTCCAGTGCTCTGTTCCATGTTGTTTTGGGTCTTTTTCTTCTGTTTCTCCCTAATGCTCTCGTCTTTCAATTTCTTTTGTCTTGTCTGTTTTTTTGTTTTCCATTATTACTTTGGCTGATTCTACTTTTAATTCATTTCGGGTATCTTTGTTTCTACTTTTGTCGATTCTTCTTACGCCTAATAGCTACCCTCCTTCGATATGTCATTTCCATTGCTTGGATGTTTGTAAAGGGTATTTCATTAAGCCCTCCTATCTTTAAATTTAAATAAAACAAAGATAATATCGAAAATTTTTATTCGTTTGAAATGCCTATCGATGCCATTTTCTACGGAATATAACATCGTTAAGATGTCTGCCGCGGCTTCTCTGGGTGACGCGCATCCGAAATGTCCAATTTTCCATGAGTTATGGCTTTGAGTGCCGCTGTGGTTCTTGGCTTATCCGCATAGACCTGTGACTTCAGAAAATCCCACAAGAAAAAGTCTAACGGAGTCAAATCGCACGATCTCGATGGCCAGTTCACATCACCTCCACGTGAGATGACCATGCCCTCGAATCGCTCATGCTGAATTTCCAATGTGGCGTGAGCTGTGTGGCAGGTAGCGCCGCACCGTCCTGTTGAAACCACAAGTCGTTCGTGTCCGTATCATCCAATTCAGCCCAAAAGAAGTTGTTTATCATCGACCCATAGCGCTCGCCGTTAACGTCGTTGGCCTGGCCAACGTCGTTCTCAAAACAATATGGACCGATGATGCCGCCTGCCCAAACACTACACCAAACCGTGACTTTTTGTGGATGCATTGGACGCTCTTGGATCTCATGTGGATTGGTATCGTCCCAAATTCGACAATTTTGTTTTTTTACGTACCCATTCCCATCCAGAATCGCGGAAAATTCTCTCTGGATTTTTGTGGGGTGCGCATTCCAAGAACCTAAATCAATCAATCGCTTTCATTATGAATTGTTCCGTATGTCTGCGAAAAATCGACAGAAATCCACTAAGACCAATTTCGTTGATTGTAAACATTATTTTCATTTTTCCTGCGTAAACCTTACAGCACATGGTCTTTGCATGTTCCTGCAACAGCAGCTATCGAAGCGTCTCTATCGAATTCAGACAAAAATCCAACGAAAATCAACAATAAAAAATTAATTTCAACGAATCAATCATCATCTTCAATCACCAATGACAGTCAAGGTGAATGCACTTTGCAGATGATCTACTTAAACCTTTCTAGTCTGGAGGAAACAAACCAACGTTTTCTCAAACTAAATGACCTTCGGATTTAAAATGACACATTAAGACTACAAGTGAATAACCTGGAAAGCAAACTATGTATACTGGCAGCAGCAACAACTTCTTGCTAACTATTGAGATCGTTGGTGTGTCGAATGTGACACATAATAACGCTCGTGATGTTTTCGTCAGATCTTGCGTTTCGTCGACGTACGGATGTTGGTTTATCGTTTACTGAACCAGTAGACTCAAATTTGAGCACCACACTGCGAATAGTGCTCTCGGTAAGACGATTATGGCTACCATAAAATGGGCGAAGCGCGCGGAACATTGTCCGAACAGAACAGCCATTTTGATGAAACAATTTTATTATTTACACGTATTGTTGAACGCTATGTTCGTTCATGGTGATTTGGTAAAACTGAATAAATGACTGCCAAGTTGACAGATGTTACTTCAACAATATGGCCGCTATCAACTTTCAAAGTTCGAAAGTCTCTATTGGAAGACCCTGTAGTATATCTATCTGTTAAGACCCAGTTTTCCGCTCCATGTAATAAGAGAGGAAGGTACATTATTTTGTAGATCGAGATTTCACTGTTTCTGCTGATCTCCCTATAATTGATAAAATTCTTCTTAAGTACCGCCAAAATTCTGTTTGCAATTTTGGATCTTGTCCTTAGTTCCATTTCTATAACGCCATTGCTGTTGAATATGCTGCCCAAAAATTGAAACTTGTTCCAATCAAGCTACAGTTAAAATATTTAAAACCACATCAAATTACACAAGTTGTTCTGGAAGCTAGTAAAAGATTCTTGTAGCATTTAAAAAATATAAGTAGTAAACTTGTAACATAAAGGCAAAAGTTCTTCTAAAATTTATTATTATTATTATTATCAAGGGAACGATACAAATTAATTTGTAGGGTCCGGGATTTAACGCCGGGGTACTATGCCCATGTGGCGCGTTTTTGTCAACAGCACGCGAAGTACTGAGTTCCCATGTGGTCAAGTGCAGGAATTAAAAGCAAATACAATACTTTCCCAAATCTAATAAAATCTGCCACTACTTCGTCGCGTCTGATTTTAGTACCCACAAACCGTAAGAGCCAACCATAATTCAATTAAGTGAACTTAAGCATATGCCAAAATCGGACGAAAAGTTAGCAGAATCATCATCAAATCGTAAGTGCTCATAATTGCTTAAGCTGAATTTGAAGTACGTACGAAATGCGAATGGATTCATTCTTTCGTAAGTGAGCAAGGGTGAACGTGGTCCTGTAATACAAATTCGCACAGTTTCATAGGTCGACGTACGACACCATTCTCCTTTTATTGTTGAGCGTTTAGCCCTGACGATTCAGTCATAACTGCCAAAGAATCAATATGAAGCTATAAAAAAACCAACTGATGATATTGGCCGCAATATATTTCCAACAATTTGTAAAAAAATTTTACAATCTAAAATGCAGACTTATCCTAAGAAAATTGAAATAGTAGAAACATATGCTGAAAGTCTTGTAATGAGATTTGCTTGACGAACAGTTAAATGAATTATAGACACATAGGGGACTAATGAAGTAATAACACAAAATAGCTATAACGAAATTCGGATGTGATGGATCCTCCGGTTAGCGTGAGTGTATACAAAAATTTTCAGATATTGAATCGGACTCAAATTTGTTTATGACTTATGACATAACTGATTCAAATATTTAAATTTGGGAAAATCCTCATGATACGAGGGTTGTCTGAAAAGTAAAGATAGCGACACTCGTCGATAAAAGCTAGTGAATGTTAGTTGTGCATCTTTTGACAGTTACTTACAGTCATTTTGGACGCGAAGTTTTTAGTTGACAGTCGTTTGAGTGAATCGACGATAGTGTTTTTTGTGAAAATTGGAAAAATCGAGTATCGAGCTGTCATTAAATTCTTGTTTTTGAAAGGCAATACGCCTACGCAAATCAAAAATGAGTTGGACTCTGTGTATGGGGACACTGCACCATCATTTACCACAGTGAAATTTTGGGCAGTTGAATTTAAACGTGGCCGTAAGAGCTTGGGAGATGATGAGCGTTCGGGACGTCCAAAAACTGCAACCACTGTCGATAAAATTGCTACAGTTCACCAAATGGTTATGAAAATGTCCAAAGAACGTGTTTGTTACATATTAAATCAAGATTTAGGCATGAGAAAGCTGTCCGCGCGTTGGGTGCCGCGTTTGCTTACGTTAGACCAAAAACGTGTTCCAATGAACATTTCAAACGCTCTGATGGCGCAGTTTAGACGCAGAAAATTCGAGTTTTGGCGCCGATTAATTAGTGTAGATGAAACTTGGTTACACCATTATACGCCCGAAACAAAAATTCAGTCAAAACAGTAAACTGCAAAGGGCGAGCCGGCTCCAAAAAAAAGCAAAAGCTGTTTTTTCGGCTGGGAAAGTGATGGCGACTGTTTTTTGGGATAGTAAAGGAGTTATCTTAATCGATTATCTTCAAAAAGGAAAAACCGTTACAGGAGCATACTACGCATCATTACTTGCCAAGCTGAAGGCAGAAATTGCGGAAAAACGGCCACATTTGCAGAAAAAGAAAATCCTGTTTCACCTAGACAATGCGCCGTCTCACACCTCAACGGTTAGCCATGGTAAAAATCCATGAATTACGGTTTGAACTGCTTGACCATCCGCCTTATTCACCAGATCTAGCCTCAAGCGACTTCTTTTTGTTCCCTGTTCCCTCATCTAAAAACTGCGGTCGGAGGACAGAGATTTTCGTTAAATGAGGAGGCAATCACCTTCGTGAACAATTATTTGCAGAGAAAAACGCCAAGTACTATTTGGACGGGTTAGAGAGATGGGAGTATCGCTGGGAGAAGTGTGCAGGGTTACAAGGAGACTATGTAGAAAAATAAAAAAAAATTTGAGAAAAAATGTCTTGTATCATTGTCCGGTCGGAAACTTAAATTACTGTCATTCTAGCAAATTCTAGTAACTTACACGCTTGGAAAAGTGTTGGTTATTCACTTACAGTGTATATTTGAAAAGTTTAAGGGATTGGAAAAGTATTAGTAGAGTTTGCCGTCTATTTAAATTCATCTGTTACTTTGGAACTCTAACAAAACGGTGGCTAAATACGGGATTCCGCCAAATCTGATTCAGCTGTACGCATGGCGCTGAAAAACACGCCATGCAATATGCAATTTAGAAGCAGTTTATCCGAACTGTTGTAAGTATTTCAAACGAAAAAAAACTTCTTCAACTTCGATTTGGTAACTAAAAATGGCTTTGAAGCCGCGAAGAAAGCAGAGTAGATATTGAACGCTTTCGAAAGAAAACTCTTCATCATATTTTTGCGAATGGGTGCGTGATGGGTGCTAATGGAGGAAAAGATACAACCGCCAACTCAAGATGTGGATGCAGTTCAGAAAGCCAAAACTTCTGGTTCGGCCACATTATGTGACTGGATAACTTCGAATCACAGCGCCGAGGGTCAAGACGATAAGGAAGGTCAGATTTACTTTTTAGGGATCAAGCTTTCGCGTATGTCAGAGCGGTTGATCGGGAAAGCTGAAAACAGCCAGCCTGAGATCGAAGGGAGAGGAAGGCTTCCGTGCTTTAGGCAGAAACTTTTCACACCTGGGCTCCCCAGTAAGTAAAATAAGTGAAATGTTATGGCTGTCGTGATTGTTGGTGTTAAGCTTAGAATTCTTGATACCAAAATTACGATCGTACAACTGGTTCTATCGATGGCGTTCATCTCTTTGCAGCAGTCCATATAGTGTCTAGTGCGCGCATATAGTGATGGAAACTATCGAATGAATCCGATGATTGATAGTTAGTAACTGAATGATTTTATTCATTCACTCATTCATATGAATGCAACCCAACAACATTTTGTCAAACGCCGCGTCGTGCCTGAGTGAAAAAACCAGTATGAAAAGAATCGAACATTTCAATGTTTTTTTTTCGACTGGTTTGAACAAATGATTTCTGAAAAATAGTATTTGAACGATTTTTGAATAACTATGGTATAAGTGAATATATTTTAACTATTAAATAATTCAATTGTTTTTATTCGAAAGTTCCCAACACCACGCGCATATATAATTGAGCTGAGGGGAGCTTTGTAAAAGCATGAAATGGAGTTGAGTTGCAAAGGTTTTTGCTGCTAGGTTTGGTTGCTTTTGATCGATGCGTTTTCTCTCTATCGGGTTCCGTATGTTTTTTGCTGCGGAAAATGTTTATGGGCCTTGGCTGCCGTAGTATTGTGATCTGTCTCGATGTTTGCATCTCAGGTCAGGTGACATCTACGACACTGAAAGCGTGCCTTCCATCTATTAAAGCAAGGGAAGCATAGTTTCGTGCGCTTTGACCTCGTATATATGTGTCTGCCATGATGATGGAATCTGGTGTTATTAACTACCGTTTTCGGACAATTGATCCCGATTTTACACTAACTGGCTCAAATGTCATCAACGTCAATGTACATTACATTAAAACGTAAGGACGATTTCGTAAGACATACAACCAGCAGTGCGAGTTATTTTATTATCCAGAGTATGCATAAGGAGACTACTTGATTGTAAAGGCGTTAGTGAAGTTGTCCATCTAATTTAATTTATTTATTTTGTTATTATAGCGGTACACTTAGACCAATTTTAAGTGCATTGTGAAACCACTCGAAAAGCGCAGATAGGCGATACCGTAGCTGAACCTGGAACCAAAAAGATTTCATAATAAATTTGTCAAGGTCGGTGATCGTCATAGAGCAGAGTTTAGGTTTCGAAAATAGTAACTGGCTAGCGATTGCAGTCTGATGCGTCCCAATGCAGAGCAGCTGTTTAGGAAGTGCGCCACAGATTCCTCTTGCTGCTCATCTCTGCAGCTTCTGCACTAGTATTGTGAGGTACACTGCATCGTTGCCCGTATCTTCTAGTGTAACAGTATCGTGTCAGTACTCGTATGTTTGGAGATGATCAGGTCTCTTGATGGTTTTCAAACGAGTATGGACTATATAAGTCTGGAAGTCCTAAAGACTAATGGACTTTTAATTCATATCTGGTGGCAACTATAGCTGACCTCCATGATCAGGACAACATCCGTTCTTATGAATTTTTGTAGAGTTACGAATGAAATGCAGTCAGCGTCAGGCAATTTTTGTAGAGAAAAGCCGTCGATATTCAAAGGGGTTCTTTAGGTTGTGTAAATAGATCTAAGGGAAAATGGGTGACTATTAAATACTCAAAAGATTAGATTCAGTTCAAGTATCAATTAATTACCTTATAACCAAGGGGTTTGTTATGATTTCACTGAATTTAATCCAGTTTCAGTGCAATGCACAGACAGTCTTATCCTTGCCATTTTTCTGAGTCTTAATAAATCATTATTCCTCCAAGGAGGAGGAATCTATCAGCTTTGATATTCGCAATGTGTTCATCAGTGGTTGCTATAAAATTTTGCATTTTTGCTCCTAAGTTTTCAAAGAGAATCCACCAATTTAGACATCCGGAAGATGTCTTACTGGAAGCAAGGAATTAACAATTTTCCACTCTAGATGTTGATAAACCATAAGACGAATGCAGAAGGTCAAGGGCCTTGAACGTTACGTCTTCAATTACGTTCAAATCATTAGCCAGGTTTTCTAGCATGAACTAATACCGCTAACTAAAAAGGGGATATCGATGTACTGATAACATCGAGATACTAGAGTTATGTATCGGATTTCGCAGTTAAAGAATATAGAAAACATAGGAGAACCATAGATATTTTCATGTAATATTCTTAATTCTTCTTTAATTTGTAAAGATTTTACAAAATATCCTGACCATTATATCGTATTATACATACATATATGTAAGTCTAAAGTCAGCTTGGTTGGATGGAATATCTATTCCAACTTCCCAGGGAGCAACTAAAAGTATGTACTTATATTTTAAGGAGCAATCTTTTGCTTAAAGAATGGAATGTTGCTTAAACAGTGGCACAAACAGCGTTTGGTGTTAAACCCAGGATTGTCGAATATGTATAGGTGTATATGCAAACTTTATTGAACATATGCACCCCTTCTACGGTCATGGGCGTACATAAGTAGATGTAATCTAACTACACGAAAATAGGACCCACAGGAATTCCAGTCGTTATTGGTGCTGCTTAGCAATTTAGGAGTCAAGTCAAAGGAAGTACAATAATGAGCCAATGGAAAAACATGAAAGGATACAGCCAATGTGCGGGCTATGCTATATCTCATAACTCAAAATGAATTGGAGATGGATTCATGCATGACCATCAACTTCATCGAAAATGAAATGCAAGGGCTTTATAATGCCAACAGGCTGAAACAGGTGGCTGCAGGCAAAGAACAATGACTTTATACAGTATCTTATGCAAAATGTCGATGTATACGAGTATATGTGTATGTATGAAGTTCGAAGATATGACATTTTTGGGGTCGTGGAAATAGTCAAGTATCTCGATACCCTTGTGTTTGTAACATGGCATTGTAATGAGGCGCGTTAAATACCACTTTCCTTATAGGATAAAAGTGAGTCGGGTGATCATATTGCAGGTACATCATCCACCTGTGTGTCAAAACTCAATAAAATTTGTGATAAAAATCCAACCGCTAAAATGATTTTTTGCAAGAATATACCGCAGCCTAGAACAGAAGATGTTGGTATACTTCAGGCAGTCTAAAAATGATTGAACTTTACACATATCTCTGATCAACAAATCACTTTGAGATTCAAATCGAAGTTCAGGAACATTATTCGAATACGGAGACAAAAATCAAAGATATGTATTTTACTTGCTTTGCAGCTCTTTTATTTTTAAAAATTAGCAATGTGACTGTTACCGTCAGAGACGGTTAGGAATCATAACGTAATAGTTTGTCAAAGTCTGACAATGCAAATAAAGTAAACAAAAATAATTTTTCGTATTTGCCTGATCCTGTTTATCCAAAAATCGGAATTACCAGAAAATAAAAAGCAGACAACTTTTATCTGCAGGCAAACATTTTGAAGTGTTGGTGTTTCTTAATATTGGTAGCCCTGAGTACTATAATATAATCAATCAATTTGCTGTGGTCGAATCCCATTGAAAAAATCTCGTTAAGGTGCTCGACTCGTGAATAGAATTATACTTTTGAGTTAGTGGGAATAAGATATGGCATAGAGCAATGCAGCGTCGTAAATAAGGTAAATGAAGTGAATTACCCAGGTGTGATATCATACAGTTACAACTATAACAACTGCTTATCACAATAATTCAAATGTTAACCATTTAATGGGCTTTTAAGTATTAAACCCATTTTACTCGTACAAGTACTTATAGTTCGAAGATAGAACTGGGACTCCACAACAAATTGAACTGTCTTCCGATAAAAGAAACGTCTATGAATACATGTATTTTCTGTAGATACTGCTTCATGCCGATCACCATTACGCATCAGAAAAGGCTGCAAAAACCCCACATTCAATTGTGAAAAAATCCGCCATGAGAGCAATGTACGAGGGTTTTCTGAAAAGTTTCCGACCAAACAATGATACAAGACATTTTTTCTCAAATTTTTTTTTTATTTTTCTACATAGTCTCCTTGTAACTCTACATACTTCTCCCAGCGATGCTGCTATCTCTCTAACCCGTCCAAATAGTACTTGGCGTTTTTCTCTGCAAATAATTGTTCACGAAGGTGATTGCCTCCTCATTTAACGAAAATCTCTGTCCTCCGACCGCAGTTTTTAGATGAGGGAACAGGGAACAAAAAGAAGTCGCTTGGGGCTAGATCTGGTGAATAAGGCGGATGGTCAAGCAGTTCAAACCGTAATTCATGGATTTTTACCATGGCTAACCGCTGAGGTGTGACACGGCGCATTACCTAGGTGAAACAAGATTTTCTTTTTCTGCAAATGTGGCTGTTTTTCCGCAATTTCTGCCTTCAGCTTGGCAAGTAATGATGCGTAGTATGCTCCTGTAATGGTTTTTCCTTTTTGAAGATAATCGATTAAGATAACTCCTTTACTATTCCAAAAAACAGTCGCCATCACTTTCCCAGCCGAAAAAACAGCTTTTGCTTTTTTTTGGAGCCGGCTCGCCCTTTGCAGTTTACTGTTTTGACTGAATTTTTGTTTCGGGCGTATAATGGTGTATCCAAGTTTCATCTGCACTAATTAATCGGCGCCAAAACTCGGATTTTCTGCGCTTAAACTGCGCCATCAGAGCGTTTGAAATGTTCATTGGAACACGTTTTTGGACTAACGTAAGCAAACGCGACACACAACGCGCGGACAGCTTTCTCATGCCTAAATCTTGATTTAATATGTAACAAACACGTTCCTTGGACATTTTCATAACCATTTGGTGAACTGTAGCAATGTTATCGTCAGTGGTTGCAGTTTTTGGACGTCCCGAACGTTCATCATCTCCCAAGCTCTTACGGCCACGTTTAAATTCAACTGCCCAAAATTTCACTGTGGTAAATGATGGTGCAGGGTTCCCATACACAGAGTCCAACACATTTTTGATTTGCGTAGGCGTATTGCCTTTCAAAAACAAGAATTTAATAACAGCTCGATACTCAATTTTTTTCCATTTTCATAAAAAACACTCACATCGACTCACTCAAACGACTGTCAACTAAAAACTGCGCGTCCAAAATGACTGAAACTACGGTAAGTAACTGTCAAAAGATGCACAACTAGGATTCACTAGCTTTTATTGACGAGTGCCGCTATCTTTATGTTGCGGTATTAAACTTTTCAGACAACCCTCGTACTCCTACTATACCACCAAGCGTAATACGGCGAAATATTGTGTTTACGATGAGCGACAGCATAAATTCCGATTACTGTTGAATGCCTGCATTTCGAAGAGTCTTGTTGGTTACTGTTATGCTAACGAGAAACCCAAATGTCAAATGAAATCTTAGCCGAGGATACAGACTGAAAATTGCCTTTCTTATGTTAGTTTTGTTAGCAAATTCATTGGCGATCATATTTCCAAAGACCTACAGTTAAATTTTTTGACAAAGTTTCAAGAGACTTCGGATCCAGAACAATTGTAGCTTAAAAGCTCTGTAGCATTCACGAAGTTACAACAGCATACTCGTACATCAATTCCTTGGGTCTGATTTTCGCCGAAGATAGTCCTGGGTACAGAGAGAGTCAATCTCATATCTTCGCAGAAAGCGAAGGGTGGTGGGGGTGGATTTATATACGAGTATATGGGGATTCGTAAATGCTTTCGCGGGAAGACAGACGTATCAAAGAAATCAACATGTAACTGAAACAAACGCTCTTTATAGCCTGGTCACGTAGTTGCATGAAAACTTACTTCGCCAATCAATTAACAAGGTAGCATCTGTTTTGAAGTAAGCATCTTGTCGAAACTTTACTTACTTAGGTGACGCTTAAGTTCGGGGTGGACCTAAGCCTCAACTAACAAGCCCCTCCAGTTAGCCTGTACCTTATCTAACTGCCTCCAGTTGCGCACTCCAAGTCGGTTGAGGTCCTCTTCTACTTGTGCGCGCCACCTAAGGTGAGGTATTCCTCTTCCTCCAACTCTGCCGGCCGGAGTATTGGTGTCCATTTGCTCTACACATCCTAGCCATCTCAGGCGACTGATGCGCAGTTTTCTGACTAGGTCAACTAGGTGGACGGAAGTTTCGGTTATCATCGTGTAAGTTGAATGGTCTATTCTGCCTCAGCATGTTGGGCTTCTTCGCCGTTATACAGTCTACAGAAAAAGTTTTTCCATATTCTCAGCACCAACTCTGATTCCACTACAAGGTTTCCTTCTTCAAATCCACAGACTTTAATACGGGTCTTCTTGCGTTAACACCTGTTGGTAAAGCTTCCGTAAGTTATTCCTGGAGTACAACCTCTCAATATCTTCTATCGGACGCTTCTCATGCTCTTTTTTCTTCTTCTAGTGAAGCCGAAGTTGTTCCCGTCTCTTCTGCTCACGAGCGGTTATCACCTTTCGTTGCAGCGCGTCTTTATAGGCTTCATGTTTAGTTGCATGTGCTTATCGGCATTCTTCCTCAAACCTGGGAAGGCTTATTTACACTGCTATAAAAGCAAACATGCAGAGTACGCCCGAAAATGGGCTTGAGGGTATACTGATGAACAATCATAGCGAGACGGGTGTTACGGTTGAAAGTTTGAATGGGTGGAATGCTACTGGCGATTTCAATGGAGCACTAGTGGTGGAAACAGCGATAAAACAAAGTGAGACAGGAGACAGGGTGTCAATTGATTGACTGTCCAGATGTGGGAATGTACTCCAATTTTGGGAGGATGAATTCCTTATATATTCTGGCCAGATCAGTAAAATATTTCTTACATCGCTTGAGGAAACCTAAACATTTCGCAGCATTTTTGACGACATCGAATTTGTGGTCATTCCAACGTAAGTTGTCACTGATACACATACCGAGAATGGAAAGTTTATCGGTTTCGACGATACAAGTGCCATTCATGGATAATGGCTAGTTATTTGAATTTCGCTTTAATAACAGCAGACAGCATTGAGTTTTGGAAGCATTAAATTTCACTCGGTTGATAGTTCCCCAATTGGTTATGCTGTTAATATCGGAATTTAATGAGCTTAGCATACGCTGCCGTTCCCGTTCTACAGCCGAAGAGCAGGGGCGTTAGTCCGGGAACGAATATGAGAAGCAGAAAGTGCTGTCATCAGCAAAGGAATAAATTGGATTAGAAGTAGTAGACAAAAGATCATTAATGAAAATTAAAAAGAGCGTGGGAGACAGAACGGAGCCCTGGGGCACACCAGCATTTATTTTGTGAATATCAGACTTGAAACCGTCCAAGACAACTTGAATTGAACGTTCCGAAAGGTAATTTCTAATCCATTGAAGAAGAGAGTCATCGATCCCAAAAGCACGCATTTTCGACGAGAGAGCCTGATGCCAAACTCTGTCAAATGCCTTAGAAATATTAAGTGCAACTATCTTGCTTTCGCCAGATTGTTGTACGCTTTGGTTCCACTTTTCGGTGAGACATGCCATCAAATCACCAGTGGACCTGTTGCTACGAAAACCATATTGCCGGTCATTGAGAAGTTTTCGTGTTTCGAGATATTTCATGAGCTGACGGTTTATCAGCGTTTCCATGACCTTGTAAAGAAGGGACGTAAGTGCAATGGGTCTGTAGGAGGATAGAGAAGAAGATTCGCCTTTATTAGGGACGGGCTGGACAAATACTGTTTTCCATCTGCTCGGAAAGAGTCCTAAAGAGTAGGACTGATGAAAAAGCTTACGCAGTGGTTTTGCCGGCGTGGAAGAACACCTCTTCAGAAGAAGGGGAGATATACCATCTGGACCAGCGGATTTATGCATGTTGAGATCTTTAAGTATTCTTGCTACTACACGAGTGCGAAAGTGGATTCGTCCCATTGTAGATTCAACGCACTCAAGTGTAGGCGGGGACAAAGCACAATCTGGGAGTGTTGAGCTAGACGCAAAGTGTGCAGCAAGCAGATTGGCCTTATCCAAAGAGCTGACGACTGGGATGTCATTGTAAATGAGCGTTGGGATGGAGGATGAGGCAGAATTTCTAATGCTTTTAACGAACGACCAACAATTTTTACAGCCTTTGGGACATTGCAGTATTTTTTGCCTCAGTGTGTGGTCTTATTGGAATTTTACACGCTTGAGAGAGACGTTGCAGTCATTCCTGGCTCGTTTAAACTTTTTTCGGTTTTCCTCTGTCGGATTGGTCTTGTAGGACCGAAAAAACATTTCTCTAACCCTGACAGTCTCTTTACACCTCGAGTCGTACCACACCTTTTCTTTTGGTTTGATACTCTTCATCCGATGAGGGATAAAGTTTCCCATTTCAAAGGGAATGGTGTCAGTGATCATATCAGCAGCGACATCCACGTCGTTATCGAAGAAACATAACGACCAGTTAAAATTCCTAAAGAAGTTGTTAAGTCCGCTCCAATTGGCTTTCTCGTATTGCCATACGGTTCTTTTAGGAATCTTTTCTCTAACTGTGTGGTCGGTGTGCCAGAAACTAGCTGATTTGACACAATGGTCACACGAGCCTAGAGCGGAGAGCACATCAACGCAGTACTTGTCAGGGTGAGAGGTTAAAAACAAGTCCAGGATGTTGGCGGTATGGCTATCAACGTCAAGTATTCATGTGGGCTCATTTACAAGCAGGGTTAAGTTATTTTAAGCAGCGAAGATCTCAACACACCGTCCATCGGGTGTTGTCTGTCCAGAATGTCGAAGCCACTTCGAATTGTGTATATTGAAATTGCCCGTAATCACGATTTCAGTATGAGGATACAGGGATACAATTCTTTGAATGGAGTCAGACAGCGCATCAAACTCGTGAAAGGTCGAGTTGCTGCCCAGTTTGGGGCTTCTGTAAATAAAGCAGTAGTGGATAATTTGCTTACGGAGATGGAATTTTAACGACATGAAAATGAATTCCGGATTGGAACAGGAACTACATCGTGGTAGAATTTGGTAAGCTACATCACTACGCACATACATAGATGGCGAGACCGCGATGAGGAAACCTGGTTAAAACCTCTGTTCTGTTCAAAGAAATTGAACCTCGAGATCGTTATTCCTTCAAATTTAAATGTTTTTTGAAAACATCAGAAGACGGTAATATACTGTTGACAAGGCAATGTAAGATGATTGGGGGCAATTAAGATACCTTGCAATATGTTCCAAAGACGGAGAAGGAAAGGTAAAACATAAACTTGAGCCCGTAAAGGTCAAACGAGGTTATGACTTCATAGGAATAAGACAAATGACAATATTTTGAAGTTATGTACAAATGTAGTAATAACCAGTGTTGGGTTTGATATGTAAACTGCCAGAACTATGATACATAAAACGCTTTAGAGAAGGCCTTGTCCAAAAGGACAATTGTACCTCCAAATATAATTTAAAGCAATTATTTCACTTAGTATACTTGATACTCGTATGCATGTAATCGCATTTTATGCGACAAGTAAGCACCACAACCTGAATCCTTATTCTACTTTAATCTTTTGTTCGACAAAACTTCTATCATCACTTGTGCTTATTATTTGCGGTAAATCCAGATCATCTCGGGATACTAACTCATGTTTGGTGTTCGTAGTTGTAACTTACCACATGATTAAGTTCAATACAAACAAATGCGTGCAGTGAAGGTACATACGTGGAAGGACACATTGCAAGTGGAGAATTTTACCACCTTCAGACGCATTATTCTTGGGTCTTATGGAGTGGTTTGCCAAAATCCTTCCAGCAACTTGTCTACCAATCTAATAAAACTTAGGTCAACTTAAGCTTAGGACAAATGACTTCAATGTTAGAAGATTTACTTTCAACTTTATGCATATAAATTACAAATTCGGATGCGACTACACACATCCTTATATCCATCAAAATTTACCTCGAAGTTTAAGCCCCTTTCTACTGTACGTTCATAGCGCAAGAAAGACTCATATAACTTATACCTTACAAGGATTATCATTACACCACATACAGATACGAATATTTACCTCGATTTGTACTCCTGAATCTCCTCCCACACTGTTGGCTGGTTTCTTCTTCTCGACATGGTCGGACTGGTGGCGGTACTGCTTCTGCAACTGAAAATGATAAAAGACGGAGAAAAGTAAGCAAATTTAACATAATAAGGAATCTCCTTCATTTCCAAATAAATCTAGAACTAGAACAGCATAAGGATAACAATAGGATAACTACAAAAAAAATGTATTGTAGACAAACGAAAGTACGAGTATGTCTAAAAAGAAGTTTTCTCTCCTCAGCAGTAGGATTTGTAAAGTAAGGCAGAACTGTGCTGTACAGTGGAAAGTGGCAAGGAGTGGGAAATAAGTGCAGTCCATGCGGTTAGTGGGCTCGAAAATGAGTGCAGGTGCTGTTGTGTATGAATGTGTGGGTTAGTGTGGATTCGTGTAATAGGGAGAATAAAAACCTCATTATCCTGTCGAGTGTTTATTTTGGTTTGTGTTTTGTTGTTCTTTTGTTGGTGCATCGTTATTTGTGTGTTTATGGTGTCGACAAGACCGCTACTTTCGCTGATATCCTTCGCAGAAGATACCACCCCAGCTGCTGTTGTAGGCGGCGTTTCCTGTGGTTCTGGGAGTAGGTCTGGTAGTTCGGCATACCGATACACGGATAACCTAGAAGGAATCGTGTGAACTTCAACTTGAGTTTCAAGTGGAGGTGTCGCCGCCGTACTTGTACACATTGCCACAAAACCACTAGATTTGCACGTTTCTTTGGATACTGATCCTGGAGTTGACGATTGTTCGCCCCCAACAAATATAACAACCTTATTCGGTTCGAAATCTTCCATGTACTTGGGCCGAAGATCGTTCTGCTTTTGCTTAAGTTCCTCCAAGTAGACAGGTGTTTGCAGCGGTTTCGGATGAGCTGTTTTTAGTTCACTGCTAGTGGTTATATTCTCTGGGATATAATCGTTCTTATTTGTATGGTCGTCATGTTGGTGGTTTAGCAGGAGTATAGTGTCCTTTTCTGGAGTTTCGTTTTTGTTTTCTAATGTTTGGTCTTTTCGTATTGTTTCGTAGTTATAGCCTATGTCGTTAGTGGTGGCAATGGTAGTGGTGGTTGTGATTGATGCAGTAAAGTCATTTTCTTGTGTTGAGTTATTCTCTGGTGGTTCAGGAGCTTTTCGGTCTTTTTTCGAGTACGGCTTGGTTGCCGCGGGAAGTTTTTTGACAGTCGTTGTCAGGGGTTGTTCTTCTTCCTGTGTTGTCCAGTTGTCAACAGTTTGTTTGTTCCGAATCCGCTAGATGTATTTTCGTTTTTAAATTCGTATTTATTTATTTATTTTTTTATTTTGAGTACTACATCAAAAACGATACATGTTTGGGTATACTTACTGCTTTGCCGTTCTCGTAAATTAGAGGGATTTCTTCTCGCCGGATGTATCTGCCAATTTGCTGTAATGAGAAGGGATACGTTTGTTTTGTGTAAAAATCAGATGAACGAGTAGGTACTATGTAGTTGTGTTCGCTTAAGTGTGTTTGCAAAAATTGTTAAATGACTTGTGTTGATGAAGGTCTGCCCTATAAAAATTACAAGTATGATAAATTTCAGTAGAATCGGCTTTAAGAACTTCAATCACTGTACCTTTTGGTTCTTTCCAAATCTATTTAAAAGTTTTTAAGCAAAATTTGCATCTGGAATTAACTATTCTTCTCTGTCTGGTTCTCCTGTATGATGGTTTTTCGAATAAATATGCTTCGCCAGTAATTTGGAACAATGTTTACTGCTGTTGTGGATTGAATATCAGAAGAAGAGCACTTAGATAGGAATATTCGAAAGTAGTTTGGAAGTACTCAGTTTGTTTTTTCACTTAACCCCAGGCTTGGTAAGTTTTCTACTAAAAGTTTGTAATGCCTGAGGTGGTATTAAGGATTAAGTATCGGGATAAAAAATATGTGCAAATGTATTTGCTTGTAATCTGTTCCAACAGGTCCTATGACTCGATGGTTGTACAATGTAATGCGAATAAGGGTAGGCAGTGTAAAAGACGTAGAAATTGAGTTGATCAAAATGAAATAGAATAGATTGAGATTGGAAACTCTGCGGATATAGGAAAATATTAAAGCCAAAACTTTTAGTTTGCCGGAATCTTCATGCAAGGTTTAATTTTCAGTAAAAGGCTTACATACGCCCTTGTTAAATACTGGTCAAATTTCTGAGGATCGAAAATGGAGAATCTAAGATAAAATAATGGTGATTTCTAAAAATTCAAAATATGTCACATTGAGATAACTGATATACGGGCCTGAAACTCCGTATGTTGCGCGTAAGCCTGCAATAACAAGATGATTAAAAATCAGGCCATTGGCAGTAGGTTATTTTCCCTACAAATTAGACATGGTAGTTGGTATTTTTTTTTCCACGATTAGGTCCTTCCATTCGACTTTAATTCATCCGTCATAATCTTAAAGTTGTACTGCAATTAAAGCAACTTCAACTAAAATGTTACATTCAGCTTAGAACACACGCATGAAGATATTACTTAGTGCACACTTATGGAGAAGTTTAGTTAGAGTAAAATCGAAGACTTCAAGACTACATAAATAATTAAATTACCAAAACATTCTTAAGTGATATGTATATTGGGTAAAGTCCTTATATGCAAAGCCTACGTTAGTTGAAAGTCCTTACAAATACGATTTGGTTCACTAAATCTCTTATATACCACAGTTCCTTTTATACTACGAGAAATTGTAGAAACTTTCTCTATGGAACTTTATCATTTCATCAGCAAATAAACGGATAATTTATTTAATGAGGCAATATGAGCAACCCTCATATTTACGTATCTACAAGTAGATGGAACTTAATTGAATCAGACACTACCGGAAATGTATTGATTAAAACAATTTCCTATATCCTGTCGGTGGTCTATGGAATAAATGGTTCTTTACTTGTAGCTCTATGCAAGTTTAGATTTTCTTAGCAGATTATTAAATACAATTTTTAAAGAGATAAACCATCTTATAGGTAACTGAATTCCTTTGCAATAGTATTGGTTATATTTATAGGTTTTAGGCTAGGCAAGATTTACATCCTCTAATATCATATCAGCCAACACAACCTAAATTATTGGTTTGGTTAGGTATAGGTTACTTCTTTCACAGAAATGGAGATGATGAAAAAATATAGATATAATATCTTACAACTGTCAGAAAGGTTGGCGAAAATATATTCAATAATCGGCATGTACTCGTAAGGTGCTGCTATAATCAAAACTCCACCTAATATATTGGAATAAAGGATCAATCTATGCTCTATGGAGCAGGATAAACATGATGAGTAAATAGCACGAAGCATCATAGAATAACCAACCACACAAGCACATGGTGGTGGAACTATGAGACTAAAAAGGCAGTAAAAAAGAAAACGCAAGCACTTCAAGCGTGAACTGAGCACATAAAAACTAGCGAAGCCGATAAAGCGCGTGTTAGGTAAGACCGCGAACGCTGTAGAAAAGAGTGTCAAAAAAAGCGGTAGCTGGAGCACGAGCTGTAGCAGTGGAGGCATTGCATCAAGAATTAATAGGAAGTCGACAAGGAGTAAAAGATGTACAATGTTGAAGCATGACAACCGAGCTAATATTTTCAAGATCAGAGCAAAACAAAAAAGGGCTTCGGAATAAGTTCTCAATCACCGAAATACTCGTATATTGAAGACAACTAGAGATATTTGCAAATATGGAAAAAGCACTTAATTTTGGTGGGGGCTGCGACCCCCATTTATTGGTTTAATACAAGCTTAACCTAATTTAAAAACTAGAACCAAAAACTAACAGAAAGACTTAAGAACTAGAGACCAAGGGAGTGATGGAGCAGATCTTGTTTGAGACGAGGAGTGCACAATCAAAAAGGTAGAGGTTTGAGTTGACCTTTCGGAGCATACGGAAGATTAGTTAGTGGGAGCCATAAGAAGTGCAGTGGTCCGGTAAATAGAAGAGACGACTACAACGTAGATTGCGGGGGTTGGTATTGAAGGAAATGGAGTTCAAAATGGATGCGCAGTCGATGAATGAAAAGAATGGCAGCAGTATTCCTACGTTCTTCTAACGAATTCGTATTGAGAAGTTTGAAGCAATCTTGATAGGGAGGTGAGATTAAAGGGTCGTTCCAGGGCATATCACGGAGAGCAAATCGAAGGAATCGACGTTGAATACCCACGATTCGGGAAACATGAACCCGGTGAAAGAGGGACCAAGCTTGACTGGCATACTCAAACAGGCGCCGAACAACATAGGGAGATCTGGTTACATATGGGTTAGAAAATTCCTTGGACCACTTGTTAATAAAGCCAAGTGATGAGTTGGCTTTAAGGATCATCAGATCAATATGCGAACGGAAATTTAGCTCACAGTCGAATAATATGAAAAGGTTTTAAGAAGACTGAACCAGGGGAATTGGTTGACCATAGAGAAAATAATGTCGGAGAGGAGACGGGTTGCGTTTACGTAAGAAATTTATAGATTGACATTTGGCTAGATAGTTCTAGGCAGTTTTTGAGGCACCAGATTAAAAACCGATCAAGGTCTTCTTGAAGAAGGGTAAAGTCATGGGGAGAAGAAATAGTTTTAAAGAATTTTGTGTCGTCAGCGTAAAGGGAGAGGGAGGAGTGTTTAATGACACTCTTAGCATCGTTAATAGTAAGAATGAAAAGAAGAGAGCCAAGATGATTGCCTTGTGGAGCTCCAGATGAGGCCAAGAATGGAACAGAAAGGGCGGATCTAGGCCGAACATTATAATAACGATTTATCAGGTAAGAAGAAATCCATTTTAATAAAACAGGCTCAAAGCTGAAAGCAGACAATTTGAGGAGGGTCAATTGATGAGATATCTTATTAAACGCTTTAGTAAAATCGGTTGCGATAACATCGATTTCTCTGCCATTTTTTCAGTCTGCGAGAGCAAAAGGTACGAATTCAACCAGGTTTGTGGTAGTTGGTCTGCCTTTTAGAAAACCATGTTGTCGGGGTGAAATAAAAGGCTTGCATTTGAAGCTGAAGGCTTCGTATAAAATGCTTTCCAAAAGTTTAGGTATATGAGAGAGTTTTGCAATGGTACGCTAATTGGTAACTTCATGAATTTTGTCTATTGGAGATTATAAAGTAGGTCTTCCAAATCTGGGGAAATTCTCCCTGTGTAAGGGATAGACCAAAAAGGTAGGAAAGAGGTAGAGACAGGTTGGATGAGCATTTTTTAAGAAACGGCGGAGAGTCCATCTGGGCCAGGTACAAATTCAACTTTAAGATTTAGTAAATTTTCTTCAATAACTGAAGATCGGAAATTTGAGTGAGAAAGGGACCAACGGAGAAACTTGGTAGATCATTAAAGTAAGGGGGATCTGGTACAAAGGAGTTGTTGGCAAATGATTGTTCGAAAAATGTAATTTTTCGGTCCTACAACATCAACCCGGCAGAGGAAAATCGAAGAAAGTTCAATTGAGCCCGAAATGACTACAAAGCCTTTCCTAAGCGTGTGAATTCCAATACGACTAAAATTTGAGGCAAAAAATACTGCAATGTTCCAAAGGCAGTACAAATTGTTGGTCGTTCGTCATAAACATTAGAAATTCTGCCCCATCCTCCATCCCAACGTTCATTTACAATGACATTCCAGCTGCTAGCACTTTGGACAAGGCGAATTTGCCTGCTTCACGCTTTGCGGCTAGCTCAACACTCCCAGATTGTGCTTTGCTCCCCCAAACTTGAGTGCGTCGAATCTTCAATGGGACGAATCCACCTTCGCTCTCATGTAGTAGCAAGAGTACTTAAAGACCTTAATATTCTGAAATCCGCTGGTTCAGAGGGTATATCTCCCCTTCTTCTGAAGAAGTGTTCTTCCTTGCTGGCAAAACCACTGCGTTAGCCTTTTGATCAATCCTACTCTTTAGGACTATTTCCGAGCAGATGGAAAACAGCCAGTCCCTAAAAAAATGCGATTCTTCTTCCCTCTCCTCTTACAGACCCATTGCACTTACGTCCCTTCTTCCAAGGTCATGGAAACGCTGATAAACCGTGCGCTCATGAAATATCTCGAAACACGAAAACTTCTCAATGACGGGTAATATGGTTTTCGTTGCAACTAGTTCGTTGGTCCACTGGTTATTTGGTGGCATGTCTCACCGAAAAGTGGAACCAAAGTCTACATTAATCTGGCGAAAGCAATATACTCGTAGTTGCACTTGATATTTCTAAGCCATTTGACAAAGTTTGGCGTCAGGCTCTTTGTCAATAATGCGTGCTTTTGGGATTGATGACTCTCTTCTTCAATGGATTAGAAATTACCTTTCGGAACGTTCAATTGAAGTTGTCTTGGATGATTTCAAGTCTGATATTCACAAAATAAATACTGGTGTGCCCCAGGGCTCCGTTTTGTCTCCAACACTCGTTTTAATCGTCATTACACTTTATCGAAGATAGCTTCGAGCTTAAGATCAGATTATTTAGGAGAGAGTTGTTTGTGTGACGAGGACAAGAAAATAATGCCTATGTCGTCATGCAGGGAGCTTATCAACTCGCAGGTTTTTTGATTGGAGATAACCTGCGCAGAAGAGATAGGTGACAGGTGACGTTAGGGAGGTTTCTTCATTGCTATATCTCCCGGAGTCTAACTCAGTTAGACCAGCAATTTGTTTATCTACATGAACAGTTGTGGCGAACTAATTATAAACGATCGTAAGTACTGGCAACACCATCGTTCCAGTAATAAGATAGATGGCAACCAAAATTAAAAGTACCGCTATGTATTCACTCATGTCTCTTATCATGTTCAACTGTAACTATCGATATTTTTACACGTTATTTAATAATAGTTGAAGCTCAAGATAGGCTGATAGTTTGCACCGCAAAAACAAAATTCCTTTTTAAGCTCGAACGGTATTCAGAAAGAAGTTTTCGGCGCGAGTTAAAAAAAGAAGTTAAAAAGCATAAAATTAGCTTCTCAATTAATTTTGTCAATGCCAAGGAGTTGTAGAGTTGTAATTGTAAACAAAGAATTCCCGACAAAATATTGAGGAAAAACGGCAAAATTCAATGAAACTTCTACATACTTATTCGCTTATCGTTCTTAATTAAATCGCCAGCTAATTTCTTGTTACTAAAACATTTTGAAATAAATTTTAGGCTTCCGTTATCTTTTTGCGACTCTTTTTGCTATTATCTGTTTTTAACTGATACTTAATACAACTAAAAAATTTAAAAACACATGATTCCAGTGAATCGTTCTTAATTAGATCGCCACAAGTGAACTTTAATTTGGATTTTATTAGATCGGCTGAGTTCCGCAACTCTACACTTTTATTACTGCTTTCAATGACCGAAATTTTATCCGTAATCTTTTTGGCGAGTGCGTCTTGGCAGGAGTCATTTGAATCGCTTAAGCATTTTATTGCCAAAAACACATACTAAAGTGAGATACTCTTGCATTCATCACAGAAGAAAAGGAGGTTACGGAGAATTCTTTGATAAACACCGGATTTCTTTTGTTTAACCTGACACAAATGACATCAAAGGCTTTCCCATTTACAATTTTCATTAATTTTTTTTGTTTGTTGGTTGCAATTTACTATAGACAGGGGCTTTGCACTGATATCTACCAGCGTTTAACGCGTTACTTAACGAATATTCGCCCCGTTTAGAAGGAAGCTAAGCAGCAAAGTCAATGAACCGGAGGCGTGCCGTCGACCTGGATCCCATACCCTCTGAATTATGACCGCCAATCGAAAATCGGCGATTTAAATGTATCGCGATGTTTTTCAATTAAAATTACGAGAGATGATCGGATGTCTAATAAGTGAAGGCGGAGCTTTCTTGTGCCATAGTACGAGTATAAAGACAAAGGCGACACGAGAAATTGCAACAACTAATTATCGCTGAGCCAGTGTCGAATACTATGAAAATATTCGAGGAAATTCTAGATAAAACAATGCCAACATGTCGACATATGATGCGGTCCAAAGCTTACGAAAACGTCACGGCGCTTTGAAGGATTTCCATATCGCTTTCATCAATTTCGAAAAGCATTATTTGGAGTTCCCAGAGATTTTATATGAACCCGACAAGTACATATTTTAGAACGTAAAGGTTTGTTATGCACGACGAGTTCGTTTAGTTTCACATATGGATCGCAATTTTGAACGATGTACAAGAAATATAAAGGAAAATGACAAATGAAAATGTTACGAATGTCAGCTGGTGTAACAAAACGTGATGCAATAAGTAGAACCAGTTCGTGTGTGCCTGGGTTTGACATACCCACCCTGTTGTTTACATAACTGTATTTTTTTAACTGATCACATAAACGCATTGTCGTTTCGCGTAGCTGGAGTTAAAGAGATGCGGGAGGGGGTAGTGTTGTGTTCACAGTGTCGCGCTAGCCATCGGTCGAGATACACGTGTGCAAACATCTGTTGGGTACGTAACACCCCGCCACGTAGTTTGTGTATAGATTTCGTGCCATAATTAACTACTGCTGTTTTCGTTTTCTTTGTTTATATTCTACTTTTTTCTCTACTTTTCGATTATGGATTTCGAAACTAGAGGAAGGCGACTTAGGTCCATGTTGGAAGAAGTGCTAGAAGGTACTTAGGTCGAGTAGAGCTCTAACTAAGAATCCGACCATTGCATTGAAAACTACCTTCGAACTGAGACGGAAAAGGAAGTTAGTGATCAAGGTGAAGCTGAGCGACCGGAAATTGATGATTCGGAGGACAATATTCCAGTGTCAGTTCTCAGAACACAGCTTCGTTCATCTGTTCAAGTGCATGCATCACACTTTAAGTCGAAGGGTAACCATGTTCCACGAACAAACGTACGTACTTGTGCTGAGAACCTAATAACTATACAGGCTGTAGCAAAAGGAACAGCAAAAGAAGCGAAGACTGAAACCGAATGCTGGAATATTTTTATCATCAAGGAAATGAAGGGTATCATATTGACACACACAAACGCAGAAATAAATATACGACAAGTCAAGCGTAAAGATCCTGGAATATTACATATGAAAGAAACAACAGCTACGGAATTGGATGCATTACTTGGTTTTCTGTATATTGCTGGTCGCAATAAATCAAGCCGCCAGAGTCTCAAAGGTTTGTGGAGAACGGATGGAACAGGAGTGGATATGTTTTGTACAACCATGTCAATACAACGATTTTACTTTTCGCAAAACTGTATTCGCTTTGATGACAAATCAACGAGAAAAATGATAACATGGCTCCTATTAGATCTGTTTTTGTTCAATTTGTTCAATGCTGCCAGGAACCCTACATTCCTTATGAATGTACGAGGGCGGGTCAATAAGTCAATAAGTTTTTGAATTTCTGACCTCTTTACTGAAACAGCAACACTGCTCCTGTCAACAGGCATCTGTCAGTTGACTCCTGTCAAAATTTAAACTTGCTGCGTCAGTTAGTTTGTGTTTGACAGCTATTTTTATCAGACTACTCACTAATTTGAGGAGAAAATGGAAAAAAGTGAATTTCGTGTGCTTATTAAGCATTATTTCTTGCGAAAAAAAACCATTACCGAGACCAAGGCTAAGCTTGATAAATACTATGGGGACTCTGCACCATCGATTTCAATGGTAAAAAAGTGGTTTACTGAATTTCGTTGTGGCCGTACAAGCACTGAAGATGCCGAACGTCCTGGACGCCCAGTTGAGGTCTCTACACCCGAAACAATCGAAAAAATTCACGATATGGTGTTGGCCGACCGAAGATTGAAAGTGCGAGAGATTGTGGAAGCCGTAGGGATCTCGCATGGCTCAGTGGTTTCAATTTTGAATGAGAAAGCTTTCCGCAAGATGGGTGCCGCGTTTGCTCACAGTCGACCCCAAACGCAATCGTGTAACAACTTCACAGGAAGGTTTGGCGTTGTTTAATCGCAATATGGAGGAGTTTTTGCGCCGTTTTGTAACCGTGGACGAAATATGGATCCATCACAACACACCAGAGAACAAACAACAGTCAAAACAGTGGGTTTCTAAGGGTGAATCGGCGCCAAAGAAGGCCAAGGTGGGTTTGTCAGCCAATAAAGTTATGGCGACTGTTTTTTGGGATGCACGCGGGATAATCCACATTGACTACCTTCAAAAGGGAAGAACAATCACTGGGGAATATTATGCCAACTTATTGGACCGATTCAATGACGATTTGAAAAAAAAAACGACCTCATTTGGCCAAGAAAAAAGTTCTTTTCCACCAAGACAATGCAAGGGTGCACACATGTGCAGTTGCCATGGCAAAAATCCATGAATTGGGCTATGAATTGCTCCCTCATCCACCCTATTCGCCAGATTTGGCTCCGAGCGACTACTTCTTGTTCCCAAACCTGAAGAAATGGCTTGGTGGAAAAAGATTTGACTCCAATGATGAAGTCATCTCGCAAAAATGAGGACCTCGACAAATCATTTTTTTTGGAAGGGATAAAAAAATTGGAGAAGCGATGGACAAAGTGTATAGAGCTCAAGGGAGACTACGTTGAAAAATAAATTTATTTTTTTATCAAAAAATCTGTTTTAATCCAAACACGGACTTATTGACCCGCCCTCGTATGACGATTGACGAGATGCTATTAGCGTTTAGAGGGCGATGCAAATTTCGTGTCTATATTCCAAACAAACCTGATAAGTATGGTATTAAAATACAAAGCCTTGTAGATGCAACATCTTTCTACAATTTTAATTTAGAGGTGTATGCAGGAAAGCAACCTGCAATACCGTATGCTATTAGCAACGTGGCTTTTAATATTGCGGAAAGACTCATTCAGCCCATATCACGGTCTAGCCACAGTTTGACGTTTGACAACTGGTTTACCAGTCACGAACTGATGATGCATCTACTAGCTGAACATTTCTACTGCAACTGTTCGGAAAAAAAAATCATGGCCGATTTTTTGAAGACTGGAAAGGAACCTGGAAATTCTTTGTTCTGCTTTCAGAAGAACATATCTATGGTATCTTATGTTCCTCAAAAAGAACAAAGTCTACTTTACGTCATTATGACTGTTCCGGATTCATATCATTAATTTTCGTTGTTTATATGATTACATTCATGTCATTTATTCACTTTATGTAAATTTATTTGGTTAACTGCATTTGTAAAATTCAATATCTTATTCTTACTTTCATTGCAATTTCACTCTTTTATATACTTGTAAATCATATCCATTGTATCAATTATCTTGCTACAACTATAAATCAATCTCTTGTCATTTGATTCCGATACCAAATTACATTTTGATTCTCTCAATTGTTATATGTAACTGTGCGAATTCTGCTTGTACGATGGTACAGGCAATTCTCGTTCACTTGGATCGTAGCCACCGAGGTAACAAGACTGTGTAATATTGTAAGTAGATACATATTGTATGTAGGAAGATACAATCGGTATTGAATAAATAAATTGTGCAAATCGTTAGTTCTTATTTTTTTCACATTTTTTCTTCGTTTAATATTCAGCAATGACAAAACTGACGATAATACAGGACACCAGAAAAAACCGGAAATGATTACATTCTATAACTCAACAAAAGAAGGAGTAGATGTTGTCGATGAATTGTGAGCATCTTACAGTGTTTAGCGTAACAGCCAGCGTTGGCCGATGACGATATTTTATGGGATGCTGAACATAGCTGATTGTCCAACCAAACAAGATCGGAAAACAAAACACGCTTTACAGCCGGTGGAAAGGTCACATGTATGGAACTTGCAATATTTTCATGCATGTACCGAGCTGGCCATCGACAAGTGCACTGTGCTGTGAAATTCGCTCTTCGCGTGGAGAAAAAAAAAACAAGAAAACCAACAACAACAACGCGCGCAGTGAAACCCGAATCAACATTCACAGTGCGGGTATCCCAACTTTCCAGCCCCTGGTCTTACCGTTGCTTGCACTTGGTAACTGACATTGCTGTATTACATTGTCATACAGCGCGTGCAGTGTCTGAGTGTATGTAACAACCTATGGATAGCGGGCTGTGGGTATGAATTTTGTTGATCTGCTGTTTGTTATTTTTATAAGGGCATAACACCTACAACAATTGGATTCGGTAAACCAACTCTGAATTTGTACTTCACATCTGCCCTTAGTAACGTCGGTGTTTGCCTTTCTTTATAATGACTCGGGAATTCAGAGTGTATATTGCCAGTATACGCGGGCGAAAAAGTAATCACTTTTCTGTGTATGTCCACGTCTGCAAATACAGACCAGCTGTTTTGACACTTAGTGAAATACAGGTAGATCCCCACCCACACCTCTCAGATCGCTCTGATCTGAAGCTATCTGGCTACGTACTAGTGCCACTATTCTTTCCCCATCGCGGTCTCGCCATTTATGTGCGTAGTGATGTAGCTTACCAAATTCCACCACAATGTAGTCCCTGTTCCAACACGGAATTCAATTTCATGTGGTTAAAATTCCATCTCCGTAAGCAAATTATCCACTACTGCTTTATTTACAGAAGCCCCAAACTGGACAGCAACTCCACCTTTCACGAGTTTGATGCGCTGTCTGACTCCAATCAAAGAATTGTATCCCTGTATCCTCATACTGAAATCGTGATTACGGGCAATTTCAATATACATAATTCGAAGTGGCTTCGACATTCTGGACAGACAACACCCGATGGACGGTGTGTTCAGATCTTCGCTGCTTAAAATACCTTAACCCCGCTTGTAAATGAGCCCACACGAATACCTGACGTTGATAGTCATACCACCAACACCCTGGACTTGTTTTTAACTTCTAACCCTGACAAATACAAGTTTAATGTGATATCCCTTCTAGGCTCATCGGAGCACTGTGTCATATCAGTTAATTTCTCGTACACCCACCACACAGTTAGAGAAAAGCTCCCTAAAAGAACCGTATGGCAATACGAGAAAGCAAATTGGAGCGGACTTAACAACTTGCTTAGGAATTTTAACTGGTCGTAATATTTCTTCGAAAACGACGTGGATGTCGCTGCTGATATGATCACTGACACCATTCTCTTTGAAATGAGAAACTTTATCCTACATCCGATGAAGAGTATCAAACCAAAAGAAAAGGTGTGGTACGACTCGAGAGATGTAAAGAGGCTGTCAGGGTTAGAGAAATGTTTTTTCGGTCCTTCAAGGCCAATCCGACAGAGGAAAACCGAAAAAAGTTTAAAAGAGCCCTGAATGACTGCAACGTCTTTCTTATACGTGAAAAATTCCAATACGACCAAAAGCTTAGGTAAAAAATACTACAATGTCCCAAAGGTAGTAACAATTTTTGCTCGTTCGTCAAAAATATTAGAAATTCTGTCTCATCCTCCATCCCAACGCTCATTTACAATGACGTTCCAGTTGTCAGCTCTTTGGATAAGGCCAATCTGCTTGCTGCACATTTTGCGGCTAGCTCAACACTCCCAGATTGTGCTTTATCCCCGCCTACAGTTGAGTGCGCCGAATCTTCAATGGAACAAATCTACTTTCGCACTCGTATAGCTTTTTTATCAATCCTACTCTGTAGAACTCTTTCCGAGCAGATGGAAAACAGCATTTGTCCACCCCGTCCCTAAAAAAGGCGAATCTTCTCCTCCCTCCTCTTAAAGACCCATTGTACTCACGTCCCTTCTTTCCAAGGTCATGGAAACGCTGATAAACCGTCAGCTCATGAAATATCTCTATACATGAAAACTTCTCAATGACCGGCAATATGGTTTTCGCAGCAACAGGCCCGCTGGTGATTTGATGGCATGTCTCACCGAAAAGTGGAACCAAACCGTACATCAATCTGGCGAAAGCAAGATTGTTGCACTTGATATTTCTAAGGCATTTGGCAAAGTTTAGCATCAGGGTCTTTTGACGAAAATGCGTCCATGGATTAGAAATTACCTTTCGGAACGTTCAATTCAGGTTGTCTTGGATGGTTTCAAGTCCGTTATTCACAAAATATATGCTGGTGTGCTCCGTTCTGTCTCCGAAACTCTTTTTAATTTTCATCAACGATCTCTTGTCTGCTACTTCTAATCCAATATATTCCTTCGCTGATGACAGTACTCTCTGCTTTTCATATTCGTTCCTGGACTCACACCCCTGCTCTTCTGCTGTAGAACGGGAATGGCAGCGTATGTTAAGCTCATTAAATTCTGATATTAACAGCATAACTAATTGGGGAAACACTAACAGCGTAGAATTTAATGCTTCCAAAACACAATGCTGTCTGCTGTCGTTAAAGCGAAATTTGAACACCCAGGCATTATCCATGAATGGCACTTGCATTGTCGAAACCGGTAAACTTTCCATTCTCAGTATGTGTGTCAATGAAAACTTACATTGGAATGACCACATATTCGTTGTCGTCAAAAATGCTGCGAAATGTCTAGGTTTCCTCAAGCGACGTAAGAAATATTTCACCCCCTCTGATCTGGCCTCAATATATAATGCGTTTATCCGCACGAAATTGGAGTGCATTGCCCATAAATCGGGTGCGTCCAAAACATCTCTGCACCAGCTAGTTAGGATTCAAAACCGTGCGATAAAACTCATAGGTGATACTAATATCACTCAAACAATGGACACCCTCGAACACCGGAGTAATATCTCGTGTTAACCTCTGTTTTATCACTATTTCCACCACCAGTGCTCCATAGAAATCGGCAGTAGCATTCCGCCTCTTCAAAGCTTTAACCATAACACCCGTCTCACTATGATTTCTCATCAGTATACGCTCAAGCCCACTTTCAGACGTACTCTAAAATAACTTTATTCGTTTTTAAGCCGTACAACTCGCTTATGGAATCCCTTCCTAGCTCCTTATTTCCCAGTCATTATAACCTTCAAACATTTAAAATCAACGTTCATCGGTACCTCAATTTCTATCCTCCCTGACTTTGTCCGCGCTGTGTGCAAACATTTTAAGTGTACTTAAATCCCTTGAGCGCGCGCAAATTATAAAAAATAAAAATATCAAAAATGGGGTGTAACGATTTCGACACTAGTTCCTAATATGTTTTAGAATATGTGAATTTTTTTTTATTTTATATTGTTATATTCTCTATTTTGTGTTGATTCTTTACTAAATAAGAAAAAAAACTTGTTTATTTAAGGGGCTACTCGAATGTGAGCAATTTATGTTTTAAAAGATTAGGAATTACTTTTTCAATATTAATATAAAAATTATTAAAATATTACATGTGTTTCATCTGCAACTAATTATTATATACCCTTTACGATAAAATACCATTTTTTAAATGTTAATATTTATTATAACAATATTTACAGGGTATGTCATACCCAGCCACATACTCTATGCTACATTTTGTCACCACACTCTCGCCGGGTTAATAATTTGCAGGCGAGAAGTGTCAGTGCGTCAACAGCAAAATTTGTCATACGTTCGTCTAATTGTAAAGTTATAGAAGAAACGAAAATAATTGAGTCACAACATATCCGACAGTACACCGTCACATCAGTTGCAATATTGTAAAACCAAAATAAACTGGAATCCCCACCAAAGTAATGAACTACAATTCCGTTAAGAACTTAATAACGCACGATTAACAATTCTGTGACAATTATTTATGTCAGCGTCTGTCTTAATTATTACGATATTGATTAAAACAAATTTAATAAATAATCGTGCACCCCATCAAGCTTGAAGACCATTAATCTTTCCACTGTAAATATCGTAAACGATTGTGGATTTAATTGATTAATCACCTGTTGTACCTGCCCACACATCTCCGTATGTATCTATTTATATACAATATACGAGTTCACCTTAAATGGCTCATAATGGATTCTGATTGTACCTTTCGACGGAAATAGCACCCAGAATGACCCTCATTATGAGTAATGCGTTTAGTTGGTGTTTAATTCCGATACCACCTAAGCACACCGTCATTATTTGCTTAACTTAAATTTTTTTTTTTCGAATATCTTTACTATTGAAACAGATTGTATTGTATGTCATATCTGAGAATTCGTTTTTATCTTTCTTCAGACAGCTCGCTTTGTTTGAAATTCATATCTGTTTTTTGAGAATATTCTATTTTCAGGTTATATTATCTGAAAGCAATCGTAAGCGACTCTTTATAAAGTCAAATAAATGGGAATGTACGAGTAGATAATTTTTTTTGTGTAGTGACAGATAGATACGTCAGGAAAGTGAATCTTTAAGATGATGGTAGATTTTTTTAAATTGCGGAAATGTGATAAGAACTACTACGACTTCCTTCGCTGTATAGTGATGTCTGCAGATTTGATTCGTATAGAGGTGTTGCGTTGAGATGGGGTTTGATCAGCAAACCTTCAGGATGATGGGTAATTCATCTATTTTTGAGGATCTACAGCGTTTAACAACCACATGGTGCTGGCTTTATGTAAAAATAAAGCAGTCGCAATTTAATTTTAGTTCTTTAGGTGTTACTATTCCAGACGTTAGCCAGTAAACCTCAGTAAGCCTTTGTCTCTCTGATTCTGCTACTCGTATCAAGCTATCAAGGTCAGACGAGACGATACTTTCTAGATAAGAAAAAACTTTCAACTATTTACTATTCTTGACCTTAAGTTGAGCGAAAAAATGTTTCGGATTTGGAAAGATTTGCCTTAAATCTCTGTTTGCTTCGGATATTGGATCAATTAGTGAAGGACCATTACACTATATGAAATGCTAGATTATTATTCACTTTGAACCCCAATATACGACGTAACATTTATACATAACGCTTAGCCCCGTCGTCTTGCAAGCTGAACTTGATGATATTGGCATCATTTCTGGAATAGGAACTCAAAATCGCTGCTACACTCTTTCAATGCTCTTCAGGACTTATCTAAAATAAACGAAGTCAAGTTTTTGTGAGCACCAGGGCACAAGCATATTAAAGGAAAGGAACAAAAGAAAAAAATCAATCAACTGGGCAGTAATAAACTCAAGAATCAAAAGTTGGGAGAACAAAATGTGTCAATCATACGGAGGGAATATATCGCTTTTTCAACAGGCTGAAAGAGCTATGAAACCCTTGTAAAAAAATGGAATTTAGCCATAACATGAAAAGAGATGATGTCAGAAGACTGGTTAGCCTTATAACGGGACACTGCCGGCTTCGATATTATTTACACAAACTCGAAATTAAGTAATTTTTGTTCTCAAGGCGACGACATACTATGTGAATGCATGACTCTATGCGCCTTAAGGAGGCATTATATTCTCAGAGAAGATTTAGTGACTGAGAAGCTTCAAAGTATCTCCACCAAAGTGATTCTCAAGTTTATTAAGACAGCTGAGGCTCATCATCATCATCAAATCGCGGTGCCCATCAAAAATAACGGTCAGCACATCCATAAAAAAAAATCCTAGCGATCGTGATTTTAATTTTGTTAGGAAGATGCCTCCTGCGCAAGGTCGACCGTATGAACTGCTGTCGAAAGCCTTACTGGAAACAATAGAAGGCAGGTGGAGCGAAGCATTACTCAATGATTATGCGACATTCGTGATTATATAAACATGTACTGGGTGATGAAACTTGCTTATTCAATCGAATGTTAAATCCAGTCATCTAGTATTGTTGCTACTATTTTGGCCACACCCAGTAGAACAGAGAAACATTGCCATTTTTTCTAGTCTGTCAGATTATTTTTCTCGGGGATCTTTAAAGTCACTATTCCACCCTTACTATGCACAAGCGATGATATGCCTCAATAGCTCTATCGATGTACTAGACGTATATTCATATTAGGGTCCATCGAGCGATTAAGTATTTGATAGCAGCGGGAACCTGTCCAACTATCACGTCGATTTTTGCGCATTTTATTTTTAACATATATGGTTCTGGGCTTTAAATGAAGGTTCCTTTAATGCTGACGCTGCTATAATTTGAACTTTGGATGAGGCCTGCTTCTCATTCCGTTTCAATTTGTCTTTTCGAAAGTGAAAACATTTCTCCCAGTAATCCAATGATTGTTTCCACTCCTTACTTCAGGTTCGGACAGATCTTTATCTGAGCTACCGCCGTGAGAAAAGTTTCGCTTATAAGTTGAAATGGTCTTTGAATTGCTGGTACAGTACGGAGTCCCAAGATCTGTCGGTATTGTACCTTGATATACTGATATACAATGAACAGCTGGTTACTTAGCCACTTCAATAGCAGAAATTGATGAATCAGTTCCTCTAGACATTTCGATCTCCATTACGTTTTTTAGAATGATGTCTTCGCACCCTATCTGGGCTACTAGCCTCAAGGTAGCACCTAGTTGGCATAGAAGTTGTCGCTTTCGTTCTCAGTCCAGGCTTCCATTTGAGGGTAAGGTTGCGAAATTTTGATATTTCTTGCTGTAGTCTGGAATCTTGATATCATCATCCGGGCACTGCACGTTTACAAAGTTATGAGATTGGTGTCGTATAAGCATTTCGCAAAACTTGGACACATTTTATGAGAGTTTGCCGTGGAAAGGGCGGGGCAGTACTTTTAGTTCACAGAGAGGAGCTAGTGGCTCCCAAACACCTTATTTCGTTCAGCAGCTAGATATCTGTTGAGAACTCAAAAGTATTACTCAATATTAGTTGAGTAAACTGAACTCGTATTAGTATTATAATACCATCTGATGCAAATATCAGACATTGCAAGAGTAGAACAGGTACAGTGGGTCAACATCAAACCTCCAGACTAATAACGTATTCTTCTATTACTTAAATTCGAGTAGTTTGGTTTATAATCCATTTCTTAATAAAGTGTGTTAAATTAATTTATCCGGTTGAGTTGTTATTCTTGGAAAACAGTCTAATGTCCATCTGGGACTATGGTATATGAGATCTATCCCTAGGTGCAGGAATCTGGCCTTCTAGTGGCCACCTTTGGTGAGTCGAGATAGCTTTTTAAGTTGTCTGTATACGATATTCAGAGACACTTCAAAAATTAGTTTTATTCCACAATGTAGTTTAGTCTGTCCAACATAAAGATGGATAAGGTCTCGATTGGACGAAATATCACAAAACCTGAGGAATGCTTTGAATGTTCAAAATTCTTACGAAAAAATCTACTGATATCGAATAGGGGATGGTGTGCTGCAAAAATCTGTGTTGAGACCGCTGCTTTACCATTTTCATCGAGAGTTTCGAATATTGATAATAATTGTTCCATGGGGAAAGTTGAGTATACTCTATTGAAGTCTGCCCTTGCCATTGTTTCGTTTTTATCTATAAATACCCGAGTTTACCGGAGCAGAAATTTATGTCCAAAAATGTCGATAATGCTTCACATTTGCAGATTTAATTATTACTTGGAAAAAGTGCCAGCATTTGAGCTTCTCAGTTCCAAATTTGTTGTGATTTAGCTAAGTGGCTAAATTATTTATTTCATCTGTAATTGTTAGGGTGCTTTTTTATAAGATTTATTTTTCACTTTATCTTTCACTTTTCTAGAGAGATAGAGTGGAAATTTTAAATAGCTCCATTAAAGTCCCTACACCATTACCAAAATTGTTCGATTTGATTCAATACTTTGGGTATAATAGTCCACAAAATCTTGTAGTATGGAAAAATGTTTCTTTATTTCATATTTCATTTCCAGCAACATCGTTATCGTCAGATTTAAGTTGTTTGCCAAAAGCACTTCAAATCAGTCCCTTACATCGATTGATGTTCACTGTTTTTATACATCAACAAAAGAAAGAAAATAAATGGGTCTCAGTAGTGACTGAAACTATGTATGATGAAGATAATAATTGCCAATCACTTTCCTTTTCCTATTTTTTTTTTTTTTAAGTAAATTAGTAATTTTCTACCACAAACATCAAATCAAGCAAACCATAGATTATCTAATAAATAAACTGCTTGGATTCGACTTTTCCATTCATTCCAGTCATTTGTGGTATTTACTACGTACACACCATTAACTTTAAAATTTCAACACCTCCTGGGAAACCGTCACGTTCCTTATTGATACCATCCTATCCCAGAAGCCACATGCTAATTCACACAACTTTGATTAAAACTATTTCTCCAACAAACATGCGACTTTATGAGCGCAACGCCTTCGACAACGCAAGCACCCTGACACCACCTTCGATTTGCAAAAAAAAAAAAAAGAAAAAATCATCCACTAACGTCGACGTCACATCGTGACCTCATTACACTAAGTGTGTAAAAATTCCCGAATTACTTTGTGATTTGCGTTTCACACTCCTGATTTTCATTGGCGTAGCATGGCGTGGTCTCCGTATCCTTACCAAATTGTAAGTTGGTCCTTTTCTAAACTCTCCAGTTCAGGGAAATCAAATCGCAAGTAGTTTGGCGCATCTAGGGTGACGAAGCTTTTATATTTACCTCTACGTGATGTGATTATGAAATTTTCACCAAACAATCTGAGAAGGAAGGGTTTTTCATTTTCCTACAGAAGTAGGTTTGAAATATTAGCTAGTAAACCTGGGAGTTTTTGTTGTTATTTGTCATCCCCTCCGGCTTAAAAAGGGGAACATATTATCTAAAATGAATATTTTTCCATCGTTTATACCCCCGGGGAAGTAACAGCGATTTGAAGCCAAAAAACTGATTTTTTCCAGTTCGTTTCTGCAATATCGCACGCCTTTTTTCCCTTCATGACGAGGCATGAGGGAGCGTTAGTCCTTGTTAAGGATGTAGTCCCAAGATAAATATAATTTGCCACTTATTGCGCTGTTGAGATTCGTTTTGAACATCCCAAACCGATAGAGAAATCAGTTTGGTACTCAGGTGCACACCCGTTGATCCAAAGTACGAGAATATAGGAATGAAAATTTAAAAGCCCAGAGGCGTTGGAGCTTATAGGACTGGTGAAATTATTCCGTGAAGCGAACTAAGTACACATCAAATTTCTGGTTCACCAATTAATCGGTGACCTTGTCTATACCCGAGTCGTGAGCTATGTTTTTCTTCGTTTTGTGGCACACCGACGACACTCTTGAGATACGAGCTTTAGTACACCGACCGTTTTGGTTTTGGTTTTGCTTTATTTGTTTTTGCCTGTCGCGCACAACCGTGACACAGAATTTTACTGGGAATTCACTGATATTCTGTGTTTGCTCGAATGACTCTTATCACGTTTATTTCTTTCTTTACTGTCCATTGTGACTGGAGGGGGACTGTTTACCACTCAGGTGATGGGTATAAAGTTTTCAAAGACCGCCCAACGTTATATTTACACAGGATACAGAGGAGGGAGGAATGGTTGCTTATTGTTAATTTATTTTCACTTTGTGGTGCCATCATTCTCCAAATAAAGTCGGAAGGGAGAAATTGTGATGATTAACGCTTCTTTTAAATTAGATCATAAAGAAACCGAATGCATTTGAATTAAATCTAATTAAATTTGGTGGAGACCCTGGAGTTTTCCATTATCGCTTTGAATGGACTTGCCTTTTATTCAAATATCTGCACACATATTATATTTTCCGAAAAAATTGGTTCTTTTGCAGTTTTCAAGAAATTGTTGATTGGTAGTAGCTAGAGGGGGAATAGCAACTAATTGATCCAATACAAACAACAATATAATGCTGAAAGTATGGTATAATATCTGACTCTGGGAACCATTCGGGTGGCCGTGGCTCAAGTGGTAGTGTATTGGCTTCCCGGGTTAGATTCGAATACTCATTCCGCATTCCGAAGCATTAGTTCAACATGTCCTAGCCATTTCAGGTGCAAGGGACAGATATTTTCTCTCGAAATAACCGAGGCTTTCTTTATTCGCTTCCGATAGAGTCCATGCTTCAGCGCCATAAATTATGGCTGGAATGATCAATGTTTTATATAGGGTCTCCTTGATTGTTTGCGATAGAGCCTTGCTACTCAATTGCATTGTTAACCCAAAGAAACAACAATAGGCAAGTGTAATTCATGGTTTTATTTCTACTGAAGTGTTCTTGGCTGTATTAATAGCAGAGCTAGAAGCTAAAGCTGTCGACCGTGACGTTCTATCTAATTCGTCGATGTTATGATCCCTTCCGTCCCAGGTTGGTGGCGAAAGGTTTCAGAGGTTCACACAATATGGCATACCTAAAAGATTTTGCATGAGACTTACTCGTATATCTCTATAGTTGAAGTAAATGAGGGTGTTACCTTTTTTGTGGATCGGGCATATGCTGGATGTTGAGATTTCATTCATCAGACATGCTCTCCCCTGACTAGATCTGAGAAATGAGTTGATGTATGCTTTCCACAAAGTCACTTCCAGCAGTTTTGAATACTTCAGCCGGAAACCCGTGAGACTCAGCAGTTTGTTGGATTTAAGCTATTGCTATCTTTATTTCGTTTTGGTTAAGGGAACGGAAGTTTCAGCTATCGACGTCGGTATGTTGCGCTTCGTCACCCTTATACAATTTGAAGAAGAAATTTTCCTATATTCTCTTCACCTACTGTGACTCTACTACAAGGTTTCATCCTTCATTTATAAATGTTACTGTCGGGCTTTTCGTAAGTTGTTCCCGTAGTACAAACTGTTAATATCTTCGATCGCGTGCTTCTCGTACTCCTGAATGGATCATTTTTTCATCATGGATAGTCTATTTGGTACTCGTAATACCCATCCCCGAAAAAGCTTTTGCATCGTACGCACCAATTGGAGCTGTGACAACTCACTTTTAGAAGATTTGGGGAAGATCTTGGTTTGGAAGCTTAAAAGAAGCTAAAATTAAGGCGTATGCGTTGGACGCTCGTTGAATAGAAGGAAAACGAGATTGCTCTTGATCTCCTTTTCCACCTCAAAATTTTGCTCAGCGACGGGGCTAATTTTAGGTGAATAGCTACGTCAATAAGCACAATTGCTGCATTTCTAGTGAAGAAAATCAATTGAACATTATTAAAGAGCCATTACATCTGCAGAAAGTCAATGTTTGGTATATTTTATGGGATGCGTAATAATTGGTCCATATTGAATGATACCGGCCAAAGCTTTAGAGTGGATGGATCAGCATAACCACGTCGATGAATCCAATATTACTAACTTTTTCCAAATTGAATGACATTAATGTCGAAGAGGTGTGGTTTCAACAAGACGGCGCAGCATGCCACACAGCGTGCATAAATTTATTAAATGAAACGTTCGATAAGCGTGTACTTTCGCACAATGAATCTGTGAATTGGCCTCCAAGATGGTGCGATTTAACACTTTTGATTAAATTAGTGGGGATATGTAACGTCGACAGTTTACGCCGATAAACTAGAGACGTTCGATGACTTAGAAGCCAACATTCGCCTTATTATTGCCGATATCCGCCAAAGCTGATTAAAAAAGTTATCCAGATTACACTTTATTTGAGCCAACCGCGGTAGTCACATACCTGAAATAATATAAAGGCAAAAATTATCTTTGAAATGAAACCAATACCAAGGCCATACCACCTCTACCGCTAAATAAAAACTTCCTTTATTTAGCTATTAACTAATTTGACTGCGGGAAAAATACTAGAGAGTTAGTATTAATGAACGTGTTCATAGTAATTTTTTCAAGCTTAGGGTCACTAGCTCTGGAGAATTATACAAGAAATGAGTAACTAATTTTTACTTATCTTTTTTTCTCGTCTCCCTTCCTACAGCTTCTATGGAAATCATTGATGGGAGCATCCATTCTTCTAATAAGTATTTATAAATATGTTTCTCCTCACTCAATTTTTTATTCTGAACTGGTCCGTTTACGGTAAGGGTTTCACTTATACAAAAAAAAAGAATTGTAGCTTCGAAGACGTCATACTCGTACGTTGTTTCATACATCTGCAGTTTAATTTACTGATTCACTACATTGCAGAGCTTTGATGTTATTGTTGGCGCCTTCAGATCTTTATTATACATTTGGCTGGCAGTATGTATTACTGCAGCGCTTCAATGTTTATACTCTTATGCTTCCAGAAGAAATGAACTGCAGTTAAAATAAGTTTATCTGGTTTTGATACCAAAATAAAAAAAGGGAGATGCTTTAGCAGTATAGTCGGAAAGAATAGTATCACTTTACCTTGATATTCGCAAAGGGACATCGCAGTCACCTGATCATAAAAACTCCTTAAAATATAAATGTCTGAGCATCTCGAGTGGTTAATATAGATTTGGATTTCACCACCTAGTTAAAGCTAATGTACGTCCATTGATAATTTAAACGGCACAATGTTAAATCTGGAAATACTATGAGGATATGAAACGACGATCGGCTGAAGTCCGAAAAACCAATCCAGCACGGTGCCGTGAAATAAGGACAAATGTGAAAATATGGCCTTAATTCGAAAGTGAATTTTAGCCGCTTAAGCGACTTCGCTCCGCTAAGGCTATGTTAGCAACTGTCAGGCAGGCGCCTACTCGTATGTCTTATAGGTACCTGCGGGGCCCGATTCGTGGGCAAAACGGATATAACCTGTTTAGGTAAACATAGTCAGCAGGCATTGCTATATTGTATTAAAGAACAACCCTTTAGTTACGCATTCTATGTGGCTTCAATATGGGCTTACAAATATGTTATTTATTAAGTAATTGTATTTTGAACAGAAGTACCAGTTATTGCCTCTATTAGATACACGTGCCAATTAAACAAAGTTCAAGGTGAGTTTAACCACGCAGTCTTTTGGCTTAGAAAAATTAAACACCTGTTTCAAAGAATTCTGGCTTAAGCGACACATATAAATATTTAACACAATTAATATCAACTCAATTTTACAATTTAAACTAAATTTTCGCACGGCAGTTACTTGTGATTGATCGACAACAATATGTATGTTCCTTCATCCCTGGAAGTAACTGAGCCGAATTTTTGATTCTTGTAAATTAGCAAATTCCGGTTCTTCTCTTTAAAAAGATATTCGGGAGCATAATCTTTATTCACATTTGCCAATGCTTCTACAAAATGAAAAAGCATTTACTTTTTACCATTTCAGTATTCTAAGCAGCGCTATTGCTTACTTTGTGGAAGAATAGTGTCGTGATGCATTTGACATTTCAATGCCTTAGGGACTTGTTTTAAAGATCATTATTGTATGCATAATTTGCGCGATAACAGGTTTGCCTAAAACGTCTCTTTGATGATTGTTGGGAGATAGAAAATGATACGCGTCAGTATCAAAGGACACTAAACATGGGGGTCAACAGAGCATCATTGTACTTACCCAGATGTTGACAGTTGCGAGAACTTCACCGTAGAGGTGGCGGTTTTGAATTCATATTCCACCATTTAAATGAAAAATAAAAAATAAATAAAAACACAAAAAAGAGACATTGAAAATATGCTTTTTGACTTGATAATGCTACATAACATACGAGTCTATGCATACACGCGAAAGAGTTTAGTTTAAGTTTAGATAGACCTGGACTTCGCCCAATCACTCCCTCTGTTTAGCAAGATATTGCACTAATAACTTCCAGTTGCGTACGCCAAGTCGACCGAAGGCCCTCTTCACCTGAGAGCGCGACATGAGGCAAGGTCTTCATTAGTTGACAGGACGACCTTCCTAAATAAAGCGGTATTGCTCATTCGCTTAATACGTCCTAGTCATTGGAGCACATCAAATCAAACCACCCTGACTCGATCAAAGTCGCTGAATAATCAGTTCGGTGTTATACGTTATTTTACAAAATCCGCTTAAACAGGCGGGACCTAAAATTAGGCGAAGAACTCTTTGTTCGAAGCAACGAAAGGCATTTTATTTTGTTGTTTATCGTCCACTTTGTATAATGCTCACGTTTCCATGTTATACAGTAGAGCTGTGGCGATAAGGTGTCATTCAATGTTTTCTTCGTGATAGGGACGTATTTCTCAGATGCCTTGTGGCTCAAAGAGCAACGATTGGCAAGAGTGATACTTCGGTTAATCTCTACGGTGCTGCCATTGTTTGAATTTACAGCAGAGTGCGTCACCATGTCGAAATCTGTTTTTGACACCAAATGCCTCCTGACATGGCTTCATATGTATAGCACGTCTCTTTAAATACTATCTTATGCCACATCAAGATCAAAAACCTAGTGGTAGAAGTTTGCGTAAGTCGACGATGGACTTACCAGCCCTACGAGTAGAACCGCACTGACAATAATTTAAGGTTTCAAGCGTTTACATAGAATGGTAGATGATATCTTTAATGCGATGTTAGGGAGACTGATTCCTTTATAGTTGGCGTAGCTTTTATGGTTTCCTTTGCTAAAGATCGGGTAAGCTATATTGGCATTCTATTCATCGGACATACTTTCATACGAATATTTTTCTAACCAACTCAACTCCAACTACTTTAAATAATTTAACAAGCTTTCCATCTGCCCTGCAGCCCTATAAGTGTTTAGGTTAGATATCGCTATGCAGACTTCTTCTTGGTCGGGTGGACGAGTCTGCTGTTTAATGGTTGCTTCTGCCTGACGGAAAATGTTGGTCGTCTTCGCCGTTAAAAAAATAAGTCAATACTTATAAATGGAATACAATAAGGCTCATTGTATGTATGGGGTTAGGCTTAGGGTAAGCGTAACAAGTCGGATGAAGTATTTAGAACGTACCCATCAGTATGCTTAATGGACTCTCTGGTCCTAACCCTTAAAAGGACGTTCGGCAAGGGATTAAAGAAAAAAAAAATTGCGTCTCATAAGTTAAAGAAATCACAAAAAAACATCCCGCGAGCATTGAATGTGGGTATTGCTTCATAAAATCTATTCCGCCTAAGGCTTCACAGGCCTGTGTGAAAGTGAATTGACGATTCATACAAACGTAACAAGGAGTGCGGGGACTCTGAGCAGGTGCTCCCGAGTCACTGGGACAAATTACTGATGTTTTAAAAATGCGATAAAGTGAACCGGATAAAAATTAATCAAAAATTGCTACATCTACGAGTACTTCGAGAATTATAATCTTGGATGTCCTTGAAAGCAGAAAAAAGTGCTTCAGACAATTCAGATCAGTGCTAAATTCGCCAACTTCAGCCGTATATGCGTGCATGCCCTAATTCAGAAGGAAGATAGCACTACCAAGGAAGGAGGCTTCTACGGAACCCCACAGATAAACTTGTATGTACAAATCAAAAATCACAGTTGGTGATACATATTAATAGTGGGGTTAGTTGTGGTACTCTATAAATTTTATGAGAATATTAGTATAAAACCCGGAGCGTACAGAGACTACCAATAAAACATCGTGGTAGAGGCGAAGTCATCGCTAGCACTGCACAAAGACCATTTCTGCAGAGTGCTAAGAAAAAGAACACACCGGCGATAGGGAGGATGTCTACATTCAAAATAATGGTTCAGGTGTAGAATCCTCATCAGAAGAGTATTTGTGCATGCAATATATGTAGATTGCTTCAAAAGAAACGCCTTACTTGAGAGAGGCATCTACGGTCTTCTGCGGTACGACGAATCTTTAAGTCTAAGGTACAAGTACAATTTGATAGAGGAACACAATTATGTGCAACAAATCTAAGAATAAATGAGACATACACTGGCGATCACTAGGACGAGGCCATACATTTTGCAATCGATTTTCACTCTTCATACCTGTTTGAAATTTTGTACCAGAAAACTTTCACTACCTGTGTACAGGTACATATTTTCTCAACAGGAAGCCATAAAATTAAAGGGTAAATAAGAAACGACCGTTGGAATTTCCCAAGATCAAACAATGAATTTCTTGAAAAGCGTATAAAAAGATGCGCCACTAGGATTAGGCCATTGCGAATATTTCGTTGCAGGAGCTCACATCAGCGATTTTTTTTAAAATTCTGTTAAGAATATTTAAAAAAGCGTTGAAAAGAACTGTTTTTATTTTGTTTAAAAAAAATTGGTTCCGGAAAGACTTTGACAGCGAAAGAAAGAGGAAAAATAGATGCTTTCAATAATTTCGGACTCTTAGGCCGTGAAATTGCAAGGAAGCTTTCCTTTAAGACTGTTGTAAACAATTATCTTGCGGATCCACAAAACTATGGGAAAAATCAAAAAGGACGCATCGCAGAAGCAACAACGTTGCGAGAAAAGCGGTTAATTCTACCGTCAATTTATACTCTACCAGCGGCTAAAATAAGAGCCAACAGCGGAGCATCAGCCAGCATAGCAACGGTCCGAAGGATAATACGAAAAAGTGGTAATATACCGAGAAAAAAACTTAAAAAGAAACCGGTTTTGAGGCAAGAACACAAAGAGCATCGAATGAATTTTGCAGGGGAACATGTCGCTGGGAGCAGTGAATGGAAACGCGTTGTTTTTTCGGATGAAAAAAGTTTAACCTTGACGGCCCCGATGGTTACAACTTTTATTTCCATGATCTAAGAAAGAAGGAGCTTATTTTGGCAAGACACCACAGCGGTACATCAGGTGTAATGGTGTCGGGAGCTATAACCTACTATTGCTCAATCGAGTTAGAGTTTTTGTCCACAACAATGAACGGAAACAACTACAAATGTTTGCTGGAACGGTCATTTCCAAAAGTGAAACACATTTTCGGACCCTTGCCTTGGATATTCCAACAAGACAATGCCCCCATCCACACTTCCAGGGTTGTTAGAAGTTGGATTCAATCAGAATACGTGGCACTTGTGCCATGGCCGCCCTATTCACCGGACTTAAATATAATCGAAAATTTTTGGGCATGGTTATCTCGTAAAGTGTATGAAGGCGGCAGACAATTTGAAGACAAGGACACTTTAATCGAAGCTATTCGTGATGCCTGGGCCCAAATTTCTCTTGATTATTTAAAAACAAACTGTGATTCTATTCCAAACCGTCTTATAGAGGTCATATCGAAAAATGGGGGCATACACATTATTAATGTAGAAAAACAAAATAAATAAATGTTTTAAAACCATAAAATGTAAACAAGATTTTACATATGGCCTCATCCTAGTGATCGCCAGTGTATATTGACTCTTTAAATATTATAATAATGAAATGACTTGACCAAGTTTACATAGATTTTCTTCAATTCCAAGCAACTTCGCACAGATAAAAGAATTCTGTCAACACTCTCACAACTTTCCACTACATTTCAATTTTTCCAGGTCAGTAGAATCTTCCACGATTGCCACTCACTAAAGTGTTTTTGATTGGAATCTGCTTTTGCATGGGAACCATCTACTTTCTTCAAATGCATTTATTCTCGAATTTTATTTGCATACGTTTTTCTCCATTTTATGTAAATTAGTGAAGGAAGAAGGAGCACCCTGTAACCCTGATAAACCTGTCTATATTGTTGACAAAGCTGCTGGGTAAATTGAAATTCGTTTTGCTTTCGGCTTCCTATGTTAAAATCAATATGATTACTTGGATAGAAAATATCGAAAACAGATGTCTATTTGTTATACATGCATATATGATAATTGTATGGATGTACATACTTAGATGTATGAATATGTGTTTGCTCTGAAGGGAGTTCCAGATTGATTGGTCAATACAGGGAATAAGAAGATTACTCAGGTCAAGATAAAACCAATATTTCTTAAGCGACATGTTCAGATATCGTAACGCAGACATCTACAGACGATTATAATACTTATATAATCATGAATTACAAAGATCATCTTAATTGCTGGTACATGTACGTTTTGGACATATTTATTTTAAGTTTTTAAGACTCAGCTGTTCATTCGCTGTCCTTGGAGAAGCACAGGTCTGCCGTTAACTAAAAGGGTATTGTGTTTTCTAAGACATTAATCACAGTTTCAGTCCCGGAATTAGCAGGTTAGTATTCGGGGATTTGTTGCTTTGAAATGCGCAAATATATTTGACACCGTCACTCTTCTGTCCAGATGATGTAGCACCATCGCGCCAAGTACTCCCTCAATCAACTTTAGTTAGAGACCAAAGTACATATGTTTCTAAGTCTAGACGAGATGATGTTTTGCGCCGGGTTCGTTCAGAAGCGGTTTGGCAATACCATTAAACATCTTACTATTGCACCAATCTGAGCTGCTGAAGCGTTAGTATATTCACTGTATTAGGTACTGGCCTTCAAATTTAACGTTTCTCATCTCCGGATGAGAAAAAATTTATTAGACGTCCGTGTGCTCAGATATTAAGCTGAGAATTGAAGGCATCCTGCTGGATTCTGCAGTTTGTTGATATAGAGTATTTAAGTTTGAAATTTGTCTCGTTATCGTTAAAGTTGTCTGTCTGTTCTACTCGTGGTATCTCTAGAGTGCCAGTCAGATCATATTTTTGTTCAGCGATTATCAATTGTCATAGCAGCGTGATAGGACAACTGTTTATGCTCTTGTTACCATATCTTCGATTCATGTAATTTCTTTGATTCTGGTCATCTTAACCTTCTGACGTCTAGATATATACATACTCGTATCTTTCTTTTTCTTGTATTAACCGTGCATGCTACATATTTCTCCCAAGTATCTGCTCAGCTACTGCGCCCCCAGTTTTTGGCTAAATAGTTAGATCTTAGAGCCATTTAACAGGACGTTCTACTTATGATCACCTTGTTAATGAGCCCAAGAGTTTGCTAACGTTTTACATTTGAGTGATACAATTCTGTACATATATTTCTTTCGATCTTCAGCTGGAAATTCACACTCCATAGCTTCCTGTATCGGATTTCCTGACGACCTTCGTTGAACCTGGCAAGACCAGCTGATTTGTTCGGTTTGAAATGGAGTCTTCAACGAATAAGCGTACTTATTATTAAATCACGCTTTTATAAAACCGCTTACGTTCGTTCGCTGTCCTTTCTAATTTGTACTTTTCGTAGATCGTCCAACATTGCGCAGCGTATGTTCAAGCAGGATGAACGACTATCTTCTATACCAAACCTTTAACTTTAGGCTGCACTTTTCTGTCATAAAACGGTTAGTAACCCGCTATAAATTATGCAATTAATAAAAGTTACCTGAAAGGAACAGAAGAGCAGCTATTCTGGACTCATTAAGTGTGGTGCTTCAATAAAAAATCTTTCACGCTGTTAAAAGCAGCAAAGTCGATGCTAATGGTAATCTTTCTGGGTTTGGTATCCACCGCTGCGATATGTGATAAAATACCGCTTTTGCTTAATAAATACCATATGTAGTAGTGTCAAAACGAAATTTTGTTCAGCGATGAGCCTCACTTTTGCTCGAAATGGTACGTTAGCCATTAAAATTTGCACATACTACCTTGATCAAAAAGGTAGGATTCCGGAAAAATTGGAAATACAAGTTTATTCATCTATTGTCCCCTTCAAAGTAGTCCCATCCATCGACTGCAACACACTTATGCCAGCGCTTGATCCAATCCTCGAAACATTTTTTATAATCGGTTTTCGGTATGTCCATCAGTGCTTCCTGCGATTTTTCCATTACTTCCTCTGGGCTGCTGAAACGCGTTCCCCGTAGTGGTTTTTTAACTCGATTGAACAGAAAGAAGTCACAGGGAGCCAAATCAGATCAATTCGGTGGCTGTTGGATGGTATTTGTTGAATTTTTTGTCAAAAAATTACGAATAATGATGGCACTGTGCAACGGTGCGTTATCATGGCTCAAAATCCACGTGTTTTCTGCCCACAATTCTAGTTTCTTTCGGTGAATTGCGACACATAACGCCCAAATACTCGTAATACTCCATGTTTACTGTCTGGCCTTCTTGCAAAAATTCATGATGCACTACACCGTTGTAATCCATGAAAACCGTGAGCATTGCCTTCTTTTTTGACTGAAAACCCTGGTTTCGGCTCATTTGGTGAACGCCATTCACTTGCCTGATGTCTGGATTGCGTGTCGTACTCATAAACCCACGTCTCGTCTCCAGTAATGATCCTTTTGATGAATGTGGGATCGGATTCAGCCTCGCAAATCATCTCTTTTGCGACGTCAACACGGTCTCTTTTTTGTATGAAATTGAGGTCTTTTGGCACCAACTTTGCTGTTACACCACGGAAACCCAAATCATTAACCAAAATAACTTGGACGGATCCATAGGGAATGTTCAAGTCCTCTGCTCTCTCTTTGATGGTTAGTTTGCAGTTATGGACCAACATTTCTTTTACTTTATCAATGTTTTCGTCGGTTTTCGATGTCGATGGTCTGCCACTGCGTTCATCATCTTCGATTGACTCACGACCACCTTTGAACCGCTCGTGCCACTGGTAAACGACCGTTTTCTTTAGAGAATCGTTGCCGAAACACTTTTCCAACATTTCCAACGTCCACGCACCATTAAATCCGTTTTTTACGCAAAATTTAATACAAGTTGCAAATTTAATACAAGTTGCAAATTGAAATCCATTTCTAAAATTGTAAAAAATCGCCAACACACACAGAGATAGATGTACTCTTGGCTGCGTAACTTTCGCAAATGTCAAGCTATGACGCTAAGATTTAGAGGGAATGTCAACAACAGATTTACCAACTTAACAAAAAAAAACAGAACTCAAATCGCCACATGGTGGTGTAGTGCGGGAACTTTTTGATTAAGTTGGTATGGACTGTAGAAAATCCGCAAGTCATTATTAAAGTGATGTTCCATCTTGTTGAATTATTGGTCCATAGTCCTTCAAAAATGATGCTGGCTAGAACATTACAGTCAATGGAGAACCCTATAAACTCAACATCACTGATTCAATTTTTAAATTTCTCAATTGAATGTTATTAATTTGGTAGAGCTCTGGTTTCAACAGACAGCACCACAGCTAGACAACGCGTTCCGCAATCACTGACCTGTCAATTATCGTTGAATATCGTGAGATATTGGATTATTTTCTTTGGGGATATGTAAAGTTACTAGTCTACGTCGATAAACTGAAGACGATGAACGACTTGGAATTCTACATTCGGTGCGTTGATTGAGTTTCCCCAAAAAGTGGCAGAAGATTGGACTCCCAGATTGCGCCTCAGTCGAACTAGACGTGGCGCCTATATTTCCGTAATCATATTTTAACATTAATGGCTTTATTATCTTTCCAATAAAGCAAATATCATGGCCACTATCAAGATATTTATATGCTTTAGTTCATTTTGCAGTTCTATACTTCCAAATTAATACACTATTAATACTCGTAATAGCTCAGTACAAGTATATCTCCATTGTTAATCAGAGTGATTTAAGTGGGTTGCCTTTGTGTGGCTATATATGTATAAGTGGTGGTGGCTCTTAAGAATACCCCGATAAGTGAAATTTGAACAGAAGATTAATCGTAACTACATAGGAATTAGTCCATAAGATGAACTTTAAAAGTTCGATGTTTTCACTGACTTCTTCGGATAGACTTGACAATGAAATGAATAATAATATATGTTAATTGCAGTGCTAATGAAATGTGTAAGCGTATATTTCGACCTGGTTAGAGCGGCCTGTCATCCTTTGACACCCTGTGTATCATAATTAAGCCCAAAATAATTATGTTGGCTATTCACAGATCTTTTTGGCTACCCAATAAATATTACTGAACAATAATAATCCAAATATGTACTCGTATATAAGTCCATAAATTCTAATCAATCAATCAGATAATCAGTTGCCTATCAATTTGATTTGAACAACATGTACAAACTATTTCCTTTTCTATTGTTATCCTTATCAAACTATTACCATTGTACAATATACATATGGTATATCTGAATAGATTTAGGAGATAAGGGATAACTTTGCGTATAGTTTATGTGGTCTACAAATGGTATCCCTTGAAAAAAGTGAATACACATTAAATTAAATCAATAATTAAAATTACAAATACATTTCTGCCTTTTTCTCAAATTTATTACCGAAAATAAATATTAATGATTTTGTTTGTTAGTTAAAAGAAATAATTAAGAAACTGTTTTTTATTTTTTTTTATTTTTTTAGGGCAAGTTCATCGGTTCACTACTTTACTCTAACTTTCAGACATGATAATCCTCATGAAATTTTAAGAAATATTATTTAAGACTAAAATAACTATTTTTTTTATTTTTACTCCTTCAAGAAACTTGCCTGTGAATACTTGACATATACATAGACTTATGACTACACTCAATAGCCGCCTAACATCCACGGAAAAGTCTGCTATGTTTTCCATTTTATTTTGTATCTGTACGATTTCTTCAGAAATCAAAATATGACCTTCTTAGCGATCGGCTTACCAGACTCCAAATAACGGTCTGTCTCGACTGCATTGGGACTTTCTCTTGCTCTGTAGCCCTAGCTCAAGTGGTAGTGTATTGGCTTGCCAATCGGATGGTTCTGGGTTCAATACCAGCCATGACCGAAAGACTTTTTTTCAGGCAGCTAAAATCTGGTGAGATGAGTGGATGCCTAAATACAACATCAAGTCGATTCACGCTAATAATTTAGTCTCCCCATTAAATGTTAGATGTCACCCACTCATGGAGCAAAATAGCCCCAGAGTCCAAACATCCTTCTTTCTCTTTCTGCCCCAAATTTCCCAAAAACTTAACAATTGTTTTGTCATCATAAGCGTAGTCATACCCACTTGAATGTTAAGTTCTTTTAAAACAAAAAATAAAAAGATAAAAAAATAAAAGTGCGCTGATGGTCTCCCTTCCCGTGATATTCATATCGTGGGCGCTCATTCTTATAGCCGTCTTTCATTTGAAAAGAAGTGGTAGTGTGTTTGGTACAACACTGACCTTATGGACATGCCGTCGGATACAATGACCGGCCGAACTCCTTTCACTGCAAAAATACAAAATCGATTTTTCCTGTAATCTGAAATGTTTTCGGGCAGAATTCGAACCAGAAAGCGAATCTAGTTGAGTTTTCGAACACCAGATCGCTACAAAGTCGGACTCGGCGTTAATGCCTTTTCGAATAACGAAAATAGCTCTACAACAAGGTGAGACAGGAGACATTACGTTTGTGTTCGACGGTGTTCAATGATTGTGTGATATTGTCATCACCTATGAGTTTTATCGCACGGTTTTGGACCCTATCTAGCAGATGCAGAGATTTTTTAGGTGTACCTGACCAGATGTGAGCATTGTACTCCAATTTTGGGCGGATAAACGCATTATATAGTGAGTCCTGATCAGAGGGGGCGAAGTATTTCTTACATCACTTGAGGAAACCTAGACATTTTCGCAGCATACCGAGAACGGAAAGCTTTTCGGTTTCGACGATGCAAGTGCCATTCATGGATATGGGATGGAAATTTACATTTCGCTTTAATGACATCAGACAGAATTGAATTTTGTAAACATTAGATTTCACTCTGTTGATTGTTCCCTAATTGGTTATGCTGTCAATATTGGAATTTAATGAGCTTAACTTACGCTGCCGTTCCAGTTCTACAGTCGAAGCGTAGAGCCGTAAGTTCGGAAAGGAATATGAAAAGTATAGAGTACTATCGTCAGCAAAGGAATGTATTGGATTAGAAGTAGCGGACAAGCGGCAATTGATGAAAGTTAAAAAAAATTGCCGGAGACAGAACGGAGCCCTGTGGCACACCAACATTTATTTTGTGAACGTCAGACTTGAAACCATCCAAGACAATGAATTGAACGTTCCGAAAGGTAGTTTCTAATCCACAGAAGAAGATAGCCGTTGATTCCAAATGCACGCATTTTCGACAAAAGAGCCTGATGCCAAACTTGCTCTCACCAGATTGGTTCCACTTTTTGGTGAGACATGCCATCAAATCACCAGTGGACCTGTTGCTACGGAAACCGTACTGCCGGTCATTGAGAAGTTTTCGTGTTTCGAGATATTTCATGAGTTGACAGTTTATCAGCGTTTCCATGAACTTGGTGAGAAGGGACGTAAGTGCAATGAGTCTGTAGGACTGCTGAAAAGGCTTACGCGGTGGCTTTGCCAGCGAGGAAGAACATCTCTTCAGAAGAAGGGGAGATATACCAACTGGACCAGCGGATTTATGTATATTAAGATCTTTAAGTACTCTTGCTACTACACGAGTGCGAAAGTAGATTCGTCCCATCGTAGGCGGAGACAAAGCACAATCTTGAAGTATTGAACAGGCCGCAAAGTGTGCTGCAAGCAGATTGGCTTTGTCCAAAGAGCTGACAGCTGGAATGTGATTGTAAATAAACGTTGGGATGGAGGATGGGGAAGAATTTCTAATGTTTTTGACGAAAGACCAAAAACGTTTACTACCTTCGGGACATTGTTTTATTTTTTGGTTCAATATTTGGTCGTATAGAAATTTCACGCACTTGATAAAGACATTGCAGTCATTCTTGGCTCTTTTGGACTTTTTTCGGTTTTCGTCTGTTGGATTGGTCTTATAGGACCGGAGAAATGTAGCCTGTTTGCAGATCGAGTCATACCATGCCTTTTGTTTTGGTCTGATTGTCTTAATACGATGAGGGGCAAAGGATTTCATTCCAAGGAGAATAGTGTCAGTGATCATATCAGCAGCGGGATCCACGTCGTTATCGAGGAAACCTAACGACCAGTTAAAGTTCCTAAGAAAGCTGTTAAGTCCGCTCCTGTTGGCCTTCTCGTATTGCCATATGGTTCTTTATGGAATTTTTTGTACGAGAAATTAGCTGATATGACACAATTGTCTGGCGAGCCTTGAGGAGAGTGCACATCGACAGACTACTTATCAGGGTGAGAAGTTAAAAACAAGTCCAGGGTGTTGGCAGTATGACTATCGACGTCTGGTATCCACGTGGTCACACTTGCAAGCTGCATTAAGTTGTTCTCCGCAGCGAAGATCTCAACACACAGTCCCTCGGGTGTTGTCTGTCCAGAATTTCGGAGCCACCCAGAATTGTGTATATTGAAATCGCACGTAATAACGATTTCAGTATGAGGATACAGAGATACTATTCGTTGAATGGAGTCAGACAGCTCACCAAACTCGTTAAAGGTCGAGTTGCTGTCCAGTTTGGGGCTTCTGTAAATAAAGCAGTAGTGGATAATTTGCTTGTGGATATGGAATTTTAACCATATGAAATTGAATGGAAGTATTGGAACAGGGACTACATTGTGGTGGAATTTGGTAAGCTACATCACTACGCACAAAAATGCCGAGACCGCGATGAGGAGAGAGTAGTGGCACTAGTTCGTAGGTAGGTAGCTTCAGATCAGAGCGATCTGAGAGGTGCGGATGGAATCTACCAGCATTTTACTAAGTGCCGAAATAGCTGGTCTAAATTTACAGACGCGGAAAAATGATTACTTTTTAACCCGCGTATATCTGCTATGTTCACTCTAAATTCCCGAGTCATTACAAATTAACAAACACAAAAGACACAAACACCGACGATGCTAAGCAAGGCTGCAGAAGTGAAAATTCTGACGTAGGTTTACCGAATTAAATTGTTGTAGGTTATATGTCCGTACAACAAAATGAAACAGTGCACCAACAGTCGCTGCAGTCGATGAGCTTCCTATGAGAAGCCAAAGGAGGCCTGTGTCCTTGGTTGGAGTTTCCATTGATAGTTGGGTTTCACACGAGCTTAACAGCAGATGGCACGACTCGGGATGCAGGTAGACCAAATGAATTCTTTCCGATACCTTTAAAAGGTCAGTGCCTTTTCTGCTGCCCTTCAATAGTAAAAACTACCAGTTAGCAGGTAGTGCGGGGCCAACCGATAGATATCCACTCGTATCCACAGTTATTTTATTTCACGGCATTTTCCTAATGCAGCTTCGAAGAAGTATTATACTTTACAGTCCGAACGACGAATATTTCGGATGCTAAAAAAAAAATAGATTTGCTGACCACTGGAAAAAATCATTATCAAAAAGGACTTAGTTTAGACATTACAATTTGATACAATTTACATGATAATGCAATATACCAGATTGCCAATTCCTAAAATCAACTTTTTTTAATAAATGTGTTTATTTAAAAGTCTCCTTCAATTATATGTATTCTGTAATTAATTGCTCATTACAATCTTCCTACAATCTATTTACGTGATCGGGTTCCAACGTCTGGAGACCACCGGTAGGCAAAAGTTGAATATACTTTCATCCACGCATACTAGCGCGATGGAAGCACCTGCATAGCGGAATATATTATATTAGAATAGCAAAATAACATTACAGGCCCACTATGAGGTCTCTAAAAATGTCATGTTGCTATTTAAGTGAGATATGGCGATACAGGTGTAGAGACATCACTTTTGATCGTACACATGCTCTAAGCATTTTATCATACGAGGGCTATCTGCGTATATTACAGAGACATGAAAAATTCATCTCAGGAAAAAGATTAAATTAAATCGTGAACATTTTCCTGCGATGACTTTTTATGAAACACCATCCAGGGTTACCGTGTTCCACTGGATTTCCGAACTTAATCGTAGTCGCTCCAGGACAAATTTCATAAAGTTCGTCCAAAATCGGTTGTTATGTCAGAAAAGATTGATCCTGTGCGGGAACTGATATTGTAAAATCGTCATGTGACTTATTGTGAGATTGAGGCTTACATGGGCATTAGTTTCACTTGCATAAATTTACTACTGCATGAACATTTGGCCATCAAAAAGATTTCTTCGCATTGGACAACGCATAATTTTAAGGTTCCCCCAAAAAAAAAGGCTCGTATTGATTGTTCCAACAAATTTTGGAAAAATTCGATCGCAGTGCTTCAAAAGACTCAAAAGTCCATAAGATCATAACAGGCCACAAATCATGAATTTATACATATTAGCCGGAAACTAAACAACTGTCGACTGTACGGGTCTTTCAAGACGAGCCAAATCCAACAAAAGCTGTTTGCGCATAAAGCACTTCGAAGCACCGGATACGTCGCCACCGTGTCATTAGAGCAACGTAGAATGGCCGATTCGGAATGGTATGCCACAATTTGTTTGCTAGAAATCTTTGGAAAAAAGAAAAAGAAATCACCGGACACGATTCCATCTCCACCATGACAATACGTGCTCTCACAGGTCAGCTCAAACAAGTAACTTTTTAAGCACTCAAAATGACTTCTTTTTATTCCCACTCATCAAAAATAAATTTCGAAGTCTGCGTTTTTCGACGCCTGAAGAAGCGTTTTATGGATTTAAAACGCATGACTTAGAGCTACTTCGTTCAGTGTGGAAAAAGTGCTTCGAAAATCAGTTCAAGCGCATACAAAAGTATACTGATCTTCATGGAGAGTATTTTGAAAAACAGCGAAGCCATTTTAGACGATAAATATTTGCGTTTACTTGTTTTTCTCAAAACTTAAGTAACAATCTACATAATATCGATATAGTATGCTGCTTGAACTTGCAAAATCTTATAAAATCTATTATCACGGAACGAAACCAAACAAGAATGAAATCAGAGATCAAAAATCAGCAATTGACTTTTGGCTATAAAATTGATAACTGAACACGAAACATGGAATATTGTTTGCGCCTACGTCCCGCAAGTAGGGAGTAAACAAGCAGAAAAAAATATATTTTGGTGCGATTTTAGTGAACATTTAACTGATATATAAAATTCTTTCATCGGTCAAATTTAAACGGGCACATCGATAAACCGAACTACGAATATGAAGACTGCCATGAAGGAAATGCTTTCGGAACGAGGAACGTAGCGGGAGAAAATAAGTGTACTAAGCTCATGCAAATTACACAGTATTTCTATACTAAATACGCTATTTCTTAAACAAGAACGGAACTTGATTACATACCGGAACGGTGGACAAAAAACGCGGATAGATTATCATCTATGAGTAAAAGATTTTAAAGCGATCTGAGGTCAACCACTAGCAAGTCAGTTCAGACTTTTGTTGACAGAGGTTCTAATGAAAAAGGCAGGGTACAGCCAATTAAAACTGGCCTCAGCCGAAAAATAAACGGGCACAAATTTAACAAGGAAAGAGCCCAGAGCATGGCAGTAAATTTAGGAGAATATTTCGAAAGTGCTTTAAACCAAAAAGAAAATCTAAGTGTCGAAGGTATTTCAACAGGCGGCTCCACATGTATAAAGAAATGTGATGGTAGAACTATGTATGAAACGAAAACGCGTCTTGAATTGGACTATGAATATTGCAAACCAGAGGTGAAAAAAAACAAAACCACGAGCAATAGCAGTAGAGGCATTGTATCGGTAATGAGAAGCTTATAAGCATGCGAAAAGCAGTAGAAGAAGTGCAAACAGCGAAATACATATATTGACGATGAGCAAATAAACCTACTAACGGAAGCAGTGAGATTTGCAATAGATGGAAATAGTATTTCAACGCCTTATTAAATGAAGGGGGTGTATAGTCGAACCATATAGCATACCCTCTGAAGTGTAGACGAAACCGGAGATTTCGAAGTTAGAGTTGGAGTACACCAATGCAGTGTACATAGTCCATTACTTTTTAATTTTGTGTAAGATTTTCTATTGAAGAAGCTTATTAATGAGTTCGAAACAACTCTTCTGCTTTCCCCCGATGATAGTGCTACCAACAACGTAACAGCCCTTCAAGCAACTCTTAATAACTGGAGAAAGGCTCTAGCAGATAAAATGTTACGAATTAGTCGTACTAAGACCGAATATCTGCATTGTCGTTTTTCCGAGCAGCAAATCCAACAACTGACATCTATTTACAAGAAGCCATCGTGTCAAAGTGTAAAATAGGCTTCCTGTGCTTTTTTTTTGACAAAGCGCATGTTACTGATTCAATTAGAGGCAATTCTTTTAAGCATTTAGGGTGCTGGATATTGACTTTTTGAAGACCTGAATAATTTGTGGTTAATAAGCATACAGCAAAAACTCCACATGACTTACAGGAGGTAGTCGAGTGGGGTCAAATAGTACGATGTCGCTGTTCAATCCACTGATCCATTTCATAATTTTGCAGTTGAACCGTTAGTCAACGGTTTCATGGACACCGGCATCTTACTGAAACCGCATATTTCTCGCAGTAATGTCGTCTACATTTTTCAAGAAATAATCAGCGATTACGAATTAAAAAGTAACGCGAGCTGAGGTATATATTCACAAAAATAAAAAATGAGTGCTGTGCCTCAGCGTCTCTCTTGAATATGCCTCATTCCACAAACGGGCATCCAGCGTTTTCACAAAAATAGGTTAAACCAAAGTGAGCAAAAGTTACTGAATACGGTTTTTCGATAAAAATACAGGTCGACCTGAAGTTGCTCACTCCGCGAACTACCGTCGCCAGTCATGGTCTCGTGGCTTTAGTTTCATCACCAGCTGGTTCTAATATGGATGTAGGCCGAAATAATTTTCCACATAACGACCATCGCTGAATTGACAATTTCATATCTTCCGCCGCACTTTCACTCACAGCGGTTACAGTTTCTTCTGCGTTCACATTATGTCGTTGACGCATTGTTAGCTTTTCGTCATTAAAAGTGTAATCTTATATAGATTTCGCGAGTTAAAAATCAATTTTCAAAACAAGTTTTAATGTTATGGAATCGTTTTTCTGATCAAAGACCATTCATAATAATTTTTCGGTCAAAATACTTATAATATTTGTATAACCGTCAGAGGCGAAACGTAAGAACTTTGGGGTTCTCCAGCTACAAGGTCAGCTTAGAGACGAAGTGAAAAACGAAAATAATAGGGCACAGGTTTTTTAAATTAGGGTTAATTAAAAAAAAACTGAAGAAATGTGACTTTGTCCTTAATCATTAATGCTGTGTGCCTTAGATATAGTATTACATTTATAAATTCAACTATGAGCTCTACCCGGTTTCTGGGAATTCGGACCTTGTCGAACAGATTATGTGGCAGCTTCATGCAACCCAGTAATATTTTACGTTTTCAATTTGGACTTAATGAAAAAATGTTCGATTAATTGACCTTCTAAGAGAAATACAAATAAATAAAAACCAAGTATAACTATACTAAGATGTTGTGCAAATCTGCATCCATTCTGGCAATTGCCAGAAATCCACAGATGGACAGGCACTTATAAACAAAGCTCATAAATAGAGGGAACGATTCAAGAATCTGTCATGGGCGATAAAAATAAACTGCAAATCGAAACAGAACTCAATACCCCATCAGACGATGAGTACTTCATACATTTTCATTGAACAAAGCTCGCAATTATATCCGAACACACTCGCCTTTTCAATTACCAAGCACATCTTTTTTTCAATTTCAATATCAGATTAACGTCGGAAGAAAAAACATTTTCAGCACCTGTTGCTACAACCTTCATTGAATGCAAATATTTACGAATCGATTAAGTACCCCTATATCAAGCTTAATTTATTGATAAACCATTTTAATAGTCTCCTGAACGTCCTTCATACTCTTATCGTTCGTTATCTATACTGTACTTGAATTATCCAGTAGTGCAAGTAAGGTTTCCGCCTTTTACATGAACGAGTACTTCGGAAAATCATAATAGAAACACGCGCCCACTAGCCGAGAAATCAAATTATGCTACATCGAGTGCCAAACTATACCATATTTAATTTAATTGGTTACTGGAAATATTGTATCTTAGGATATTTACTATCGACTTACCACACTTGATTCAGATTTATCTATGAATAAACCTCCATTGGAGGGATTAAATCCTGTCTTCTTTCTCAGGAGCCTGGGAAAACACGCCATTGCGTAGAATTCGGACAAGTCTAACTAAATCCTCTAGTGGAGAATTATTTCTTATCACTACAATAAACTGTTGCCCAGTTACGTGCTACTACCGATCCGTCCTATTCATCTCTCACTTAAATCTCATTACGGAGATATTCTCGTAAATAAGACATTTATTCCGTGAAGGCAGGGTAATTGGTCTAGCTAAATACAATACTGCTTTTCTAGACCCATACACCAAAATGGCTCTTCACGTGCCAAAAGCTGCACTGAATCCGCACTGACCGTCAGAAATTCAATCGAAAGAAAATCGAAAGCGCCAATTTTTACAGATACGTTAATGTTGGAGAAATACGCATACACGTTTGGCGGAAGTAGACGCAAATTACGAGCAAAAATTTCGCCGGAACCGGAGACGAACGAAAAATTCACCTAACCTGAGCGAAAGTGTATCTCGACTAATTAAACTGAGCTAATTAAAATGGTCGTCAATGGGGTAGTAGCCTCCAGTGTATTGACTGCGTATACGAGTATAGTTGGGTGAGGTTACCTACATGTGTATGCGAGTTTCGTCGGTTAGTCGGTCGGCTGTCTAACACCCCATACAGCCCCGTATGGCTGGGTTACTTTTACTTGCGTGGGACTCACCTTTTCATTGTTGTAAAACTTTGGGTTCCGTTCAAGAAGTGTTTCTTATCAAAAAGTGTGTAGAATTGATTGCAAAATGAGTGTTACTTTACCTGTGTGTGCGAGTATGGCACTGATTCTCTCGATTTAACTTGAATACGAGTATGATATGTGCAACTCGATTGCTTATCATGGCCGATGGCGATGATGGTGAGAAATTCTATGATAACATCGAGTGGGTTTTTTTGTTGATTCTGTGTTTAATATGTCGAAATGTTCTCCCAATTAACGGCTCTTATGCGGTTTGGTGTTTGCCTTAATTGTATTTTAGTGTTTACATAACTATGTTAGGCCTAGTCGATATGATAGTACGTCGTACGTTGAGTAAGGGTGGGTACCCTTGCTTTTAGCGAAAACCTTTGATGGTTCGGCGTAGTATTTAAGCTGGTCTACGAGTACATCCAGTGCTTGGATTGCAAATGTTTCCAAAACAAGCATAGACCGATATTGTGAAACATGGAATTTGGAACTTAAGATATTTCGCACCATTGTTTGCCGACAATAAAAATTCTTTCAAAACCCACACCTCACACCTACTCGTGTAGACAGTGTGTGGTCTAAAAAGAGAGTTATTGATTAAAGAAATTAAATATATGTAGTGCCATATATGCATCTTCTTATTTATGTTAGACTTTAAATTATTTCCGAAAAATGTATGTTTTGCAGTTAATGATTTAACTATTATCACTAGTCTGGAAACACCACTGAAATAAAGGGTGTATTAATTAGGTTGTCATTACAAAACCTTAATATAAGATACAAGGTCTATTCAAGGAAACTACTTTTCAGCAGAAACAGTCTTGTTCCTTATAATATATTAATAAAATGATGGGCAATAGTTAAGTATTATAGATACTGGAGACTTAAAATTCAGAAATCCTGACCTAGCCAGTTAGCACATACCATTATTAAATAGTAAAGGAATATAAAAACCAATCTCACCTTATCAAAACATGTACTCGTACAAGGACTGCATTACGTTTATGTCAAACTTATTATACAAACGGATCTTAAATCTAGGTCAAGGTAGAAGAAGATACAATCCCAGAGCTTGAGTTTGGGTAGGATTCTTACCTTGTATGCTAGATCTAGTTCTCCTCTGTCCGCTGCATCAATCTATACCTGAGATAATACTAGCTCGCGTTAAGTCGTATTCTAGAGTCTACATGTTAGCTTCATCATGTACAACTGATGGTGTACTAGTTTTTCTTGGTCTAAGGCTAGAATTCAAGCCTTTTACGTTGTTCCAAGCTAGATCTACTCGTATACTGTTAGTGTTCCTATTGCCCGTGATGAGATTGAATATTATATATTACATTAAGAATACATATAAGTCGAAAGCAAACAACAACATTTTAAGCGTACGGTTCTCTCCGCTTTCGTCAAAGATGAGAATTATGAACAAAATGCGTGTCGACAAAATCAAACTCACTTCTAACATCTTTGGTATAAAAGACGGCAGCGTGCGAGTTAGTGGTGTTAAGGAGAATAACAGAATTATCATAAACGACACACTGACTGAATACACAAGATCTCTTCTTTTGAAGGCAAAGCAGCTTAAGCAAAGAAAAATGTGTCAGTTTGTTTGGATAAGAAATTTATCGGTTCTCATTAGAAAAAAAGAAGGGGATAATGTGATCAATGTAGTGAGGTTTGAGGACATTTATAAACTTGAGAATAAATTATGATGATTTATGGCTAGTTTAAGTGTAAATGATATATCTTTAAGTTCTCATTACAATTAATTTGATAATACGAGTAGTTTTCCTCTTCAACTTCTGCCAATTTAAAATGTTTTTGCATCGATCATCAAAATACAACTTCTTCATCACGGTTTTCTGTAATTCATTAGAATATCCGTATCATTAGAAACAACTTTGATACTTTTTTAACTCATCTTGCATCTATTGATCATTTACCGGATTTTTCATTTTTCTGTCTGAAATTTCAATTTTTGAAGGTGAAGTCTCTAGTTTCTCTATACCTAATTTTAGCTTCGATGCTACTTGCAATAATACTTATTCTGCAGGACGGGTTGCGCTTTTCTATACGAATGACCTGTCGACCGATATTAAGGTTAAATGTTCTAATTTTAATAGCGCTGATTTGTTAAGTTTCAAGTGCGAAATTACTGGTATTCCTTACTGTTTTGTCTGTGTTTATAGATTCAATTTTTGACCAGTTAATGCCTTTCTGGAAGATTTTTCTGGTTTTCTTGACAACTGTAAATTTAAAAATGTAATTATGGTAGGTGACTTTAACACCGATCTCTTTACTCCTTCATCTGAACTTCATAACCATCTGTCATTATTATCTTCCTTTGGTTTTACCAGTTTACTAAATGAGCCCACCAGTATATTTCAAGATTCTAGTTCTTGTTTAGACCATATATTTATTTGAATAATTTAATTCAATGAATTATAAAACGACTACCTTTGACCTTAATATAAATGATCATTTGCTAACATCTATTCTTGATCTCAGTCAGACCAGAGAAAAAAATTCAGTTTCTCAAGATTTTACAATAATTGATTTTGCTGCTTTAAAATCTGCTTTAGTTTTTGAGTCTTGGGATGAAGTATATATAGCCTGTGATCCATCCATTGCATTTAATTTGTTTCTTGACAGATTTCCAGCTTACTAAATGCTATGTAGCAAGAAAATTAAAAAAAAATATAAAAAACAAACATTTATCTTTTCAAGTGTTATAAAAAACATTCCACTAACTTTAGGCTGAAAAGAAGTTACGATACGAAGTTACCTTTTCAGAGAGATAGATGCCTATTTCAGTAATAGGTTTTTTGAAAATATGGGCAATTTAAAAAAGGAATGGGAGATTGTCAAGCAAATCTTAAACATAAACCAATCCACAGCGGATTTCGTAGTCAGTACTAATAATACATCCGTATCCGAGCCATTAGAAGTTGCCACTGCATTTAATAATTATTTTGTTAGTATTTCAAAAACTACTAAATTAGGGACACTGCAATGAATTATGACTCCTCTTGTTAATGTCAATGTGATAGTAAAATTGTTTTTGATCCATATCAAAGGCACAGTTTTTTCTTTAAGTCTTTCTCCCCTTGGAAATACACAAAATTATTCAGTTATTGAAAAATTTCAATTCGAAACCGTGTGACGATTTCACTAGTAATATTTTGAAAAACATACTACTTTGATCAAAAAGTGCCCGGAATGTATTCAGAAAATTAAAAATACAAGTTTATTCATCTAAATCTATATTGTCCCCTTCAAGCTAATCCCCATCGACTGCAACACACTTATGCCAGCGCTTGGTTCAATCCTTGAAACATTTTTTATATTCGGTTTTCGGTATATCCATCAGTGCTTCCTGCGATTTTTCCATTACTTTCTCTCGGCTGCTGAAACGCGTTCCCCGTAGTGGTTTTTTAACTCGATTGAACAGAAAGAAGTCACAGGGAGCCAAATTAGGTGAATCCGTTGGCTGTTGGATGGTATTTGTTGCATTTTTCGTCAAAAATTACGAATAATGATGGCACTGTGCGACGGTGCGTTATCATGGCTCAAAATCCACGTATTTTCTGCCCACAATTCTAGTTTCTTTCGGCGAATTGCGACACGCAAACGTCTCATAACGCCCAAATACTCGTAATACTCTATGTTTACTGCCTGGCCTTCTTGCAAAAATTCATGATGCACTACACCGTTGTAATCCATGAAAACCGTTAGCATTGCCTCCTTTTTTTACTGAAAACCGTGGTTTCGGCTCATTTGGTGAACGCCATTCACTTGCCTGATGTCTGGATTGCGTGTCGTACTCATAAACCCACGTCTCGTCTCCAGTAATGATCCTTTTGATGAATGTGGGATCGGATTCAGCCTCGCAAATCATCTCTTTTGCGACGTTAACACGGTCTCTTTTTTGCATGAAATTGAGGTCTTTTGGAGCCAACTTTGCTGCTACACGACGGAAATCCAAATCATTAACCAAAATGTCTTGGACGGATCCATAGGCAATGTTCAAGTCCTCCGCTTTCTCTCTGATGGCTAATTTGCCGTTATTGACCAACATTTCTTTTACTTCATCAATGTTTTCGTCGGTTTTCGATGTCGATGGTCTGCCACTGCGTTCATCATCTTCGATTGACTCACGACCACTTTTGAACCCCTCGTGTCACTGGTAAACGACCGTTTTCTTTAGAAAATAGTTTCCGAAAGATTTTTCCAACATTTTCAACATTTTCAAATTCGTTTTTTTACGTAATATTGAATACAAGTTCGTTGTTGCAAATTTAAATCGATTTCTAAAATTGTAAAAAATCGCAAACGCACGCAAGGATAGATGTACTCTTGGCTACGTAACTTTTGCAAATTTCAAGCTATGACGCTAAGATTTGGAGGGAATGTAAACAACAGATTTACCAAAAAACAGAACTTAAATCGGAACAATGGGAACGTGACACGGTGGTGTGATGCGGGAACTCTTTGATCAATGTAGTACGAGCGCGGGTCAATAAGTCCGTGATTAAAACACAGATTTTTTGATAAAAAAATAATTTTATTTTTCAACGTAGTCTCCCTTGAGCTCTATACACTTTGTCCAATGCTTCTCCAATTTTTTTATCCCTTCCAAAAAAAATGATTTGTCGAGGTCCGCAAAAGTGTTTGCGAGATGACTTCATCATTGGAGTCAAATCTTTTTCCACCAAGCCATTTCTTCAGGTTTGGGAACAAGAAGTAGTCGCTCGGAGCCAAATCTGGAGAATAGGGTGGATGAGGGAGCAATTCATAGCCCAATTCATGGATTTTTGCCATGGCAACTGCACATGTGTGCACCCTTGCATTGTCTTGGTGGAAAAGAACTTTTTTCTTGGCCAAATGAGGTCGTTTTTTTTTCAAATCGTCATTGAATCGGTCCAATAAGTTGGCATAATATTCCCCATTGATTGTTCTTCCCTTTTGAAGGTAGTCAATGTGGATTATCCCGCGTGCATCCCAAAAAACAGTCGCCATAACTTTATTGGCTGACAAACGAACCTTGGCCTTCTTTGGCGCCGATTCACCCTTAGAAACCCACTGTTTTGACTGTTGTTTGTTGTGATGGATCCATATTTCGTCCACGGTTACAAAACAGCGAAAAAACTCCTCCATATTGTGATTAAACAACGCCAAACCTTCCTGTGAAGTTGTTACACGATTGCGTTTGTGGTCGACTGTGAGCAAACGCGGCACCCATCTTGCGGAAAGCTTTCTCATGCCCAAGTGATTATTCAAAATTGAAACCACTGCGAGATCCCTACGGCTTCCACAATCTCTCGCACTTTCAATCTTCGGTCGGCCAACACCATATCGTGAATTTTTTCGATTGTTTCGGGTGTAGAGACCTCAACTGGGCGTCTAGGACGTTCGGCATCTTCAGTGCTTGTACGGCCACAACGAAATTCAGTAAACCACTTTTTTACCATTGAAATCGATGGTGCAGAGTCCCCATAGTATTTATCAAGCTTAGCCTTGGTCTCGGTAATGGTTTTTTTTCGCAAGAAATAATGCTTAATAAGCACACGAAATTCACTTTTTTCCATTTTCTCCTCAAATTAGTGAGTAGTCTGATAAAAATAGCTGTCAAACACAAACTAACTGACGCAGCAAGTTTAAATTTTGACAGGAGTCAACTGACAAATGGCTGTTGACAGGAGCAGTGTTGCTGTTTCAGTAAAGAGGTCAGAAATTCAAAAAGTCACGGACTTATTGACCCGCCCGCCGTTTTTTGGTTGCTGATGTTGTATCTTACATTTTTAATTTTAGCATTCAAAGGGGTATCCTCTCCGATTCACTAAAAATAGCTGTATTTATCCCTTTACACAAAAAGGGGGATTCTACGAATTTCAACAATTATCGACCAATTTCCTTATTATCAGTCTTCGAAAAGGTTTTTGAAAAAGGTGTAAAATCTAGAATGCTGTCCTTCTTGGTTTTCGTAGTGGTAAATCTACCGAAGATGCACTGTTAAAATTGTGCAGTGAAATTTATACTACGTAGTCTTAATGAATTTGATAATCCGGTTACGTTATTCACTAACATAACCAAAGCATTTGACTTGGTCGATCATAGCATTTTGCTCAGTAAGCTATTCAATGCTTAGTTGGTTGGTTCACTTCTTATCTAAAAAAATCGCTGTCAGAGAGTTAAGATTAGAAGTATTTTGAGTCCTAAAAATTTCATTAACAGAGGAGTTCCTCAAGGCTCTGTTTTGGGACCAACCTCGTTTTTAATTTTTATGAACTCCGTTTTCTTACAACCGCTAAAAGGCAAAATAACTGCGTTTGCAGACGACACCGCCTTGACCTACAGTTGTAAAAGTTATTCGAATCTATCACTCGCCGTAAACCATGATTTAGAAATTCTTCTTCGTTGGTTTAAGCTGCACGAATTGGTTATAAGTAAAAAAACGAATTTCATAATTTTTGATATCAAAAGTAAACTCTGAAATGATATGCCCCTATACTACCATTCGCCCAGCTGCAAGAAATTCAAGTTGTTGAAAACCTGTTTTAAAAATATTTTTTGAAAAATCCGGTTATAACACTCGGAGAATTTATGTAAACCGTAATTTGCGTGTTAACACCACCACCATCAAGAAAACTCTTTCGCTCTGTTTAATAAGTTACCTGAGAATCTTAGATATGAGAGAGTTAAATCAGTATACCTTAAAAGAGTTAAACAATGTCTTTTCCATTTAAATAATAATGTTATTGAAAACTTGATCAATCCTTTAATATAATTTTTTTTAAATATTGTAAATTTTCTCTTACTATAATCTCTTTCTATTCTAATTGTAAGCTTGAATTGACTTTAATTTTTTATATTATTAACATTATCGCATCCCCATCGATAAATGTATGAAATTGTTTATAATTTTGTAGTACATTTGCCTCTTGTTTTTAAGAACAATAGAATGAGCTTAACTGTTTCACATTTTATCTTAAAGAATCTGCTATATGCATACATTTATTTTTATTTATAGTTATCTCTATTTGTTTTATTTTATACGTAATATAACTCTGAATTTTTGTGACTTTTATAGCTTTAAGAATATGAGAATGAAATAAAGTTAAAGAAAAAATAAAAAATGTAACATACAAGTATAATTTTATATTTGAATTTAAATTTTAAAATTTGGGGAAAACTGCAGAGTTACGCTCAAAAGATTTTAAAAGTTCATCCGAGCTAGAATGCAGCTCGTAAAGGAACCTTTAACCGACAAAGATCTTGAAGCTCCGAAACGATCTCAAACTAAAGACGTTTTGGGTCCACTTGTATTGGGAACAAACTTGAAGATTTCTGTACTCCTGGTGCTACCCACTGTAGCGACAATACGCTCGTGGTCTTTTCAACCGCGGCCAGGCACCGACTACGGAGGCCCAAGCTAGATAGTAACACAAACCTCTGACGACTTAGAAATCGATTAAAGAATGACTAAAACTCAATTACTGATGCAATCTTTTCTTTGTTCAGTAGTTTAAGCTGAAAAGATAGACACAATTACGATTAGTCTGAATCAGAACACAGAGGTCATTGGTCAGAGTGTAGCTATTGTCGGCTTAGCTCAGGGAATTGAAAAGTCGAAACCGGCTTCAGTTCCCTTCTTGTTCTTGAAAAGCCATAGCGTAAGAGTTATAAGGAGCACAAGAGTGAGGTGCACACTTTAACTGCAGTAAAAGTTTTGCAGGAGAAGATATGAGCTGCATGATCGAGCACTATTGACAATTTTCATGTCAGACCACACATTGGCATTGCACAGTAGTTTTATCGCACGGATCTAAATCTTATCTAGCAAGTACAGAGAGGTCTTAGCTGCACACGAGATATGGGCATCGGGTGGATATGGTTAATATATTGAGGCCTGATCAGAGGCATCGTTTTCGGCAACATCGATTATTTGATCATTCACAAGTAAGTCTTCCGGTTTCGACAATGCAAGCGCCATCTATAGATAATGACTACGTGTTTATTCATTTTCGTTCTAACTCTACACTGTTGGTGGCTCTTTAGTTAGTTATGCTGTTGATATCGGAATTTAATGGTGCGCCGTTGGGTAGAGATGGGGCACCGGGAACAAATGTGAAAACACGGAGTACTGCGTTTAGTAAAGAAATATACATCACTAAAAGAAGCAGGCAATAGGTCATTAAGAAGTTGCAATAGCACTAAAAAAGATATAACGGGACAAAGCTGTGGGACCAGATGAGATATGTTAGACAAAACCCTCTTCGATGTGAAAATTCCAGAAGCGTGGAGATCTAGCTTGTTAGTACCAATATTTAAAAATAATTTAAAAATAATAGTAACATCTAACAGCGCTCTAACTGTCGAGGTATAAAACTAACTGCGCACATATTAATCGTATTTAATAGTTTATCCAATATTTCCATTATAACATCAAATCAATGTGGTTTTGTATAAGGCAGCACGACTCCCGAATCTATCCAAATTGCACGACCCATAGCGGAAAAGTTCCCAGTAAGGCAACATGATTTATATGTGATCTTTATTGATTTAGAAAAGGCATTCGACCAGGGGAATTAATGCAGCAATCGCTAATAAAACACGGTATACTAGAAGAATACGTTCAACGCCATGTACACCAATTGACATACAAAAATCAGGAGTGTGTCAGAAATACCGACATCATTCCCAATCAATATAGCCGTACATCAAGGTTCTGCGTTAAGCGCCTGGATATTTAATCTGGTTATGAACTTCATAACAGAAAACATTCAGCAACTAATACCGTGGGATGTACTGTATGCAGACGAGATTGTACTCATTAGCGAAGACATGTACAAATTGGATAGGCAAATCTTTCCCCGAGCAAACATGGCTTGCGAATAAATGTCCCAGAAACTTTATTTATGCTTACCCTTCAGTGATCCAAATATTATGGATCGTCAGAACAGAAATGAATTTAGAAAATGGACCGAAAAGACCGGGAAGAGCGAAAGCGACGTGGATCAGCACTATTAATAAGGACATGAGAACCGAAAATGTATCAAATATGACAACTCAGGACGAAAGATCTTGGGGGCTCAGGATAAGGAGAGCCGACCGCAACTAATTGGGACATAAGGCCAGGAAAAAGAAGAAGAGTGTCGGTTGCAGAATGGACTCCTGCGGCATACCAGCATTTATATTGTGGATATCAAACTTGAAATCGTTCAAGACCACCTAAATTTATCGACCTGAAAGATAATATTTAATCTATCGAAAACGAGATTCATCGATCCCAAATGCACGCACTTTCGATAAAACTCTGTTACCAAACTCTGTCAAATGTATTGAATTCCGAACTAGGTACGAAACCTCGACTTTGCTGAGGAAAAAGAGTCTAAAAAGAATGAACTTAACAGGTTTCATAGAGGAGCTTGAAAATACGTCGAAACTCTACTTTAACTCAGAACAATACAGAAGATACCACATTCTTTCACGTATCTAAAGCAGCTTCGTAAGGAACAAAAGACTTATAAATCTTATGAATACAGATGGAAGAAAAAAATTACAGGCTGCTTTCGATACCCTTGAGTTCTTTTATTAAAAACTTTTTCGAAAAAAACACTCAGAGAGTATTTGTTAAGTAGTAGAAGTTCTTAAAAGGACGAAATCCGCCAGATTGGTACTATTCAGTAAATCCGATGATGTTCTACATTTACCAAGTTGATACAATAGTTGAGACTCTAATTCTTATGCTAGAAACCGACTTCCCAAGTTATCAGATTAAAACGGTTTCACACCCAGCAACTCTCATTGAAACTGCAAATGAGCTGAGTCCTATAATAGCCCACTTAGGTGGTATCTATCATTTGTTGTGATGACGAATAGAACCACGAAATGAATTACTACGTATTTTTATACATTCATGCCAACCAGACCTAATCCCTATCAGTCTGACAATTTCCTGCTAGAGTTTGTGAAGAGAATGGTTGAGCTGTAGCGACATAAGATTGCATTGCATTGCATTGACCTTCTTGACCGCCAGAATGCGCTGCTACTGCATAAAAGACTGTGGTGCCTTGAAGTCCGTTCATAATTAGTTAGACATGCCAAATTTCACTGCAATACTGTTTTTAGTTTTGTTTTGACATCTGATTGTTGTTGACGTGTTTGGCATCATGTTGAGTATGGACAAAAACGATTTTTGTTCTCTCATAAAACATTATTTTTTGAGAGGTAAAACGGCGAAGGAAACAAAAAAAAAGTTGGATAAATGTTATGGGGCTAATGCTCCGTCAGATTACACCGTCAAATATTGATTTCGAGAGTTTTGTGGTGGCCGCATCTCCACTATCGATTAAGTCCGCAGCGGCAGGCCCTCCGATGCGGTTACAGACGACAACGTCAAAAAAATACATGAAATGGTGTTGGCTGACCGGAAAGTGAAGGTCAGCTAGCAGATACCACAAAAATTAGTACTGAGCGCACAAGCCATATTTTGGGCAATATTCTGCATATGAAAAAGTTATCCTGCCGCTGGGTACCGCGAATGCTCACTCCTGACCAGAAACACGAAGGCGAGAACACTTTGAAAGAGTGTTTGCACTTGCTGATGCGGAATCGGGCAGACTTTTGGCGTCGATTGGTAACTACATTTGGATTCCTCGGACTATTATCTCTTCCCAAACCTCAAAAGATGGCTCATCAATAAAAAATTCAGCTCACTCGAGGAAATTATTGACTCCACGGAGGAGTATTTTGTAGACCTACCGGAAAATTACTTTTCGGACGGGATCAAGAAGTTGGAAAATCGCTGGAATAAGTGTATCAAACTAAAAGAGGACTATATTGAATAATATAAAAAAACATTAAAAAAAAAAATTATTAATTCCCAAGGAACTCACTTTTCACACCATCTAGTACTTTGCTTCATCTAAGATATACTATGAACACCAACTGAGACTGGACATTAAAAATTACAAGGTAGAGCTGAATGTGTTTATAGAATAACCGGAGTTCGATATTTTTATCAACATTGAGTGAGCTTCTGATAACGCAAGTTCCGACAACAGTGTAGTACAGTGAAGTACACTAGTAGAGTGAAGTACACTACTAGTACACTACTAGTCCTGTCCTTATTTGGCTGACACCTTTAACAAATTTAAATCCTAACGACTATCCTCAGAAGTAGGGAAATAATGTGTCTGCACTCTCTGTCAGATTATATTTGGCGACTGCTTGCTTTAAATTTTTAATTTTTTTAATTTTACTTTAATGTTTTGGTGGGGGCTTAATACACGCTTAAACTAACTTAAAAACTAGGACTTAAAAATTAATAAAACTTGAGGGTTAGGAAATGAGGGAATTGTGGAGGATATCAAGTTTAAGACAAGAAGTGCTCAGGTTAGGGGGAGGTTTGTTTTGCCGTAACGTAGCATACGGGAGATTGGTTCGTTGGAACCATAAGAGGTGCAATGGGTTCGAATATAGAAGAGTCGAGGACAGCGTAAATTACGAGGGTTAGTGTTGAACGAAATAGAATTGTAAAGAACAGAGAGCAGTGGATGAATGAAAAGAATGTCTGGTACGGCTGTGCGTTTTTCGAGGGTATTGGGGTTAAGAAGTTTGAGGTGGTCACGATAGGGAGGTAAGATAAAGGGATAATTCCAGGGTAGTCCTCAAAGGGCAAATCGAAAGAAACGACGTTGATGTTTCTGGACTCGGGATATATGAACTCGCTGAAAGTAAGGAAGTATTGGATGGAAATCCACTTCCATAACTGCACGATGCAGGCAGGTTAAACGCGTGTTTTCTGATGTCTCCATAAATATAGCAGTAGTCATGCTTTCCTCCAGCAGGGAAGCGGTTGTGTCTCCTTACTGGTATCTATACCTGGCACCCCGCTTTTGCTAAACACCTAAGTCTGCTAAGCATAATTGGCACGGTCGTTTGCAATCTCTCCCGTGAGTATGAGTACGATATCGCAGAGCACACCGCTTGTGAATATCCGGGTCAGGCTGATGTGGTGGGTTCTTTTACTATAAACTCTTTATCCCTAAAACGACTAATTAGTTATTTACGAAAATTTGAGGAATTACAGCTAGGCCTCGATAATCCGAACACTCGCTAATCCGAACGCCTCAGTAATCTGAACGACCCCCCTGGGTCCGGGAACAAGAGCAAAAATTCGATGAATTGATTTAGCTTGAGTCTACTGTCACTCGCAGTGCCACACGCACCACGCAATACTAAGTCTGTTCCCTAAGGTCCAGTGCACATGAGATACAACGTAATATATATTTAGTCCGATGGAAAGAAACAACTAATAATGTAGGGTTATTCAACAAGATGTGTTATCTGAAATCAATAGAAAATTGCAACATTTTTTATGAAAAGTTGTAATATTTTCATTTTAGTTTAAAGCACAAACTCTGAGTAACGGAATACAATACTTGGTTCAGCTCTGCGTACAAATAGTCATTTTTTTTATGAATTTTTCATCACGTTTCCGCATAATTGTAGCTCTAATATTTTGTTTTAGTGCATGAATCTTTGGTGGACCATTGGCTTAGAGTTTATCTTTGACATAGTCCCAAAGTCTAATGGTGTTAATTCGCACGGTCTCTTGGGTTTTTGGAGTCACAGATGTGAGAGTGTTGTTTGTTTACGTACCCAGACAAATGAAAATGAGCCTCGTCACTTAGAACAATTTTATGTAAAAAATCACAATCCTGTTCGTTCATTTCCAGCACCCAATCAATTATTTTTTTAATTTTCTTATAAAATATATTATATAGGTGGGCAAATATGACTACCCCAGCTAATACAACGAAGAATATGTCTCCCTACATATCACGTACAGCAGTAGTTGCCTTTAGCAATAAAAAAAAAAACCTCCTTGCTAGGATACAATGAAACACATTAAGGAGATGTCTACAAGTTTCCCCATCGCAAATATACATCCATATGTTATCTGAAAAGTTTCCGGCCGAGTTGGCAGAGCTCGTCAAGAAAAGTTGAGGAACGTATTTTCACATGCTTTGGAAGGCATTCACCAACATTTTAGTAATTTCGGACGTGTTTGAGTGAGTCGATGTGAGTATTTTTGTGAAAATGGAAAAAATAGGGTTTCGAGATGTTTTTGAAACTCAACACGCCTATGCAAATTATTTACCAGTGTGTAATTTTTTGCTGCTGATTTTAACTGCGGCTTTACCAGCTTGGGCGACGATGAACGGCGGCCAAAAACGTCGCACACCAAATGGTTTTAGACAACCGTCTACTCAAGGTTAGAGAGGGAGTACAGTTTATTCGGACCAAAAACCTGTTCAAATGTATATTTCCTATGCTATGTTGGCATAGTTGAGACGCAATAAATTAGAATGCTGGCACCGATTAATTACTATAGGCGAAACTTGCATATACCACTCCAGAAACAAAAAAACACATTCAAAGGAGTGGACTGCGAAGGAGTCTGTGAAAGTGATGGCGTGTTTTCTAAGATAGTCATGGAATTGTCTTGATTGATTATCTTAAAAAGGGAATACCAGTATACTATGCATCATTACTTGATAAGCCGAAGAGAAAAATTGCCACATTTGGAAAAAAAAAGTAATAGTTTCTTCTATGAGCTGTATCGTACCACAGGTATTGCCAGAGCGGAAATCTACGAATTACGATTTTAACTGCTTGACAACTCCCCTTACTCAGCACATCTAGCCCCAAGCGATGTTTTTTTTTTTGCTGACTCGGAAGAGAAATTTCGTCGAATGAGGAAGCCATCACTTCTGTAAACAACTATTTTGCTGAGAAAGACGCCAATTACTATTTGGACGGCTGGAAAAAATGGGAAGCCTGGTGGGAGAAGTGAATAGGCTAATATTCAAGGAGACTATGTAAAAAATAAAAATAAATTTGAAGAAATAACTTGTATATCTTAAGCTTCAAATACTATATTTCATAATTAAGTTTGCGAGAAAAGCAAGGCACTAGACATTTTTCATATTTTTCGATATGCCATGACTCACCCGCGAATGTCGAAATCTTTCCTTTGACGACGTATCTTAACCTAGCTAGTTTTGTTGTACTCGTATTTTACCTTAGAGGACACTATAGCTCAGTATAGTTAGTACATAGCCTCCACCAACTGTACCCTAAATTAAACGCCGTCTTTTATTTACAACCTCCAGTTGGAGATAATAACTTGGTTGAAATCCATTTTCACCTAAATAGATTCCCTGAATAGAAAAGAAGACTTTAGACTGAAGAGTTGGTATCAATTTTCTGCATACGAGTATATTGGAGCCGTATAGATGCCTTATCTCGTTGCATAGAGACTGCGAGAATAGAGCTAAGTTTCGTAAACGAAAACGGAATTGAAAATCGTTCGGAGAATCTTTTGGTCACTACTAGCGAGGAACTACATCTTAATTTGCTTACGCTACAAAAATCCTATATAAGACAAAACTAGTATGATTACTGTTTTAAACATGTTTGTATATCTTAGACTTTCTTATGTAATTGCCTTCCAAGGCCAAAGGAAAAAAAAGACGAGTTGTAAGAGTAAATCTTCAAATGATTTCTGGCAGACAAAATCCCTTAGTTTTATCCTCAATCAATCAATCAGCGTTCTGCTGATAATGGCAATGTTAACAGCATATGCAAGTAGTTGCAAGGATCTTTGGTAAATTTTGTTCTTCGCTTTGGCTTCCATGTTTTTCTCAACTACGGTGGTGTGAATATTTGATCAATTATGAACTTATCGGGACTAACCTGCTCTGATGGAGATCAATCGGATTGTTGATAAGGGCATAGCGTTTCATACAGTCTGGAAATACTGATTTCTCTATACCTTGCACAGTTTGGAGGGTCTTCTTTTGGTAAGTCAAAAATCATGATAACGATCCATTCAATTGGCGAACTTAGGATAAAAGTATTCTAATCAAATTTTGCTGAAAAAATGTTCTGTGTTTCTTGCCGAATCAACTTCTACTGCTTTGCACCAGATTGGATATACATGTATATCTATCCAAACTTCATCTTGGTCAGCCATATTGCGGAATAGAGGCGTTTACGATAAAGGGTTTATTTTGTCTGAACAATGTATGTCCAGATTTATATATGCGTAGCACCGACTAGTTCATCTTTAACCGTGTGAGCTTCTGTCTGAGTTTTGTGGCCTTAGCATGTTGTTTCCTACTGACATTAAATATAAGAGCGCGTCCCTATAATATTTTCTTAGTTTTTTATTCTTCTTCATTCATAGAGCTCATGAGCATCTTTCACCCTTCCCTGTATGCTTTGTCTTTTACCGCATGTACTCGTACTTTCCGTTAATATCCAATACGCCGGAGGTTGCTAAGTTAAATACAACAATCCAAATGCGGCGCCCCTGCTGGGTTGGTGCCAATATTGCCAGTGTTCTTCTATGTCTGGTACTGTCAGGACAGGATGTTTTGAGAATCCTTTGGGAATGTGCCTTTCTACTTCGAATTATTAAACAGAATGTCTTTGGTATCTGGATTACAAGCATTCTTGTTTTACCTGCAAGAAAGTAGTTGCTAGCAACTCGAAATCTAAAAAGTACATATATTCTGATCACGTATTTCTCAATCTCAAAATCTTCGCATAGTGTACCGTTCGTTAAAATGTCATCATCATGCCATTAGCTCCATTTAAAATTAATGAGACTGTTGTTTCGAAAGATCCCCTGTCTGGTCTGTATTGAAGTCAACTAGAGAAAAAGTTTCCTCAGACTTATTGAACAAAAGAAAAAAATGCTGTAGATGTGGATGTATTCCTAAGGATTCTTAATTATTTCGCTAATTAAAATTTCAGACAGCTATCTGATGATCTCATTGAATAAATGAATAAATGAGGAAATGAAAAATAAAGAAGTAAATATACTGCAACACTTGATTTTAGTCACTTCGATAGAAATTTGAAATATATCTGTAATACGAGGATCAATAAGTCCGTGACTTTTGGATTAAAACACAGATTTTTTGATAAAAAAATAATTTTATTTTTCAACGTAGTCTCCCTTGAGCTCTATACACTTTGTCCAACGCTTCTCCAATTTTTTTATCCCTTCCAAAAAAAATGATTTGTCGAGGTCCTCAAAATAGGCCTTTGTTTGCGAGATGACTTCATCATTGGAGTCAAATCTTTTTCACCCAAGGCATTTCCTCAGGTTTGGGAACAAGAAGTAGTCGCTCGGAGCCAAATCTGGAGAATAGGGTGGATGAGGGAGCAATTCATAGCCCAATTCATGGATTTTTGCCATGGCAACTGCACATGTGTGCACCCTTGCATTGTCTTGGTGGAAAAGAACTTTTTTCTTGGCCAAATGAGGTCGTTTTTTTTTCAAATCGTCATTGAATCGGTCCAATAAGTTGGCATAATATTCCCCATTGATTGTTCTTCCCTTTTGAAGGTAGTCAATGTGGATTATCCCGCGTGCATCCCAAAAAACAGTCGCCATAACTTTATTGGCTGACAAACCCACCTTGGCCTTCTTTGGCGCCGATTCACCCTTAGAAACCCACTGTTTTGACTGTTGTTTGTTCTCTGGTGTGTTGTGATGGATCCATATTTCGTCCACGGTTACAAAACGGCGCAAAAACTCCTCCATATTGCGATTAAACAACGCCAAACCTTCCTGTGAAGTTGTTACACGATTGCGTTTGGGGTCGACTGTGAGCAAACGCGGCACCCATCTTGCGGAAAGCTTTCTCATTCAAAATTGAAACCACTGAGCCATGCGAGATCCCTACGGCTTCCACAATCTCTCGCACTTTCAATCTTCGGTCGGCCAACACCATATCGTGAATTTTTTCGATTGTTTCGGGTGTAGAGACCTCAACTGGGCGTCCAGGACGTTCGGCATCTTCAGTGCTTGTACGGCCACAACGAAATTCAGTAAATCACTTTTTTACCATTGAAATCGATGGTGCAGAGTCCCCATAGTATTTATCAAGCTTAGCCTTGGTCTCGGTAATGGTTTTTTTTCGCAAGAAATAATGCTTAATAAGCACACGAAATTCACTTTTTTCCATTTTCTCCTCAAATTAGTGAGTAGTCTGATAAAAATAGCTGTCAAACACAAACATATGCCTGTTGACAGGAGCAGTGTTGCTGTTTCAGTAAAGAGGTCAGAAATTCAAAAAGTCACATACTTATTGACCCTCCCTCGTAGCTCTCCGTATGTGTAATTGGTTGATATCGTTAAACCAATTCACAATGCGCAATTAAACATGAATCAAATAACACAAATGCCAATCATATGCATAGTGAAGCCCTAAATCAATTCCCTTTACTCGCAAACATAGCATATCTAAACTGTTCATGAATTTCTCAGCAGCCGACAATTTAGGCAGCTTAATTCCTTAAAATTCGAAAATCAACATTTGAATAGGCGCTATACACCACACCCAACGGAATACCATAACTACGGCATTCAAGCCAGCAAAGAGGTTACCATACGCTTTGCTTCATTATTAAACCATAAAGTTAAAATAATTAAAAAGCCGCCATCAACGTACTGATAAATACCCTGTCACGAACCTTCTTCCTAAAGCAAATCAAATTTGTCAGACGCGACAGGTGGTGCTCCCTAAACATCGATATACCTATAGTTATGATAATATTGAAATTAAATGTCAAGTTATAAGCGATGAGGTAGCACAGTTGTAGTCATATTCGTTTAGTCGAAGTCATAGTACACGAACGTGGTTTTACTAAAAATAGAACGAAATCAGCTCTCAGCAGAGTTGGGAAGGAATTTATGGGAACAGCATGTTGAACAATTTGGCAGACCTTATTTATTTATGATTTAGTTAAGTTGACTGTAGTGGCATTCGGCTTGGTTAAATATGGATGTGTAGATATTGAAACAATTGTACCCAGAATTTATTATACTCGTAGCTTGCAATTCTGATTAATTCTTGGTAAAGAGTTACGAGTATGTGTATGGATATTGGTTACAGTTAACGATGAAGTTGTGTAGTCATTTATCTGGATTACTTAAGAAATGGTCTGCAGGAACGTTTTAGTTTATTAAGAATTTTAAATGCAGGTTGAGTTTGCCGAAATCGAATTGCATTTCTTCTTTAAAGTATCCCTAGGCTGATCTCAGATGAAATTTTTTTTTGACTATCTAGCTTACATTTTGAGGATCAGGGAAAATGTCTCCCTATTACTTTAGAACTCTAGACAAGCGACGAACATGCCATTACTTTTATATTATATTTACTCAGATCAACCTTAAACATTGCAAGACTGCTACTGCATCCCTATGTAGAAGGCTTTCCACGAAACTGTGGTTTCAGATTTTAGACCACTTATGTTTTAAGTGAATACCCGTCGTGTACATTCAAGATCACAGAATGCCCAGACATTCATGAGAGTAACGATATGCCTTGTCATCGCTCTCCGTCATTCCTTTGATATTAAAGCAGTACCTGCGATGAGGGCACAAGCTCCACCCCTGGTGTGAGTCGAGGCCGACCTAAAACTTCTGACCGATCTTAGAGTCACGGCAAGCAGTACTTTTTGCTACTCTACATCGGGTCAAAATTAACTGGAAGACCCTTCCTGTATTTTAGGTTTAAACCATAACCGCCGTGGCGCTCCCACAAGGGGGCCTACCTCTACAAGTCAGGCTCGGACCGAAGCCCGAGGAGCCCTGACTCTAACGGTTTTGTGTTTAAAGTTCTGGTTTGGACTACAGTGGTCCTGCCAATCGACAGGACCTATGACCGGCAGCTTGTAACTGGTCAAATCGTAGCAACCTTCGGTGGCGTCATTTGAAAACCGTTACGATAAGACCAGTATTTGGTCTACCCTCGCTTTTTATTAGACAAATTTGTTAATGGAAGAAGCCTTGATGTTTGGGCGGGGTCAAACCTGACCGGTATTCAGAAAGACCGCGAACTTGTCCTTTTATACCGAGTTCGTTCTCACTATCTAAAATTATGCAATTTCGCAACCAGTTTAGCTCGGAAACAATTCTGCAGATCACCCGTTCATTGGTGAAACGAAGATTTTTTTTTTTTTTTTTTTTATAAAGGACTTAACACTCAAGTTGGGATGAATACACTTATAATGCCTCAGCATGTGTAAAGTTTTTTGGAAAAGGGGATAGAGAGAGAAAGAAAGATGTTTGGGCTCACTGGTTATTTCGCTCCATGGGTGGCATCCAACATTCTTAGTGGAAGTTGGCTTGATGTTGATTTCTAGTCAACTACTAGTCTTACTTGATTTTCATTAACTGAAAAAATGGATGATATATCTTCCGGGCGAGGCTGGGACTCGAGCACCAAACCTTCCGATTTGGAAGCCAGTATACTACCACTAAAAGAATATAACCAGCTAATTCGAAGAACGCCTCTTAAAAAGACTTTGGCGAAATGATCGGAAAACTCAGTGAAACCGGCAGGCTAGTCAAAATCCTCAAAAGTGGGAAATCCGGAATCACTCAGAAAACCTCTACACCGCATACCTGGGCTCACTTCCCAGGTAATGTAATTAGAACTAGCTCCTATCAATGAAGCTACATTTGAGTTGCGTTATACAACACGCTGTAGTGGGTATCTATCGTCGGTTGTGGTGACATATGAAACTATAAAATATGCTACTGCTTCCATTGATTGGTTCAAGTCTCCTGAAACCGATGGTATACCATATACTCAGTTGCTCTAGATACAAGTATAGAACAGCTGTTGGTAACTCTGATAACTCTGATAACTCTGGTAACTCTTCTGTCTTGGTACTGGCGTAAATACGGAAACCCTGGTGATCAGAAAGATTACAATTTATACCGATAATCGGAAGCGATGATTAAATGCTCGCCAAGAGTTTCAGACCTATCAGTCTGACATCCTTTGTATTGAAGAGTATGTAGAGAATGGTAGAGGTTCATATGTGCAAAACTGCTTTGCCAATGCATGTTTTGCTTAAGATGCAACTTGGAGGCTTGGAGGTGGCGGATAGAATTGAAGACGGACTCAACAAGAAGGGATAGGCAATGGACACTGTGTCACGAACTCGGCCAGACAACAATCACTAGCTTTGTGGATAAAAGCAACGCTGGGGAATAGGAACATGATTGCGGACTCTGACTGCGGCCACTGTGTTAATACGCAAGTGAAAAGGGATTGCTCGGCAAGGACTGCTTAATGGTCTCTTTGGTTCTGACGTCTATGCTCAGGAATATGCAGACTATGTAGCATTGCTGTCTGTTGGAAAATGCCTATCGACTGCCTGTTCTAAAGCGCAGGCAGGCCTAGATGCGATCAGTAGATCAGTCAATCTTCTCGAAGCTGAGGTTATTCTGCCATGTCACGTCGAATACCTTCAAGATCGTGTCGCCCTCCTGGCAGTATAAAGGAGCTCCTTTATAAGGCATAGGGTTTGTCGCCGAAAAGTTTAATCTGAATTTAGACGGCTATGATAAGGCCAAATTACTCCCTACGCGTCGGTTGTCTAAGGGAAACAAGCTTCTGCGAAAAAACGTGCCAGTTGGCTTTTAACAGACTCCAAACATCGATCTGTATCGGCTGTAAGGGCGATTTTTCAAGCACGCCTGGTTCTGCTCTAGACTTCTAAATCTTCCACCCCTCGATATTCTCATAATGAGCTGACGCACTGGAGTTTTGATGACCTCTAGATTATAAACGTGACATCGGATGTAAGGAAACCAGTACTCTTGTTACTGGAAAAATATGAAATTGATTTTCCCTGTGCCCAGGAATGATTTCAGCCAGAATCTGAGCAAGGAAAGAAACGTAGTCATTTGGAGAACTTTCATCTGTTTTCTAAGCGGGGAAGTATGGAATGCTGGCTGCTATGTTGTGAAGAATAACTGGAGGGATCGAGATATTTGCATCTGTAGCGACAGCCAAACTGAGCTGAAATTCTTGGTTCAACCCTCTCGCGACTTGCAAGTTAGTTCAGGAATGCAAGATTCCACTGAACGGAGCTGGAAGGCTGAACCCACTGAGTTTTGATTGGGTCCCAGGTTACAATGGAATGACAGGAAATGAGCCTTCTAACCTAGGTTAAGGCATCAATTGACAGTTGGGTTTCATATGACCATGTCATATGGCATGATTTCTGATGACCAACAGATCAAACGAATGATTTTCGGCGTCTTTTAGAGGTCAGCGAATTTTATTTTACCCCTTAGTAGAAAAGACTGCAGACTACTTGTTGGCATCGTGACTGGGTACTTCGTTTTTACGTACCACCTAAGTTTTGGATTCGTTCGTAAATATTAATTTGCAATCTTTGGCTTTGAGATCAGCTGTAATACTTAAGAATTAGTTCCGGTATATCTGGTTAGTTGTATCTGTTTTACCATGTAATGATTAATCCACTATATATTATTCAGAATCTATAAGCCATGGTGATTGTGGAACTATAGGGTTGAATAAGTCCTGTTATGAAGGAAGGATATCTTCATTGGAATTTATGGTACGAGTATTATAGATGGCGGAAGGAATTCTATTTACTCGTTTACTTCGTGGCGTAAGTTTAACTTCTTTTTCGATTATTGAGAAAGTGAGATTCGGAAAAAGTTTGGATATCACTGCATCTCTTCGCTCTTCGATGGTAGGAAGACCAGCTTCAGCTAATATGTTTTTAATGGGTGTTGTTGGAAAGGCTCCGATGCTGCATCTGGCTGCCTGAAGGTAGATTGGTTTTACAATTTGAAGAGTTGAGCTTGGAGAGTTGCCATAGATGTACATGCCGTAATCAATTTAACTTAAAATTATCAGACTAGTACTATTGGAAAGGGTATTAAGATGTACAACACTTTCTATTCAATAGATACTCAATGATATTAGACCTTGCAGCAAGCGACTTCTTAAGATCAACACCCTGAATGATTCGAACTGCAACCAAGTTCAGACTGCTATAATTTCCCAACCGTTCATGAGAGTGAGCTCAAATTTTGACACATGACAGATAATTTTATTATTTACAAGCGTTTTAAACGATTTACGTCTCAGTTGTGCTCAAAAATTTTTATCCACAATGGAATTCAAACGTAATAGTGTAATTGCCTTATATTTGGCTGGAAAACCACAAGTAGCTATCGTTAGAGCCCTCCAGCACCTCAACGTGAATAAATCATTTGTATCTCGAATCATAGCTCGTTACCGTGATACTGGCAGCGTTGCAAAACGCCATGGAGACGGTCATAAAAACACAGCAACATCGGCAGAAATGGTTCGGAAAGTGAAGGCTCGAATTGAGCGAAATCCGCGTCGAAGTGGAAGAAAAATGGCTCGTGAGCTCAACATATCGTTGGAACGGATGCAACACATACTGAAAAATTAGCTTGGGCTCAAACTATTGAAGTTCCACAAAGCACACGATCGTACATCGCAACAGAAAAAAGTTAGAGTCGAAAGAGCGAAGGAGTTGCTACGCTTGCACGAAAGTGGTGAGTTGCCGAATTTGGTTTTTTCCGATGAGTCGCCATTTGTTATTGAGCAATATGTCAACAAACAAAATGACCGAGTTTACTTGCCAGAGAGGTCCTTCGAAAATTTACACCTTCGAACGGCCACCACCACCAGAAAGCAGGCAGCACCGATGGTGATGGTTTGGGCGGCCATAACCGCCGATGGTGGCTCTCCGCTCGTATTTTTGGACCGTGGCGTCAAAATTAATGCGATCGTATACCGTGAAACTATCTTAGAGGCAGTATTGAAGCCTTGGGCAAACAATCGGTCAGAGACCGTGGGCATTTCAACAAGACTCGGCACCGTCTCACAAAGCGCGCGTCAACCAAGATTGGTTAAAAAACAATATTATACACTTCATTTCTTCGACAAAATGGATGCAAATCCGTTGGATTTCTCTGTCTGGGGTATTTTGAAGGCGAAGGTTGGCACTAAAAAATACCAAAGTTTAGAAAACCTCAAACAAGCACTTCGCAGGGAATGGGCCAAAATATCGCAGAGCCACTTGCGTGCAGGGTGCGATCCTTTCTTCGGCCGTCTCAAGGCCATTATTCCCGCCAAAGATGGACATATTGAAAACTACTGACACAATTTGAAAATTGATGTATTTTCCAACATTTTTTGTTTTGGCACAATAAGATTTATCAAAAAATAAAATAATTATAGCATTTTAAAAAGTTGGAGTTCGAGTCATTCACCCGTTATGCAGTGGCTACTCCAGTCATATTTTTGATTAAATAGTAGTCCTGAGATTTTTAATTTTTTTTTACATTTTCTTTCACAGCATTACTAATTTTACAGCAGGAGGTGTACAAGATTGCTTGCGGTATACGTGGAAGACTTTGCGTTCTGGCAATGAGAATTTGGCAACTAAAGAGTTTGCCCATTCTAAATTGTTGGTTGTAATACAAAATTTCTCATTACTAAGAAACGATTTCACATAATGAAAGATAAAGAAAGATGAAAGACACCCCGTTTTAAGAGTTTATTTAAAACGACATGGATTCCTATTCTGTCGAACGCTAGTTTCTGGAGGTTAGTGCTCTAGATACGATTAGTTATCTATGTACAGTAGGGTATCGGTGCATCCTCGGTTAGCCTCGAATGCGATTTGGTTTCGAAGTGGTATTTTGTTTCTGGGTAATTGCATTTTGCAATTATTTTTTCAAGAACTTTTGCTGCGCATGGAATGAGAGAGATAGGGCGGTAGTCCTCTATTGTAAACTTGCTTTTTTGGAATTAGGGATGCGTATTATCGCTGCTGTTGTCCAGCTTTGTGGGATGTCACCGGTTTTGAAAATGTTGTTGCAAAGTCTAATTACCCTTTGTTTTGAGTCATTGGGTATGACATCCAATCCCTGTTGAGAGCTAACCCTTTTAGTGAGTTTAGGCATGCTTCGAGCTCGGTTTCGGAGATATTTCTCTTGATAAGTTGGAAATAGGAATTGTTGGCACACGTGACCGTGATATTAGAAAGGGCTTCTTATTTTTGGTTGTTGAGGCGTTTGTAAAGTTTGAGTCATCTGAATAAGTGGACCAGGTGTGGGCAATGTAATTACCAATTTGAGTTGGGTCGGGGAGAGTTTGAGTGGGTGTTTTAATGTAGTTTATGGCAAATGAGATGAGATTAGCCATGAAACTGCGAATGTTGGCGGAGAGGTGTCGGGATTGATGTTTGAAGTGAACTCCTCGAAGGTTTTTGTTTTAGCAATCTTGAGCTGTCTTTTTTTTTTTATTTTTTCCAAGCAGTCATTTTAGCTTTGCGGAGATCAGCGAGTTCCAGGTTCCAGCAGGGGACATGCGCGTTTATGGGATATTGGGGAAGTCTGAAGAATAGTTGAGTTTGCAGCACATCTGATTGATTTTTGATAAGTGCAGGCCCTTTGTTTGGGTTGTAAAACGGGTTGTTATCTCTCTTTTGAAAACTGTTCAATTTGCTGTGTCGATTTTAAATTTAGTAAGGGGGACATATTGATTGGAAGTTTATGATAGTGGTTATTGGGAAGTGGTCATAAGATTCCCATTAAAAATCGAAAGAGCTTGCGTTCTAGGCTTCTTTGTTACACAAAGTCTGTCTGGACAGGGAAGTATATACCCGGTATTGCTTTGATCGATCCCGAATTGGTCTTTTTCGTACGGAGTTCCGCAATCTAGAGCTGACTAGATCGCTAAGTATCATACATACTATTGTGAGGGAACCATGTGCTACTTTTTACCGTGTTTGGTCCAGCTGTAAATTCCACTAGCAGAAAACACGTTTCTGTGTTCGTTTTGATTTATATGCTAACTTATGCACCACATACTTTCCTGAAATATGTTAGTATCATTAAAAACATCGTGCTTATGCTTTTGATGTCATGACCCAAAAATGTTTCGTAGATTTAGCTCTAGAGCTTTTCAATATACTGCTTGTGTTTAGAATACTTTAGTTTTTAGTTTATCTTTACTTTACAATGTTTCGAACCACCTGGCTCGAAAAACTCCAGCAGGTGGGCAGAATTGCTGGACTTCCCGGGTACATTTGCCATGTGTCATCTTCACTGTTGCGTTGCGGATTAGTCCATCGCGACGGGGATGTACTTCCGGCCAATCGCCAATCGATAGGAGGTAAATTTTCATATCGTACTAAAACAATGTCACCAACTCGTATGTCATCCTCACGTTGTTGCCATTTGCTTCGAGTTGGCAATGTGTTCAAGTTCTCCTCGCTCCATCTTTGCCAAAACTTCTGGTGGATCTGTTGCAGCAATTTCCAGAGCAGAGATTTGGCTCGGACACTGCAAGCTAGGATGTCGTCTGGGTCATGGTCCAAATACCTAAGTCTTCTTTAAGCATGCGGTTTGGCCCAACAAAGGCTGAGTCGTTATCGCTATATAGATCTCGCCAGGGCGCGCGCCTATCGATAAATCTCGTAAACGCTGCCAGAAACGCCTGGGAAGTAAGATCTTCCATGATTTCTGTATGTACAGCCTTCGTAACCATACAAATAAAAATAGGTCTTGATGGTTAACATGGACCGTTTTGCTCCAGAACGTAGAAAAAATGAGCCGCAATAGTCAACAACTAGCGCACTGAAAGCGAGCAGCAGTTACCATTTGCCATGATGACGTGGCCATTTGTAGCACAAGGATAGCACCACGATGATGTTGACAAATGGCACAGTTGTGCAGAAATGTTCCTACACCCTGTCTAGCGTGCAAAATCCAGTATGGATGGCGGAGGGTCTGTAGCGTTATCTATGTGTCGCCACTATGCGTTGTTTCGTGCATCTGCAGAATGAGTAGCCAACTTAAGCCCCAGACTTTGGTAGGATAATTGGAAAACGGTAGTCATGGGGGGAAGGTGCATTTTCAATTCGACCACCTACTCGGAGAATAGCTTTGTCATCCAGGAATGTTTTAAGTGAGAGTAGCCGAATCGAATTCGATAATCTAGAAGCATTCCAGCGATTGATGCTCGCTACGTTTCGTAGAAGACGAATAAGAGAACTGAAACGTTCAATCAGTGGAATGATTTCCCCACCACGCCTTCGCATGGTAAGTTCGTGAGCAACTGTAGCCACCACTGCACTCAACCTATTTTCTTCGTTTCGCACTGTAAAAATTTCTCCTTCGCTGAGTATGGTGTTGCGTTGTGAAGTGAGTGATTCGTCTATCAACAACGCAGGTCCATGCAGCCATAAGCGATGTTTTAAAAGTGCATCTGCCCCGATGCCTCGACTGGCACAATCCGCCGGATTCAGAGCTAATCGAATTTGGTGCCATCGGTCGGGAGATGTAAGTTCTTGTATCCGTCCAACTCGGCTTGAAACGTATGGTCTATGTGTTGCTGGATACCTGCGTAGCCAACAGAGCATAATTTTCGAATCCGACCACATACTGTACGGTGTGTTCTGCAGTCCAAATGCGATGCGAACGTTCTGTAGCGTATCAGCCACCAAGAGCGCAGCGCACAACTCCAATCGAGGAATCATAGCAGCTTTTAGTAGACCTACCTTAATGCGAGCAGTCAAAAGCGAAACATGTGGTGGTTCCTTTGACGAGTTGCTCTGGTGTAAAGAACAGCAGCATATGCCCTTGAGCTTGTATCGCAAAGGCCGTGAATGGCTATTATTTCCCTTCTGTCATACCCAGCCACCCGGGCACTCAAAAATGGTGTAGTGCGTAGAGACCATTCCGAAAAGGCACTCTTCAGACAATTCCGTTGGTAGGGGGGCATCCCAAGTAATACCTGCAGACCAAAGACTCTGGATTAAGATATTGATGACTGGTGCCAGCAAACCTGTTGGATCAAACAACTGTGCAATTTCACTTAGAACTCGCCTCTTCGTAGGAGATATGGCAGGTTGATCGAGATTTACGCTGAAGAACAATTCGTCGTTCCCTGGATCCTACCTTAATCCGAGCATCGAAGCTGTCGTAGAATGAATGACATATTAAGCCGCTGGTCGCACCTTACCCTTGATATCTCGAATGGCCTGAAGACTATTGGAACTCCACTTCCGACGTTTGTAGCCAACAGCACTACTTCGCAATTGAAATTGCAACTAGTCAAAAAGTCGTCTACATAGAAAGACCTCAAAATCGCGTCTCGCGATGCTAAAGCCTGATTGCAGTCAGCCACTTCACAATAATTATCGAGGGCACATGAGTTACAAGCCATCCCATGCGTTACTGTGGCCAGATCGTGTAGATTCAGGGTGACTCACGCCACAGAATGCGCTGGTACTGCCGATGCTTAGGTGCCACCAATATCTGGCGGAACAATTATATTTACTAAGGAATCTTGTATCTTGTAGATGAACGTCATTTAGCGAGATCACTGTACTTGTTCGAGCTGACGCATTGAATACAACGCGAAACTGCGTGATGTGGAATGAAATACCCTCTTAGATGGTCACCAAGTTGACCTATATGACCGAGAGCGGAATATACTGTCGTAGGAATCTCCAAGCTTGTTGACGTCAGTACGAAACGGTATGTGTACGACATATCTACTATCTTTGGTACGAGAGTGTGTCGCTGAAAATATCCGTTCACACTCGTCATCGTCGTATTATACCTCATCTCCAGGAACCTCTTCGAGGTTCCAAAAGTCTCGGACAATTGAGCACCTAAACTGCAAGTAGGGCGTGCTGATATGGACGCAGTCAAAGACGGAACAAAAACAACCCATCTAAATTGGGTTTGTTGACCATGCGTTTCATCTTTGTTACAACTGATGATGTCACCTGTGGCGACCAGACCCTACACAATAGCCCCTAGAAGAACATCTATTCCATCAGGTGTACCAAAACTCGGGTCGGCCAGTTGAAGACCATCGAAATGCGTCCATCGGGTCACATCGACATGCACCGCAGGGGTTATCGACGTAATTGATGAGATTATCAATGGATGGATGCGCAGTGAAAATGTTGCGTAAACTGCCTTGAGTTCAAAGAAAACGCTTCCCTTCGTTCGGATTTGAGCCATTGCACCAATTCCTTAAACCTCCAGCTCACAGAAGCTGTAGAAGTTCCTTTAATTTCGGAATTTTGTTGGAATCCGAACAAATGCACCATTCTCGTCGTGTACTGGTAGGAATAAGAATACAATAACACAGTTATTGGTATAGCTATTGACCATCTGCTCGACTAGTAGCCGCATAAGCTTCAATGCATGAAGCGATTCCTGTACTGTTAGCAGAGTCTTTGCTGTCTCGTCTACCGCCGCCTTCATATTAATGAACCTTGATACGTGAATTTCACCCAGCAGCCTTTGACTGTCGAAAGGATTTTTTAGCGCTGCCCATACGTCCTCATAGCTGCGTGTACTCGTATATAATCAACCAACCAACGGCACATTCCTTACACGAACTGCTTGTCGAAGTTTATTTAACTTGTATACCTCTGGGAAGTTGGAATTATGTACCAGTGTCCCAAATACATCTTTGAACTCCAGCCAATTGTAGTAAGATCCGACGAAATTTGAAATTGTGACTGGATCCAACGTCATATCGAAGCTATGCGAAGCACTTGCTGGTATATCTGCCGATTCGGAAGACTTTAGAGACTTGGATGCAGATGCGTTTCATTCTAATAATTTCCGATTTAATGCGATGCATGTTTTATTATAATTGTTCTCCACTTGCTCCCACAAGCGCCTCGTGGTTGAGCACAAAACAATCAAAATGCGCAGTAAGTGATGCTAGCTCTTGATTGAACTGGAAGATGTCGCATGCGTTCAGGTTAGCATGGTGAACACGTTCGGTAATCCTCTTAATGGCGGTGACCGCCGACATCCTTACATTTAGCTACGCCATTGTCATAGAAAAACATATGAAGTCCGAACCAATACGTGATAATCGCCAAGAAACCAGGAAACTACCAAATCGTGTGCGAGAAATTCCCTAGCATAAGGTTAATCCTCACAGGAGACACCATAAAATGTTTAGAATTCTTTATTTTTTTTTTAAATTAACTTTGCAATGACTCTGAGTTTGGTCCTTACAATTTAACCAAAGAAAATGAAAACCACGTGTGTGTACTGGTAAGAGAAAAATTCAGTTGCAGAAAAAACAATTTGACAGCTCCGTTGTGACAACAGGTATCAGTTACAAAATTCGCCGATGGGGTCTCAAACACCTTGAAAGGAATCTAAAGTTTTGTCGTCTTATCAACTACGAGTTCATCTTTATTTAGGGCTTTAGGTTTCTTCGTAATGACATGCTTTCGACGTAGTTACGTTGTTGGCGACACATGCAGCCATCAACCTGCTGAATCAGATTCTTTCTGTGGCCATGTTGTTCCCAAGTCAACAAGCTAATTTTAAATGTTAATCTGTCACCTACTCTATTTCAACAACGCAGTCTGGAATCGACCTCAGCTCCGAGGTCGGAGTACAAAGACGATAACTTCGTAAGCATATAAGAAATTTCTAAGATCGATCTTAAGAAGTTTTACATTTTTACAATGTACTCACGTATTTTTTTTTGTAACAACCACGTTTCTCATAACGAAATCATAATATACAATACCAGATAATTATGCAAGTTCTATAGCCGAAATCTTTTCATCCAAAGGTTCCATTTCTGAACACCATACTGTAATTCAGAACTAAAGAGCTTCCTGTTGCTTTTCGTGTGTATTTCTCCATGAAAATAATTTTAAACCATGTTCACCCCAGCGCGTACACCCTGCCGATTACATTTAATTACCTCTTAGGTGCTTGAACTCTTTAATCATGACGTTAAAGTTATTAATGCATTTATTTTGTCAAGAGTATGCAAATACCGGAGATTGACTTATGGGAGCATCCTACGTACTTTAGCTTATTTTGCTGTGAGATATGTTCATACATAGATATAGATACAAGGGCATATTGGCTCATGTTCAACATCGTAGTATCAGGAGACATGTATGCATGTGTACATCTTGGATGCTAGATCATGTTCAATTTCCTGTTTTACCTGGTTCAACTATTTCCTTCGTCAGATAAAGAATTTGTCTAGGGCACCCGATGAGCGATGGGACTGCATCTATATTTGTACCTTCATGTGTTTGGAAGGAGGAAAACTCAATTTTCCTACCACAACGTAAGCTAAGCGTCAAGATTTAATCTCATACAGTCAAATGTGTTTTTCTAGAAGGAGAGTTTCGAATATAAAGTGCACCACAAACTTAATTTTGCGATGAGGAAAAATGGAAAGGAGAGTCACTTTGAAGAATATTGCTGGCAAGAGGGATGGAATTTAATTTATGTTCTCGTTTAAAAGCTTTGCAAATGACTTGCAGAATGATGATGCCATTGACCCCTAAACAGCTAGACGCAGATAATTTTTTTTCGTTTTTTTAACTCATACTGATTATATGTTTGTATAATAGTTTGGCTTTTTGTTGAGCATTTTCTGCATACATTAAGGAAAAATGCTGAAGATGGTAATTGGGCTAAAAATGTTTCTTAGATTGCTTTACAGCTTTAAGTTTATCCACCGCAATATGGAAGGAATACTGTGAATGAAAACTTTGCTATACTTATTTGTGTATGTTATATGTACATATATCATATTTGTGCATACTTTCTATTTTTGTCATTTTACCGTGTTATTCGTTTTATTTAAAAGCATTTTAGACCAGGGTTCTGAATTCAATAAATTAATTTCGAAGTCGATTTTCAAAAAAGGTGCAATAGAGTTTTGGTGCCGATATCGTGATAAGAAAAAAAATGTGTGCACATAATGATCCCACAATAAATGACCTCTGTTGAATTTGATGGTAAAATGTGTGCTGGCTCGGTAAGATCATTCTACCAAAAGTATTGTGTTTGACTAGAGCCAATTATTCGCTCAGGAAGCGAAACACAGCACATTTTAGCGAATGTTAACTGCGATGCCGAATTTGACAGTTTGTGCTACTTATGCTACTACACCAGTCACCCTTAATGGCCACAGGTCTCATAGTTTCTGCGCGAGCCCTATTTATATGCCATATTTTCCCATATGAAAGTCCTGAAACATCCTGAAACGATTTAAACAAAGAATTATCTCTGCCATTACCGTGCCCAGGAGCCCAGCGGATACTGATATCAAACCACTGAGCTTCTCCATATATTGCCCTACCATTTTTAATGAAGCACTGTATGAGTAAAGAGATTTGATAGCGGTCTGGCTGTCAACAAAAATTGCTATGTTGGAGCTAGTTTCAGGGCTGAGATTGATTACCTAAAACAATTCGCCGACACTGTCTGAGTATTTCTGCTTCAAATGCCGTGGGGTAAAATGGGCGGCGTCGTACATTGTACATTGTACCCTCTAAGCAAGTATAGATAGTGAAGTATCACGACTGAAAGCGGAAATACTTTGATGTACGCATATATCATAGTTACGAGGGGTACCCCCAAAAAAAAACCGAACTTATTGTTTTTTACTTCAATTATTGTATTTTTAAACCAAAACTTTTAAAACATTCTCCACCGGTACTAATACACCTGGTTAATCTCTTATTCTATTGTTTAAAACATGTTTTCAATTCGTCTTCTGTGATGCCCGTCTGTCTGTCATTTTTTTCTTCACCTCAGCAACGTAGGCAAAACGCTTACCTTTCATGTCATCGAAAATATTGTTAAAAGAACCATTTTGTGCTCCATACATGACCTCCAGGTTTACACTCTTTATTAAAATAAAAACACGGTTCAGAATAATTAATATTGTGTCTAGCCACATTCATATCTCACAGTTTTTGGTGAGGAATGCCAACGATTAAGATGCTTTTTGGTGGCCGGTACTCCCAATGCGATAGCAATAGTATTGGCAGTATGCAAGAAAGTAGATTCGAACTAAGTAAAGGGTGATTTTTTTGGTGTTTGGTTTTTTAGTGATCTATTTTTTACAGTTAACGTGTGATTCGTGACATATGTCAAAGTAAAATACACTCAGTTAGAATCGCCATTTTATTATCACTTATACCCGAACAATGCTTACAAATTATTGAATTTTATTATCAAAATTCGTGCTCTGTGAGAAATGTTTTTTGCACACTTCGACCATTTTACGGTCGTCATAATCGACCTACTGAGCAAGTAATTCAAGCCATAGTGACCAAATTTCGTACCAATTTAATTCTGGTACATCAGACCTACGTATGCGTAGAGTGCGTACAGGGGAAAATATTGATGCTGTACTCGCCAGTGTTAATGAAGATGGTGATTTGTCCATTCGCCGCCGTTCGTAGGAGTTGGGGTTGTGTTCCTTGACTATGTGGAAGATTTAAGCAAGGATCTTGGTCTAAAACCTAACAAAATACAACTCGTGAAAGAAATGAAGCCGAACGACCTGCCACAGCGTCCAATTTTTGATGAGTGGGCCTTAGAAAAGCTGGAGGAAGATCCGCTTTTTTATCGAAAGATTATCCTCAACGACGAAGCTCATTTCTGGTTGAATGTGTATGTTAATAAACAAAACTGCCGTATTTGGTCCGATGAGCAACTTCAAGCAATACTAGCTGCCAATGCTCCCAGAAAAATGCACTGTTTGGTGCGGTTTATAGTCCGATGGAATCATTGGCCCGTATTTTTTTCAAATATAAACCTGGTCGATATGTGGTTCCAGCAAGACAGCGCTACATACCATACAGCACGCGAATCGATTGACCAATTGAGAAATGAGTTCGGTGAGCAATTTATCCCTCGTTTTGAACCGGTTAATTGGTCGTGACTTCAAATACTCCCACAGAGAATAGTCCAGTAGAGTCAAATGACACAGTCTTGGAGGGCAGGCCACAGGTCTGGAGATAAAGTTGTCGTCGAACACTTTCTACAAGAACTCTTTGGTTAGTTAGTTTTAAACGCATTTTATTTTCTAATTCATTAACTCTTACATACTAACAAAAAATGCTTAAATGCTAGCTTAAAATTACTTAACAAAGTTATACTAACTTACTGGCCCCACACAGGCACTCTAAGCTACTCTAAACTCTTATATATATGTCTTTCGACTTTGTTTACATTTTATACTTATATATACTTATTTTCTATGCTTAAGGCTAGAAAATAAGTATATATAAGTTTCGCCGGCAGTATGGCATATGGCACCGTTCTTTTGAAACCAAATGTCTTACACTTTTGGAGACCAAAAATCGTTGATCATGGCTCTGTACCTTGTGCCATTAACGGTGACGTTTCAATTTTCTTAATTTTTGAAGAAGTACGGCTGGATGATGCCGTCAAGCAGTGTATTTTTCGGGCTGTATCGGTAGCGCCCAATCAGTGGCCAATGACGATGCAAACTATCATTGCCTGGCTTCAATTCATTGTATATTGTAAGCATTAAACTAAGACCCCTATGAAAAATCTTCCACAAAGTCGATGGAAAGGGACAAATTTCTTGCTCATGATGACGAATTGATGAATAAGGATTCAGCGCTAACGGCGCAAATATTTTCATATGAGCGCATTCTTGTAAGTGGCCTGGAGTATTGCCATAGCCGACTCACTTGTCGTAGCGCTTTATAAACATTTTTTACTGAACACTTATTTTGGAAATAAATAAATTTATACTTAACGCGTTCCGACCCGTGAAATGTCTCCACGTGTGACACAGCAGCCTTCCACTCTCTTCGATCCCGGGTGGGCTGCTTTCAGTTGTCTAGACCAAGCGCTCCGGCATCCGCTATGGCTTGATCCTGAAAACGGACGCCTCGTACCTGGGGGCCGTGATTCGAATACCCTCTTTGCTGGAGCATTACTGTCCATTCGCTCGACATGGCCGATCCAGTGTAGTCGACGTGTTTTAGCTTTTTGGACTACATCCACATCTTGATGCGGCACATAGTGTTCGAGGTTGTAGGTTCTCCTGTATTCGCCCTCCTCGTGTATGGGAACAAATATTCGATGAAGAATTTTTCTCTTAAGTGTGTTCAGTATCTGCTCTGCTTTCCTGCTTACTGTTCAGCACTCGGCTCCATAGGGTAGAACTGCCAGGATCAATGTTTTGTAGAGCATGCATTTCGTCATTGGAATTTGGAGTTTTGAATCTATTTATTTCGCCAAACCGGGGTAGCAGCGGTTTCCTAGGGTAAGTCTTCACCGAATCTCCTTAAACACTTCGAAGTTATTAATTGTTCTAGGTTGGGAACAGATGCTTCTTTGTTTCTTTACAACATGCACTTGGTTTTGGCCTCACCTACTTCGAGGCCAATTTGTTTCGTCTGGTCTTCAATCATCTTAAAAGCCTCTATGAAGGCACACTGGGGACGACCGATGATGTCGATTTGGTCTGCGTATTCCAGCTGAATCGATTTGTTGGAGATAACGCCTTCCGTGTTAACACCTGTCCTGCGCAGTATCTATTTTAGCTCTAAATTGAAGAAATCACATGACAGTGCATCTCCTTGCCGGAATCCGGTACAGATTTGGAATAGCGTTACGCCAGAAACTGGCTGTGGGTTTTCTTCTTGCTCTATCACTTTATTCATCTGATGCCAATTAAGTGGCTTAAACACCGCTTAAACACATCTAATGTACTATTCCCTGCGCTTTGGCGACTATGTTTCATTCAGTGTTTCGAAAGTCCTACACTATTGGCTTGAAGCCTGCAGCGAGTTGCTTAGTTTTTCTGAAAAGTATTGAAAAATACCGGAATGTAAATTTCCACAATTGTAAATGTTGCGCCGGTTTGAGTCTGTCCATGATGATTTGCCAAACAATACTAAATGAATAGATGCTGTCAGCTGTCAGATTAACTACCAGCTGTTTGATTATGGCAACATTAGAAAGAGGTTCCTAAAGAAACACTTTAATAACTTGCAATGTAAATGGGTATCGTTTTTTTTTTCCTCCCCAATTCCCCCCTTCGTCAGCGTTGTATGGCAACATTCAAAGGATGTTCATAATACCTTGAGGGTGGGTGCGCTAATTATGCAAAAAAGAAGGATTTCTACGTTCTCGCATATATTCTCTCCTTATCTTACAGAGCTCTGTACAAATTTATTATTAAGACTTTCTACAATACAAAGTATAGGGCTGATGTTTTAAATATTTTGTTCTAAAATCTTGCGCAGAATTTCAATAAGAGATGTCTATTTTTGAAAACAAAATTATTAAACTGAACGTTTAACTTTAATAGATGTACTTACATAACATGTATTTCCTGCTTTACTTTGATGAAATACGTAGATCAAATTCTCAGATTTCACATGAGGCAAATAGATGAAAAAAAATGTTAATCTCCCTTTTGTCTGCTTTAATTCCATTTACACAAGCCCGCCATCAATGAAAATTCTTACAGAATTTAAATAGGTCAAAGAGAAGCGGAAAGAAAATGAAATATCCTTTTATTTCCATTTTACGTTTCATGTTCCGTCAAACAATTTCCACTGCAACAATTTTCTTTGACTGCTTAAACTCCATTTAAGATTTTATTTTGTTTTTTTTTTTTTTTCAACATTTTACTTTTGTTAAATGTAAAACGTTAAATACAATCGTTACGAACAAAAGAACCGTTGGCAAAAAAAAATCTTATCAATATTTAAATGAAGCGAAATGCTGTCCTGTCATGCATTATCGCAAAATCCGTGAAATCCCATTTCATCCCATTTGAAGCAATAACGACTTCAATACTTACTGCCAACATAAATTGATCTAAATTGCCCACCAACCAATGCTTAAAGCCAATGACAATCCGCTTGATATCCTTTCTTTTTTTTATTTTTTTGATTTTATATGTATGAATCAGCTACCCCTGCTGGGACTATTTTTGTGATAAGGATTTTCAGCTGTTTGTTTCCTTTCATACTTTTGTTTAGTTGCTGAGTGTATTTCTATTTTTTTTTTTATTTTAATTTCTATACACTCTTCTTTATGCAAAAATAGGAAGAATAATGGTAATCGATTGATTTGAAACGTTAAGAGAGTTGCTGGATGCTTACTTAAAATACCCTTTTGGGGGTGACTGGAGATAATCAGGTCGGGATACCATTGTTACATATACTCGTACATATGTATAAATATGTACTGTGGATGCCTCTTCGTTTGCTCTCGACTAAATTCGGTTACAAGGAAATTCATAATGGCATTCAGATGTCCATTCCATGATTTCACCAAAGAAAATAATGAAAATGTTCTTTTACAATTCAATATTGGGCCCGAGATTGATTCCACGTCTGAACCAATACTTTTATCTGTAACATAAAGTTGGAAAGGTACATAAGCTTATAGAAATGCTTTGATACTGCCATTTGAACACTATAGTAGCTACAATATTTTAAATTATTTTGAAGACAAGACTTCCCAGATGTGTCAAAAAATATAGATTTAGCTTGCTTAAAGCCACCCTTTTAAGGTACATTCAAGAAGGATGCTTTTGAGACGAATATTCAATGGTTGATTTCATCCTTTTAACAATTTTATAGCTTCTGCTGAAATAACTGTATCCAATGACTAATTCTTGTGCATATGAATGTGCGTAGAATGCAGTGCCTAGCGATGATGCGCACGTGAGTTGGAAATCTTAAAGGTGACTTTGATCAGTGGCTGTACTGCACCAACAGTTTCATAACATTTCTGGCTAAATCAGTGTATCGCCTCGGGGCACCACTTTAACTACCTCTCACCTGATGCCCTTGACGGGGAAAATGGGGTCAACAATCTTATTTAATTTTCTGCAACTTAGCTCAGCGTCCCCTATCTCTTCCCAAGTGTCCGTGATTCTTTTTCAACTGATCTGTTAAGGGCGTCCCGCTCTTCTTTTTGCAAAATTAGTCGGTACAGAACCAACAAAGAAGAGAATCGGCTAAAGGTAGTATTATACATGATGCAGAACTCTATAAAAGGTGCAGTGAAATAACGATTGCGAAATAAAGCCGAATTGTTGAATGTAGAAATATGTGTTCAATTCAAGTTTCAAGAAAGTGGCTCGCTTCGCTCGCTAACAGGATTTCTCCCCTTTCTCCGCAGGGCTTAGACACTCAGGATACTTCGTCGCTCCGCTAAGGGAATGTCAACAACTGTCAGGCAGGCGTCTACAACTTCTTAGCAATTTTATTTTAGTTGTAATTGTAATTGGTCGATTTGACAAGGTACCGTTTACTTTAATCATTTTTAGCATGATGTAATGACAAATGATTTATATTAAAGCAATATTAAAAACAATGAAAAGCGAAATAATGCCGATTGCTAATATTCGGCCTTACTTCTTTTATAAAGCGAAATAAAGCCGAATTTTTGAATTCGGCGTTACTGGGCTCGGCGTTATTTCACGGCACCCTCTATAAAATCATAACCCGTTAAATATTTCTGTAGTTAGCATGTGAAAATTAGGAGCAAAACATCATGGGTTGAATTGAAATATTCTTGATGATGGGCATCAGTAGCTCTGCTGATGTAAGAGTACATGCAGCCAATGCCCTTGGCCTTGGTTTTTTTTTAAGTCCCTAACTGCTGTTGTTCAGTATTAGGGAATTTAATACTTTAAAGTACTCCCTCATATTCGGGGTCATCCGTTCTGCGATTAATGACACCATCCTATCATCTCCTAAGATGATTAATGTGATATATTTTTATATGGAATATTGTCTTCAGCTAAATTCCATGGTTGGCTCCTTGGTAATAGCATTAAGGTTCTGTGATTAACCCCTGATTGTATCGTATTGAATTTTAGCGTTCACCTATTGTGCATACTATACATTTATTAGCATCTACATATTTCCATTCAAGTATCCGCATCATCTCATCGTTTTGGAAAATTCAAGAATTGTTGCGACATCCAGATATCGATCGATGGTGGAGAACATAAACAAATGGTTTACCGACATGTGATTGGGCCGAGTTTATGACCTTTGAAGTCGGAATGATTGCCCGTCCCCATCATTGTTTCAGCTTATGGGTGGCCGTGGCTCAAGTGGTAGTGGATTGGCTTGGTAATCGGATGGGTCAACGTTCAATCTCAATCGCGCCCGAAATACATTCTTTTTTTAAAGCAACTAAAATCACGTAAGATGAGTGGTTACCTACAATATAACAACAGGTGAACTTTGGTGGAAGATATTTTCGTGGTAGTATGGGAGAAAGAAGATTGTCACTAGCTTTCCTAGATTTCCTGAATTTAGCTCGCTTTTCTTCTGGAATGTCTTTGGCATCGGATACCGTCACTACTTTACAGGACTCATCGGGCATTGCTGGGAGTTTGATTGTTTTTCGGTTCGAATGTTGAGTTCGGTTGTTTCACTCTGGATCATAATGATTTTTTGTAAGGGACGAAGAGGTCGGTGTTTATCTTCGTTGTTTGGATTGTTCATGGTTTTTGAGTACCTAGTACTTGTAGTTGTACATGTAGATGGCATTGTTGTCGTTTCCTACTCAGGACTGATGATTATGTTCAATCTAAGACCTTCCAGAGGATTTTCATCATTAAAGAAATAGGTTTGCAAAGATGAAACACGAAGGAAAACGTCCGTACCAGCGTATAATAGTGACTTTTTTCTCAGTAGTCAGAAATGTGTTCGACAGTATCCAGTCATATTTCGTGCTTCTAGGATAGCTATATTTCAGACTCACCCACACTTCTGCTTCTGCAGAGTAGAGTAAGACAGTGCTTATGATTGGACAAGGTGCTTTCCGGGATATGACCATCTTATTTCGCACAGCCAACAAACGCAGGTGTGTAAATCTCCCAATGCTCATATTTGTGAACCAGAGATAACCTATTCTATTCTCAAAATATTAATGTCTTTCAATTTATGTACATAGCACGTTTCCAAATACAAACTCAATTGGATTGTGGGCAGAAAAAACCTGACCTTAATGAGATATTTGCTGCAGAAAACAACTCAACCCAACTACACCTGCTGCCTGTTGGACACAGTCACGCTAAGGCCAAAGTAGGCCCATTGTAATACCACTTCTGCCACGTGGAAAAAATCTAAAAAATAGATAAATTTTTTTTTTTTGAAACCAATGTCCTAGTGCGGGATAGGGCTGGCCAATTGTAGAGGAGATGAAGAGTTGTTTCCTCGTTGTTTCCGATTAGACAGTGTCCAGTAATGATATCTATGAGCGTACTGACGTGAGAGTGGATTAGCATGACCAGACTACGGAGGCGTTTGTGATCTAACTTAGGCTAGATCTGTCTGGTGACATGGCACCGTTTGCCCACCTTTTTTACATGTAGATAGAATCATGTGCCGACGTTATGTTTGGTGTCTCACTCTGTTTTATCACTATATGCACCACCAATGTTCCATAGAAATCGCCAATAGCATTCCGCCTCTTCAAACTTTTAGCCGTAACACCCGCCTCGCTATGAATGCTCATCAGTATGCCCTTAGGCCCACTTTCGGTGATTCATTCCTAAGCCGTACAACTCGCGTATGGAATGCCCTTTCTAGCTCTTTATTTCCTGGTCATTATAACATTTAAACATTTAAAACCAACGTTCACCGGTACCTCTCTTTCTATCCTCCCTGATTTTCCTTCGCCCGAGCTGTGTGCAAGTATTGTAAGGGTACTTAAATACCCTAAGCGTGCGTATATTATGAAAAAAAAGATCCAAGTTTTGTGAAGTACACAATATTGTACCGTTCTTAGCAATAGCATCTGCCCTACAGTTTCCTAGAACGACACAGAGGTCTGGCACCCACCAGCGGTGAATAATTAACTGCATAGCCATTTCGTTAACAGATGCGCCGCAATTGAAGTCGGTTCTTGATGTAAAAGTGACTGATTCCAAGGACATAATAAGCAGGTTGGCTATCAGTGTAAATGCAGATGTATTTGGCCGATATAACTTTCCATTTCAGCCAGGAGAGAACTTCCCTGCTAACTATTAACTCCGCCTGATAAATACTGTAGTGATTTGGAATGCAGAAAGAGGGATTAAGATTTAATTTCTCAAAGAAGATACAAGCTCCCACCCCTTATTCGGTTTGGATGGATTGTTTACCAGGTATCTGGGATTTGTCCTAGGTTATTTTAATTGTAGAGTGTCCGTCTGGACACTGGACCACTGTAAAGGGGCTTTCAACCTAATGGCTGCGTTGGCAGCTAGTAGTTTGCCGAGGGCGTCTAGGGGTGTGTGATAGAGGATGGTATCTAGTCCAGCGAGTAGAGTGGTGCTAAGAGCGCCACTGATGCACATGCAGGTGAGACGCTGCACCTTCCGTAGATTGCGAAGGTGAGTTGCCTCGTCTAAGGCAATCCACCGACAATAACGCCATACAGTAGTATGGCTCTTATGACAGCTAAACACACCCACTGGTGATACGGGGTTGCTTACCCCATTTTGTCCCAACCGCTCTTTTACAGGAGTATAGGGCTGTAGTGGCTTTCCTAATTTATTCTTGTATTGTATATTAGCTTTTCATGTTGGTTTCCTATCTATAATGAAACGAATATATATTTTGCTAATTCGGGAAAGAAAATACATGTACCATGTATTGTTTTCCTTATGAAAAGAACTATGTAGTTCGGTTTTGTGTAGATTGATGGCTAGACCATACCCTGCGAACAAATCTTCTGGCCAAAGTATCGCCTAGTTCAGAGGCTATAGTGCTGCGTTTTAGCAGTTGACTTATCAGCCTTCCAAGCGAGGTATCGACTCCGAGTTTTGAAATTGCGGCAGTGATCGCCCGTTGTTGAATGCACCTTCAGTGATAAGAAAGACTACCAGACAATGTTCCTTAGAAGCAAGAGAAGCATGAGTGTAATGCCGTTTCAACAGGTTTTTATTTGCAGTATGCGTGCTGAGAAGCTGGCAGAAGATTTACATCAATACTGAAGCGAAGATGAATATTAACCAATCTTTCAAGGATTTTTAGGAGGTAAGACAACAAGCTGGTAGGTCTGAAGTCCTTAAGTCATACGTAAGAGCTTTTATCACCTTTGGGTATGAAAACGGCCTTGAATTCGGTCCAAATCCTAGGCATGTCGAAGAGTTTCACAAAGCCACTAAAGATGGTTAACAACCATGGGAGAGTGTGGTTGTAGTTTTTTTGTATTTCGGCCTGGATAATGCCATCCGATCTGTGTGCCTTAAAGGGCTTGAAGCTGTATATAACCTATATGAGCTTAGATGCATTTATGATTCTATCGTGATTTTGAGAGGCTATGTGCGTGCCAACAGTAGTACTCGGGTTTTCATTAGTACAATCAGGAAAGTGGTGTTGCGAAGAAGATCGAGCCATTCTTTACCAGACATGGTCCAACAGCTATACAGTTTTGAGGTAGCTAAGAATAGTTGGGCTAGTAGAGAGAAATTTCCTGAGCCTAGACGCCTCCAAACACTCTTCTATTTTGTTTTATCGCATAATGGCCTTCAGGATTTGCGTTTAGCTTTTCTAAGTTCTAAGAGGAAGGAATTCAGGTATTCTCTAGATGTAGCTACTGCCATTCGCCTGAAAGCTACCTTGCAGTAAATCAGTATCCAGATAGGCCAAATGGCCATTTTCTAATCTAAAAGCAAAAAACTGACCGAGATGTAATCAAATTAAGGAATCTGCCATGGTGTATTATTCGAAAAAAATAGACTGGGTGTCTCCTTTCACCTTCCGAACTTTCGTAGCGTAGTTCATGTTTTCTACATGGATATATTGCTTTAAATGGATTATATGTAATATAATGTAATTGTGTTTGTACTTAGACCAATCGTGAAGCAGCTATACGAGCTCGGCCCATAAAAAATCGAGGTCAGACTGCAATATATCAGGAGTTGTAGAGATGAAGACGTGGAGCAAACCCACCTACATTTGTTCTGTTACTATTCTGTTCTTTCGGCTAACAAAAAATGGAATTTAGTAAGCTTAAAGCGCCAAATCGTTCGCGTTTTATGTAATTCTCTCCTAAGCAGATTCCCTTCATATTAGATGTGAACATATTGAGGCCCTGAGATATCGAACGGCAATGCTCTGTACACACTCTTTTAATAGTAGTAGTTCGAGATTCACATGATTATTCATTTAGTTTTAGGTTCTATATAAAACTGCATAGTACAGAGGTGCTGGTACCTTCAGTGCACTCACAAAATACATGAAAGCCTTTCACCAATATCAAGTTTTTTTTTTAAATATTCCTTCATTCGCAAGTCAGCAGTTGGGCTTTTGACTGGACTCCTGACCGATGGTCGTATAAGTATTCAATCCGCACAAATTTTACAAAACTGTTTGCTCTTCTTGTAAACATTGTTACATTAGAGTCAGTAGAAAAAACCTTACCACCCCGTTTTCCTATTCCATTAAACAATTGTTTGGCTGCGAGCAGTACAGTTTAAAGTCAATCGGGACTCTGTCGATCTTCTTCTCCAAAAAAAAAAAAAAATCATTGAAACAGAGGAACTACTCCAATCGTATTCACGATTTGCATATTCAGTTCTCGTGAACAATCAATCGAAACCTTTTTTTTAGCAATTGGGCCAATCAATGCTCCAAAGACAGACAGGATTGAAGGACTGCTGATAGGGGGTCGATTTAAAATTTTATCGTGCAATTCTGAGTTGGTATTTGGAACAAAACTTGAATCTACTCGTGCACTTCAAATTCGGCGGAATTACTTTCTGATTTATCACAGCAAAGTTTTCGTATCCCGAAATACTTTATTATTAGAGGATCATAAGAGTACCACAAACAAAAGTCATTAATCAAACCGCTTTTTGCAAAAAGGATGTACTCGTATACCTTATATATTGGTATGTGAAAGTATGTAGAGAGAAAGAACATTCAAATCTCCTGCATACGTTTAAATTTCAATTAAAATTCACATATTCATTAATTTTACATACAAATAACTTTTTATTCAATTCGCCAGGAAGTCTTTCCTTCAAGAACAAGCTCTTAAATAATTTATGATGAATTCGGTCCTTGGAGGGAGGATTTTTGAATGAATTCCCTACGCGATTATTACCTACTATGCCTCGAATTTGGGCACATGAGCGTACGTTGTTGACACCCTCCGAATGATAGTACGTGTACGCAAGAGTAGGTGCTCCTATATATGCAAAATAAGGGATTCCAGCTAACGCTGATCCCTTACAAATGCGGAACCTCCCTGAATAAATAATCACGGCTCGGGTTGTTTTCATTTGCTCAATGCCTCAGTAACATCGTTTGTTGTCGTCTTAGACTCTTCACAGTCGGCGAAGTTTGGTAAGATTTGTTCTGGTTGCTGGAAGTAGTTATTCGACTTGGCTGACTTAAAATGTTACCTTAATTTTGGTTATGAATATTACATGATGACAAAGGTGGAATGAGCGGAGAGGTTGGTGTGCTTTTTACGAGCCCTTCCGGTGTAATGAAGAAATTCCATTCTTCGGCTTTCAATTGCAGAGAGTGTGATTTTCTAATAGAAAATTCCAGGCAATTGCTTTCCGTAGAAGAAAACGTAATGTATTGACTTAGTTTCAACTTAAAACAATGTCCAATCAGCGGTACACTTCAAGAAATAAAGTCAATTGACTTAACCATGTGTTTGTTGATTTGAGTGAGGTTATCACTTTATTAGAGAAAATGTTGCCGCCGCCAAAGTTGACGTATATCATGTACTTGTCGGAATTGACTTGTTCAAGTATCGTATTATATTTGCTCACAAGTTTCAATAACTATCTTTTCGTCATTCTAAAAAGGCATCCATTTGAAGGCGCATTTTCTATGAATAAACCTTAATAGATTAAAGGTAAGCTAATTCATAGAAGCATATGACTACATTGTATTTAGATCTCACCCATTAAGTGAATTCCCTAAACCAGCGGAAAAATCATAAGTTTTGAGAAATATGAGTAATTTTTTTCGCCTGTCCATATCTACTCGTATATCTGGTTGGTTCTTCCGTTCTAAATTGGTTTGACTTCGCCGCCTGGAGGATTCATGGAGATCATCATGATTCATGGAGGTCATCTCATCTGAATAAGTTTTTCCCGTAGAAGTAAAAAGTGAGGTGAGAAAAATGTTGGAGAAGTGCAAAAACTGCGCTCGATGTTAAATGGCTAGTTCCACAATGAAAATGTCAGCAATGGACAAAAGTGCAGAGGAAAAAGCGAAACCGATAAATTGCATTTTCAGTGGGACTGCAGCCAGTTAAGAAAGAGATAGCTAGAGGCACGGTATCGGAAATTAGAATAGCTATATGCATTCGGAACAGATCCCATACTCTTTGAAATTTGGACTAGAATCGGAAATATTAGATTTTGAAGACTCGCCATTTTGTGCAATTAAATGATGAAAGTCTTCTGATACCTAACCAGTGCAACAACTACCGATTAACTAATCCCGAATTTCTAGACAGACTGCAACGCAATATCGGTGCGTTCCATGGCAGTCAAATTGGGTTTAAATTCAAAGTTTACCGATAATAATTTTTTATAATTACCCTTAAAATGTTGGTACGTAGCACGGGCGAAGCAAAATTATGGAGCGAAGAAAGAGAGGTACCGATGTAAGTTGGTTTTAAATATTCGCAAATTATAATAGCTACGAAGCATGGCTTTCCTGAAGCTAGGTGTACGGCTTAGGAAAGAATCAGACGGGGTAAAGTATTTCTTACATGGTTTGAGGAAACCTAGATATTTTTCAGCATTTTTGACGCCATCGGATATGTGGTCATTCCAACATCATTGACACACATACAAGGAGTGGAAAGTTTTTCGGTTTCGACGATACAAGTGCCATCCATGTGTAATAGTTGGGTGTTTAAATTTCATTTTAATGACAGCAAACAGCAAAGTATTTTAGAAGCATTAATTCTACCCAGTCAGCGGTTCTCCAATTAGTTATGCTGTTAATGTTGGAATTCAATGAGCTGCCGTTCCCGATTTACAGCCGAATAGCAGGGTGGTGAGCCCCTGAACGAATGTTAAAAGCAGAGAGTACTGTCGTCAACTGTATTTAATGTTGTAGATATGTAAGTTTATTAATGAAAGTAAAAACAGTGTTGGAGACAGCATTGAGCCCTGAGACACACCAGCAATTATTTTGTGGATATCAGACTTGAAACCATCCAAAGCAATTTTAATCAAACTTTCCGAAAGGTGGTCTCTACACCATTGAAAAAGAGATTCATCGATTCAGATTTTACTTCCTCTTTTACGAGATATTTCATGAGCTGAAGGTTTATCAACGTTTCCACGACTTTGGAAAATCGTTCATAAGTGGCTATGTAATAGGAAAGAGAAGAAGATCCAGATTTTTAAGGGATGAGCTGTACAAATACTATTTTCTGTCTACCCGGAAAAGGCCAACGTAGTAGTTTTCTCAGCGAGGAAAAACACTTCTTCAGAAGAAGGGGAGGTAAACCATCTGGACCATCGAATACGATAGGAGGTCTAAGTAGTCTTGCTACTACGAATGCAAAAGTGAATATTCGTCCCATTGATTCGACGCGCTCATGTGTTAGCGAAGACAAGACACAATCTGGAAGTCTTGAGCTACCTATAAAATCCGCAGTAAGAAGATTTGGCTTGTCTAAAGAGCTGATAACTTGAATGAAATTATAAATGAGCATTTGAATGAATGATAAATAAATAAATAAATACCGAGGTTTTGAAAAATCTGGATATCATCCTCATTAGCTAAGAAGGCTTTCGATAGAATTCTCGGAATCAAAATAAATTGAAGCAGATAAGCGCGATATATACGATGACGTTAAAATAAAGGCTTAGTGCACAGTGGGAAGCACTGGAGAAGTTAAAAACGGAGCATATCAAACCAGTTTACAGAGCGGGTGGGCTTGGCTTCCAAATTGGACAGTTCGAAGATCAATACCAGCCGCGCCCAAAAGACATTCTTTTTTTCAGGCAACTAAAATCAGGTAAGATGAGTGGTTGTCTAGAATACAACAACAGTCAAATTGCACTAATAATTTAGTCTCTCCATTAAATGTTGGATGTCAGCCATGGAGCGAAATAACCACTGAGCCCAAACACCTTTCTTTCTTTTTCTAACCCATTTTCTAAAAATTTAACACGTGCTCAAGCACTTTAAGTGTAGTTATACCCACTTGAGTGTTAAGTACTTTAAAAAAAAAAAGTAAAACAAAGAAAAGGGCGCGTTCCTTCTGAATTTCGTACAAGATTTTGTATGGAAGGGGCATATTAACGAATCTTGAACAATTTCTCTTATTTCAGGCGATGAAGCTGTACTAGTAGCAATGACTCTCAATACGAATGGTGAAAGCCGCTGAAAAATAACATGTTACGAATTAGTTGTTATAAGACCGAATACATGCATTGTCGTTTTTCCGAACCAGAAAACCCAACTCTGCACATCTACTAAGAACAAGTTATCGTGCTTAGGTACGTAAATTCGAAAGACTAAAATCTATTTGCCTGTCGTTAACCATCACGGAAATTGGAGTGGCAAATGGCGCAAAGACTCTGCCATATTTAGTGACAAAAGAATTCCGGTTCAACTTAAAAGTTCATTATATACAAAGTCGTTCATACATCCTTAACATATGCATATTGAACTGTGTACGATAGATATAAAGATAAAATGACAGCGACTGAAAGGACTACCATATGTCTAGAAAGTCAGCGAGTGGTACGAAGCGTAGTCTTGTAAGAAGCAGGCGGATTCAGAGAAGTTTTTTCATTAAGAAGCCGATAATAAAAATAGTTCAGACTGAGCAAATCACCTGTTTATGACATGATCAACGAAGGCCACCGGAAAAACCTTTACAGAAAGCCATAGAAGTTCAAGTTAAAACTTAGGTTCGAAGAAGGAACTTAAGAAAAAATAATTACTTACTCATAAGAAAACATCAACAAACTCTTAGAATCACTAACGAGGTAATCAGAAATAGAGCTGCCTGTATAATTACGATCAGAAATTTACCCTACCCCATACGCGGGGCAACAGAAATTCAGATACGTGGTAGAAATATTAAGCATTAGATGTAGTTAAATGCGTTATATGATCCAATATACATATTCCAATAAAATTGGAAGAATAACGTATACAGACGTTGGAAAACAAATGCAAGGATTGTGTTATAGTATGGAAATCATACCCTACGTACAAAATTATCTTCATGTTAGCAAAGAATATATAAAAGCGAGACAAATAATCCCTCTTAGAACTTTTCGATACAAACGACATTGGATGTTTTTATTTTAGAAGCTTAAATATATAGACCATCAAGCTTGGTCCATGCAAGATAGCAGACGCCCAAAGGAAATTGTACTTGTCTAAAAATTAAAATAGTTTGAAATGGGTGGCATTCGTAGTATTAACACTGTTTCGCATGTCCTATGAGAATTTCCATCTCCGCCACATTTATTTTCAGCTAGAATACTGATTACAGTCTTTATCGATGTGTATACTATTTCACATCTTTCGACTTCGGATAGAATGAATCGTTGGTTTCAGCAATTGGGTCATTCTGCGATTTCGGCTGATGTGATATTTGTGCAGCATCTTTGAACGCTAAACAAATTAGTTTCTCTACCTTCGAAATAATTTTGGACAGAGTTTTTCGCAGCCTTATTTGTCCATTCTCGGATAATGAAGTTCGATCGCCAACTTTCAATAAGGCGTCAGAGAATTCTATGGCGGAATCTATGAACCTTATATTAGAAATGTCCTATTTCACAGATCACACGACTGTGATCTTTTATTCTGTGGCCGCCTACGTTATGTACTACTGTGTTATGTACTTCTAAAGTGAGATATTTTGATCTCAGTTGTTGCTTATAAGATGGAATAGGCTCACTCTCAAGCGACTCCAACTTGCCTATGTATTTTGTTGTCACTGCTTTCGCTCCGGGAATTTAAAGTCTACTAGATACTCGATATTCTAAAGAGAAGTTTACATATCGGATCCCTAACTTATGCCTCTAATTTTAAATACCTATATTCTTTTGAACGCAATGGACTAAGGTACGTGTTTGGAATAAATATTTAGCAGCTAGTCCCAGAGTGTATAAGATATTTGTGTTTCAAATCGGGTATGTTAGCTGCTCCAATGTAATATATTTTGAACACGTTTTTGATTTCTGGTGATGGTTTTCTGGCTAAGGCAATCTGCTAATACCATTCATTGAGTTTTATGGAAACTGAGTTAACAGATACATAGACCATCTTCAAATTTTCAGGTTTCGTTAAAAAAACACTAGCATTTGCCTTTATGTTCTACATACACACTATCTAAACGGCCATTGTAATGAATTTCGCAAGACAGAAGCAAGTTACAAAGCCATCATCAACGTTTCTATGTAAATGGTGGGATTCAAAGTCCTGATAAAACAACTCACTTACGAGTACTTACTTCGTTGTCGGTACATTCCGGGTTTGACTAGGGCCTCAGCTATCATGCCTCTCCAGCTAGAGCAACTATTTGACAACTGCCACCAATTTTGCAAACGAAGTTTACAAAGCAGCTCTTCTACTTGTGCGCGCATGTAAGATGAGATTATCCTCTACTGCGTTATTCATCTGAGTTGGAGTAGTAAAGTGACCTAACCATCTAAGCCAGATTATTCGAACTTTTCTGATGGTCGGCATCACTGTAGAGGTGACCATTGAGTTCGTTGTAGATACGTCTCCTCCAGTCTCCATTGATGCGGACGGCACCAAAAATTACACGGAGAAAGTTTCTCTCGAAGCTATGTTATTTTGTCTAGCTCGGCTTTTGTTTCTTTCCCGAAATGAAGCAGAAATCTAAAATGACAAGTCAAAACCGGCGATCAACTTCGTCCTTAATTCTGTTGAATCAGAACTTTTCAATAATATTGAAGGCGTTTCGCCAAAGAATAGTCCTTTCGGATTGGAAGTAGAGATTTTTCATCATTCATTACTCGACATATCTAAATGTTTAACGGACACTCTTTTAAGCAGGTCAATGTCTCTGTACAGGTCACTGAGTTCGTCGAAGCCCATAAACGTAAATGGGACTAAAAATTACCCAGAAAATCATTCGTTCAAAACTTCTATCCACTTTCCCGAACATTCATTCCTCTGCGCTATAGAATAGGATTGATATAATAAGCGTCTTATAAAGAGCCTGCTTTGCGTTTCTTGATAATTATAACTTAATTGGTTTTTAAGGTCAAGAAAACAGCGTTTCAGCTGTTACACAGTTACAGCTGTGTTTATAACGTTCTGTCTCATTCGTCGATTTTGTGCGTCATCAATTGTTGACAGTACTTTGTATTGCTCTCGCTCGTAACCAAATATATATTCGCCAAATCTGTTTCAATGCGCCTCAATTTTTTAATAAGGATTCTCTGAACTCATGTGTCCCAGATTGCCTACCACATAATCAGGAAAGGTATACGTTGCTAATTTTTTCATTAAATTCAAATTCAATTTATTATTATAGCGGTGGTAGTCAAGTCGGTAAGTTTACACCACCATCAGTCAATCAGTTCCGCGTCGTTCTCAAAAGCTGAGCATCTCACGAAGGTCACTGTGTAGTATTCTGTGAAATTTGGCTGAACATCTCTGTATAAGATCGTCTTGACCAAAGAACTAAAGCACAATGGCTATCGAAATTTCTCTGATTGGCCTCCATTGAGGATTGAAGAATATACGGATTTTCACAGAGAAATCACCTCCAGTGATGAAGCACAATTTTTGGGTAACGTCTTTGTTAATTAGCAAAATTGCTGCATTTGGTTATGCGAAGAGGCAAAAGTGTTCCAACAGCTGCAATTGTATACGAAATTTTCATTACCATACTACTTCCTATATGTTGCCAGCCAATCAATTACAGTCAGTGCAGACCGCTATCATTCTGAAGGCTTGGAGGATATGCCTTTTCAACATGGCTTGCCACAATCGAATTATTGATTCTCTTTTTATTGAACTTTTGGACTCTTGTTCTTTGGGAATACATTACGAAATAACTTGGAGGCGAACATTCGACTTGAAATAATATAACAACAATATGTAATCGAATATGGGCCGAATTATGCGAGAAAGCTATGGAAAATTGTGTCCAGCGGACTTATGCAAACAGTTTCGTGGCGGACTTTTGAATGACGTCATATTTCATACATGAGGTATGAATTGGCTCAATTATATTTAAATTTAAATTAAAAATTCCATTTACACTTTAAACATACGGGGGGTGAATTTAATGAAACCCTTTACTTACAAATGCACCAGCTTGCTATTATCAGCAATGATGTCAATTTCATCAGCGTCTGGAAAAGTCATAGTTGCGCCATTTATGCGACATATATAAAATTTTCGCATGAATTTCTTAACAATGATGTTGAAGAAGTCACAGGACTTCGGCTACTGATCGTTGAGGAATAGTTTCAAGCGTTCATATAGTGCCGCAGACAAGCTCTTGTACGTGATGCTAAGAAGACTGAAGACTTCCACCATTGGCGCAACTAAGACGGTTTTCTTTCCAAAAACGATGTTCAGGTTTTTACACGAGACATCCGACGAAATTTTTATATTGAATTTTTATTTAGGCAAGTTGCCAATGAGATACCCGCCCCTGCTGCCATAAGTAACCCAGTATGTAGGCCATCCAGTCCAACAGTAGCTACTTATATATCTTACTTAATATTGGTCCTTTCTGCTTTATAGGCGTATCTGCTCCCGTCATTTCAAAGTCTACAGATAACATATGTTTTCAAATATCTTCAATCACCTCCATTCTTTTTGACTTGGCACGTTGCGTTTAACTTTTTGTTAAACATCGTAACACCGGAATTTATTCAGAAAATTAAAAATACAAGTTTATTCATCTAAATCTGTATTGTCCCCTTCAAAATAATCCCCATTATCCCCATCGGCTGCAACACACTTATGCCAGTGCTTGATCCAGTCCTCGAAACATTTTTATATTCGGTTTTCGGTATGTCCATCAGTGCTTCCTGCGATTTTTCCATTACTTCCTCTCGGCTGCTGAAATGCCTTCCCCGTAGTGGTTTTTTAGCTCGATTGAACAGAAAGAAGTCACAGGGAGCCAAATCAGGTGACGCAAACGTCTCATAATGCCCAATTAATACTTTTTGTTTATTGTCTGGCCTTCTGGCAAAAATTCATGATGCACTACACCGTTGTAATCCATGAAAACCGTGAGCATTGCCTTCTTTTTTGACTGAAAACGACGTGGTTTTTTTGGTCTCGGCTCATTTGGTGAACGCCATTCACTTGCCTGATGTCCGGAGTGCGTGTCGTACTAATAAACCCACGTCTCGTCTCCAGTAAAGATCTTTTTGATAAATGTGGGATCGGATTCAGCCTCGCAAATCGTCCCTTTTGCGACGTCAACACGGTCTCTTTTTTGCATGAAATTGTGGTCTTTTGGCACCAACTTTGCTGCTACACGACGGAAACCCAAATCATTAACCAAAATGTCTTGGACGGATCCATTGGCAATGTTCAAGTCCTTCGCTATCTCTCTGATGGTTAATTTGCTGTTATTGACCAACATTTCTTTTACTTCATCAATGTTTTCGTCGGTTTTCGATGTCGATGGTCTGCCACTGCGTTCATCATCTTTGTTTGACTCACGACCACTTTTGAACCGCTCGCGCTCGTGCCACTGGTAAACGACCGTTTTCTTTAGGGAATCGTTGTCGAAACACTTTTCCAACATTTTCAACGTTCGCGCACCATTAAATCCGTTTTTTACGCAAAATTTAATACGAGTACAAGTTCGTTGTTGCAAATTTAAATCCATTTCTAAAATTGTAAAAACTCGCCAACACACACAGAAATAAATGTACTCTTGGCTGGGTAACTTTTGCAAATGACAAGCTATGATACTAAGATTTAGAGTGAATGTCAACTACAGATTTAAAAACTTAACAAAAAAAACATAACTCAAATCGGAACAATGGGAGCGCTACACGGTGGTTATTCCGATTTTTGGATCAAGGTGGTATAGCCACAGTAATTGATAATGTGACCAAAGACTCGAATTTATCAATTTGCCCACTTCCTTAACAACTTGATCTCTGTCGCAGACAGGAGTGCCATCTTGGGTGTTATGCGCAATGAATAGGCCGGTTAACTCGGAAAAGTAGTCAAAATGTTTGACTTGCAAAGAACTTTGTAAAAAAGTATTCGAAGTGGTCATATGCCAGAAATTGTGTTCAAGTAAAAATTGAAAGTTCTCACTCTCCAACTGAAATGAGGTAGTGACCATATAGTATCCCAGTTTGTTCTCATAAAGTATTTTTAAATTTTGTTAAGTTGACTTCAGTTCTTCCAATAAGCCTTGAATTTGGAGGAACGAGAATTTATTCAGGTTGTTCGCCTATTTTACAATAAAAACTTTTGTGAAGAAAGTTCGGACTTGCATTCTTCATAAAAGCTTAAGAAAATGTTGCCTAACAATCGTTAGCATTTTTAAGACTTATGCAAATGTGCGCAACAATTTAAAAGTAATGAAATATGAACGCAGCATGATTCTAATGCCAAGGTTCAGAGTTCATGTTAAGTGAATTGGAATGACAATGTTTCGCAAAAATGTGAATGTAAGCCAACTTCTCACTGAAATACCATTTTCTCACACAAATTTCTATCCACGCAAGTAATTCTCGAAGAAGATTCCTCTTTTTCATGATGTCTTACCTTAACTTATAAAATACAAACACACTGCAATACCCGCAGACCGTTGCTTCATTCATTTTTAATTCCCTGCATTTCATTATCCGCACGCAGACGACTCTGGAACACTTTTACACAAATTAATGCCACCTGAACTCTTATTTCGGTGCAGCGGTGTGGAACAGTTTTTGGTTCGTAACTGTCTTGTGGCGCGGTCCTTATCCCATGGGAACAAAGCAAGTTAACACGAAGGACTATCCTTAGAGAGTAAGTAACCTTTTCTGGAAAGACAACATTTTATTAAATGAAAGAATATCTGAAACAAATGGAAACTGCAACATTGATACAAGTTACTCGTACATGGGTTGTGGGTATCTCTACCTTGGCCACCATCATTATCGTTATCTTTAGCAAGAAGTTGTGCTTGAGAGGGTGCACGTCTTGAATACAATGGCCAAACAAACGTGAGAAACACACATCTATCCGTAAGACATCCGTAAGATTTAGGTTTGTAGTTCTTGTAGCAGAGAGAGTTGCTCCTTCGAGTGGAATTTTTGAAAATACATTTCCGTGCTATTTCTGTGGAAGTTTTCTTCAAAATGTGAGTACACTTAGGATGCCCTGAAAATTAAGAACAAACTGAAACAACATAAAATAATCAGCTCAAGATGAAAACAAATAATTTCTTACATCTTATTGTAGTTTGAATAGAGAAATAAAAGTAAATAGGAAACGGTTACCGTAAAGTGCGTACAATGTGGTTTATTTTATTGCATTACGACTTTTTATAGTTCAACTGATTGAAAAGGTTTTCATCGAGAAACTAAACTGGAAGCTGTTAGAGAAAATGTATCTTGCAGCAGCGCAAAATGAACTTGGATTTTATTCGGCACGTGAAATTTCTCTATACGAGAATGTGCTTTCCAAAGTTAATTAAGAAATAAGGTTTCCTTTTACTTTGTTTGTGTGACTCGAATCTAAGTTCTTAGGACTTCTTTTTAGCTTTTAAATGGAAGTGAATTCTTTTGAAGAGGGTCATCATTTAATTCATAAAGAATATGGGTTAAGAAAAGAAACGTGGTATAAAATAATAAGTATTGAAAAGTTAAAAAAGCAAAAAAAACTTTAGAAATTGCGACATCGTTATCGTGACTACCATCGAAAACCGATTGCTTGGTTGTGGATTCGTTTAAAAAGGAAGACTTACAACAGCAGACTTTTGTTTGAAAAATATGACAAGTCTTGATAATTTTCGAAAAAATTGCAAACATACCTCTGCCGCTTACATTAGCTTCCAGAGCAAGAATTGAGTCACATCCCCGCCAGACAGTGTAAAGCGGCAATAGAGTGTCCAATAAATTCCAGATCGATATACTCAACATATGTATGGCAACAGGAAGGTATTCATCGTAGTCATCTGTATAACGATATGGCCGATTTTTGGCTCCAGACAAAACTGGTGCAATTAAGTAATTTGAAAGCAGATCTTTCGAACTTCATCTTCAGATTTTGATTATAAAACTGACGTATTCTCGAACTAAAGAAGCTTCATTTTAATTTATCAGGAAAACATGTGTTTTCCAATAAAATATTTAATAATTTTTTTCTAATCTATAGAAAAAGGGCTGGCATCAATAATGTAAAAAAAACATCAGTGGGTGGCAGTGGCTCAAGTGGTGGTGGACTGGCTTCCAAATCGGAAGGTTCTGTGTTCGAATCGCAGCCTCGCCTGATAGACATATTCATTTTTTCAGTTAACGAAAATCAAGTAAATCAAGGTCAATAACAGCAAATTAACCATCAGAGAGATAGCGAAGGACTTGAACATTGCCTATGGATCCGTCCAAGACATTTTGGTTAATGATTTGGGTTTCCGTCGTGTAGCAGCAAAGTTGGGGCCAAAAGACCTCAATTTTATGCAAAAAAGAGACCGCGCTGACGTCACAAAATAGATGATTTGCGAGGCTGAATCCGATCCCACATTTATCAAAAAGATCATTACTGGAGACGAGACGTGGGTTAATGAGTACGACACGCACTCCGGACATCAGGCAAGTGAATGGCGTTCACCAAATGAGCCGAGACCAAAAAAACCACGTCGTTTTCAGTCAAAAAAGAAGGGAATGCTCACGGTTTTCATGGATTACAACGGTGTAGTGCATCATGAATTTTTGCCAGAAGGCCAGACAATAAACAAAAAGTATTAATTGGGCGTTATGAGACGTTTGCGTGAAGCAATCCACCGAAAGAGGGCAGAAAACTCGTGGATTTTGCACCATGATATCGCACCGTCGCACAGTGCCATCATTCTTCGTAAGTTTTTGACGAAAAATGCAACAAATACCACCCAACAGCCACAGAATTCACCTGATTTGGCTCCCTGTGACTTCCTTCTGTTTAGTCGTGGTAAAAAACCACTAGGGGGAACGCGTTTCAGCAGCCGAGAGGAAGTAATGGAAACATCGCAGGAAGCACTGATGGACATACCGAAAACTGAATATAAAAAATGTTTCGAGGATTGGATCAACCGCTGGCATAAGTGTGTTGCAGTCGATGGGGATTACTCTGAAGGGGACAATATAGATTTAGATGAATAAACTTGTATTTTTGATTTTCTGAATAAATTTCGGGATCTTTTTGATCAAAGTGGTATATACCCTCTTGAGTGTTAGGTTCTTTAAAAAAAAGAAGCCAATTGACCTCCACGATCTCTGTGGTACACACAAGCTTTTTTGCTAAACGTATTCATTACGTTTTCGTATATTTTAGGATCAATTCGATCGAAAGAAGCATGCGGACGGTTGGTTTTATACCGCTCTAAAGAAAACAGTTTCACTGTGTTAAAAAGCATAAAGCCGGTGACCAATTTTGATCACCATTTCGCGGAATGACTCCATCACGAAACTTTTTTCGAAAAAGATGATTTCAAATGTGACACGAAGTGCCCTTTCGATTGAAAAAAACCCACATCCGCGCCTTAAATTCCAGCCACAAACCGTTGGTCTTTGTCTGATAGCGCAATCCATTCAGATTCATTTTCGATGAGATAATGATACATCGTAATAAGAACCGCACCAAACCAAAAAATGTTATGAATATAGTATACTTGCTAACAAAGCCATGAGGGCGGAAATGTGTCTAAGTGCTCAAGTTAAGTTCTTGATACAATCTATGATCAATCAAACCTAGTGCGCTTTATGACCCAAGTCTTTATGCAAATGTCGGTGGAGTATCGTTTGTGATATGCCCAATTCCTATGATCGACTTTGAATCGAAGAACCTGGGTTTTCGAACACACATCGAGCAGAAAGCAATATTCTCAGTTTCAGGACGGGCACGATTTAAGTCCTTCACATTGCTAGTTTGGCCAATTTACTCAAATTTCGAGCCAATTTAACAATTTGTTGAGCAAGACGTTCATTGCTTTATGCCGCATGTTCATAAGACAAGTGTCAAAGGACGCACTCTAGTGCTTCTTTCACTTTTTTTGCAACAGAAGTGTGTTTAAAAGGTATGGTTCATGGTGTGAATATCGCAGAAGTCGGGGATCATCAGATACTGTTATCTCCTGCGTACCTATGTTGCGCATACCTCGCACACAATGCGAGAAAGCCGGTGGAGTCTTGGAAAATGTTGGAATATAGAATAACAGCAAAATAATAAGCTCCGTTTTAAAATCAGATGCTGGTGTTTTTCTGCTTCTTATTCTCCAGGAAATAACAATTTCTTTTTTTTTCGAGGATTCAGTTAAACTTCATTTCTGTTACATCGATCGGCGATTTCGTTTAGAGCAGGCAGTTGCTGTGAAATTTTTTTTTTGTGAAAATCTTCGTAGACACTATGAACCCGGTGCTTATAGTATTTGAGATTCTTACTCATTAAAAAAACACCTCCCTTCTTGTCGACTACAACTAAGTTACCTTATCAAGTAATTTCCGTTTCAAATAATATTGGCGTGGGGCAGGTAGCTTTCCAGCAAAAGCACCTGCTAGTACCGCTATTATATGCGGATAGCTCTAATCGCGTCAGATCGAACGGTCTCATTCTTTGTAATCGACGCACTAAGTTTGTCTAGTCCAGATTTTGGAGTATTTTATTATTACAATGACCATGAAAACGAATACGAAATGCGCGAGAAAAGCTCATTATTTTGTCTATTCCTAAGTCTCTGTGGATATCACTGCTTCTGATATACCATGGGGCGTTCACGATTTCTCTTAGAACTTTGTTTTGATAGGCTTGGAAAATATTTTCGTTGCTTGGTTTAGTACAACCCCAAAGCTGTATACCGTACGTCTATACAGGTTTAAGCACTTGCTTATAGATGAGCAGATTGTTATGCTTATGCTTAACTTGGGATGCCTTCCTAGTAGCCAATACATTTGTCTGAATTTATTTTCGAGTTCATCACGTTTATTTTTAACATGTCACTTCACTTCAATGTTGTTGAAGTTGGCTGCCCTAGATTCAGGGTTCTGTTCAATTGGTGACACATGGTATTCAAACCCAGTTAATGAAAATGGGAAGGTTGTTTATTTTCCGGTAAATAAAATTAACATGAGTAGATTTGGTCTCGTTAAGAACAATTCGCCAAATCTTTCTCCACTCGTAGATTTTATCTTTCAGTAGCGTCTATGATATAAGCGGATAGAAACTTTTTCGAGCAGATAGATGTGATCGTACTGGTAGAGGCGTTGTGATATACGTTAGAATGGGCTTAATCTGTCGACGAAGATGTCGCTCGCCAAAAGGCTCTGCCTCTTAATATTTATTCGCATGTATAACTTGGGGCGGAAGGAGTGTTTGCTTAGGTGTTGTTTATAGACTAAATAGGTAACGCGCCACATGGGCATAGTACCCCGGCGTTAAATCCCGAACCCTTCAAATGAATTTGTATCGTTCCCTTGATAATAATAATAAGAATATTGATTTGACACCTATTTACGATGTCTTGGAAGAAGTTTTGACTTGCGCAAGCAATTTCATTGTTTGTGGTGATATTAATAGTAATTTGTTATGTAAAAGGCATTTAACTGAAAATATGCAATTGTTTGATTTAAAACCCGTGAATTATCAAGTCCCTACGCACTTTACCAGCTCCTGTAGTACACTAGTAGATGTCTTTTTTGTAAATAATCGTGACAAAGTATTATTTTATGACCAAATCTCTGCGTCTGCTTTTTCGAAACATGATTTATTATTTCTGACGTATGACTTTGATATTGAAAATAATGTAGAAGCATCCACTTATACATACAGAGATTTCAAAAGTATTGATATGCCCTCTCTTGAACAACACATTCATTTGATTCCATGGAACTTTATCTATTGTATGACCTCTCCAGATGACCAAATTAAGTTTTTACAAAACAATGTAAATCTTCTTTTCGATTTATACGTTCCAATAAAAACTGGTAGTGTAAAAGACCAAACAAAAGCCTGGTTAACGAATGAAATTCGAGAGTTAATCACACAACGTGATGAGGCGTATCGACTATGGAAATATTTTCGGGTAGAAGAGCTTCATCAGGCTTACAAAAGTCTACGAAATAGTGTTGTTCGTGAAATACGCAATGCTAAGACACAATTCTATTCCAACTGACTTTGTTCTTCCTCAGATGGTCATAAACTTTGGAATCAGGAAGCAAAAAGCTACTTATTCTACCACAATCGATTCCAACGAACTAAATCGAACGTTTTTGTCAAACCAACTTTGCAATGCTCCAGCAGTTAACTATTCATTCGAGGATGCTTCTTTACCGAATGAAACGTCTTTTGTATTTAATAGGGTAGATGAATTGTACATAGTAGAAAGTTTTCTGTCTGTTAAGACCAATGCTATAGGTGTCGATGAGATAAATCCGATTTTTGTTAAAGCGGTCTTGCAGTTACTATTACCGTTTGTAACTCATATCATTATTACTGTTTTTATGATCGGCATCTTTCCCAGCGAATGGAAATTAGCAAAAATAATTCCAATACCCAAGAGCTCTAAAGGTGAAGAATTCAGACCAATCTCCATCTTACCTTTTTTATCTAAAATATGTGAAACAATTATGCATAAGCAACTTAATTATTACCTTATTGAAAATAACTTGTTGCTACAAGTACAGTCGGGTTTCCGAGCTAAAAACAGCTGTAGAACTACTTTGCTGAACGTCATAGAAAATATAAGAGACAAATTAGATAAGGACAATGTTACTTTTCTGGTACTCTTAGACTTCTCCAAAGCTTTTGATATGGTTAATCACTCGATTCTGCTCAGCAAATTAAGACGCTTTTTCTCAATTTCCTCCACTGCTGTTAAACTAATATCATCCAATCTCAGTGAAAGAAAACAGGCCGTGTCACTTGATGGCAACCTTTCCGATTTTCTTCTTTTAAGGCAAGGAGTTCCCCAAGGCTCTATACTAGGGCCTCTATTGTTCTCCATATATATTAACGATATTGCTTCTGTCATACTAAGTTCATCTAAGCATATCTATGCCAATGATATACAAATTTATCAAAGCTGTTAGTTGGGCCTAATTGAAAATTGCGTCCGTGTTTTAAATGAGGATCTGGAACGAATTTCTGATTGGTCACTCAAAAGCGGCCTAATACTTAATCCAACAAAGTGTAAGTGTTAAGTTATTTCTAAAAAAAAGTTAGATCTGTCTTATTTCCCACACCTAATGCTAAACGGCTCTGAAATTGAATTTGTTAAGTCTTCGAAAAATCTAGATCTTGTCTTCAACAGAACCCTTACATGGAACAATCACATAAATACATTAGTAGGGAAAACTTACGGTATTCTACGAACCCTATATGCTGCTCAAAAGTTTATTCCTCTCGAAATAAGACTGCTACTTCCTAAAACGGTAGTCATTCCTGTATTTATCCACGGATGTGAAATTTTGTATGGATGTGATGCCGAGAGTAAAAGGCGACTTCAAGTGGTTTTCAATACTACTGTATACGATTTAAAAAGACATAATCACGTTTCACATCTTGCAAAGCACCTAGTTAACATGTCGTTTTTTAACTATATAAAATTTCGAACAGTCATACTTCTATTTAACATAATCTTAAGTAGACAACCTTCATATCTTTATGAAAAAATCCAGTTTCCGGCATCTCACAGATCTAACAGATCTTCGTGTCTGGTTCTCCCGTGTTTTTCTTGTCGAACATCCGAAAAACAGTTTTTTGTTGCTGCTATCCGCCTTTGGAATTCACTCCCACATAACTTGCGAGAGCTAACTGATGCACGACGATTCAAAAACGAGCTTCAAAATTTTCTTAGAAACTAGAGCAATCTTTTTCCCATCCCTATCCCACTTCAAGCAATTTCAATTTCAATTAGAATTAATTTAAAATAAATTCAAAACATAAGAAAAAGCTTAATTAACATAAAAGCAATTTAACTTAGCTTTCAAACCATTTATGTATATGAATTAAAAGCTTTTTATCTTTCACAGACTTATAAGTGAATTCTTACTGTGTAAGCATGTATATTACAATAAATGAATCTAAATCTAAATCTAACTCGACTGATGTATGTGTAGCTAGTATAGCTGAATCGTCCACGAAAGTGGCTACTATGGTACCCGTTTCTTCCGGTATGTCTCGAGTATAGAGTAAAAACAATATCGGACCAGGTACACTACCTTGCGGAACTCCAGCAGCGATCTCTTTAAATTCCGTTTATTCGGTGCCATGTTTAACACGAAAAGTTCTGTTTTCCGGGTACGATTCCAGAATCGTATGCAGCTCTCTCGGAAGAACCTGACTTAGCTTAAAATTCAAGCCTTCGCGCCATACCTTATCGAAGGTTTGAGACAGAACATATCCTTTTCCCCTCTATTCGTAATTCCATAAACCTGGTCAATTGTGGAGTGCTTTGTCCTAAAACCGAATTGATGCTCAGGAATTAGACGTCTCTCTTCAATGATCGGTTGCAAGCGCTTCAATAGCAGTTTTTCAAATATTTTAGATATTATCGGCAGAAGCGATATGGGTCTGCAGGCCTTTTTTTCGTTTAGAGATTTGCTTGGTTTAAGGACCATTATAACTTCGGCAACTTTCCATTGGCTTGGAACGTTTAATAATCTTAGCGCGGCATTTATAAGTTGGAGCAGTTTGAAAGCAGGGCTTTCTTTGGCAACTCCTTGAGAATTTGACCAGTTATTAAATCATACTCAGGGGCCTTGTTATTTTTAAATTTTTTAATTCTCCTAGCGACACTGTTTTTATTCTAAAGTTGTCCGGTGCCGTAATTACATATATAACTAGAACCTCCTGTTAACGCCTGTCCATCAAAAGTTTTAAACATTTCTTTTAGGTGCTCGGCAAATAAATCCGCCTTCTCTTTATCTCCTTTTGTCCATTCGCCATTATTTTTTCTTATGGGAGGAAATTGCATTTGAGGCTTTTTGATTCCTTTCATTGCTTTCCAGAGGGAGTAATTTTAACTTCTTTCGGCCGTCAGATCTTCGAGATATGTGAGATCTTCCGATTTTTGTAATCTCGTATTGCTTCTTTCAATTTGTTGCATTAGTGGCTCAAGTATGTTTTATGCTGGAGGGCACGGGATTATTGCCATATTTTGCACGCTCTCCTCTTTTCTCTCATTAGTTCGTTTATTTCCGGCGGATATTATATTTCACTACTTGCTTCCTCTTTTCTCCTAGTGGAAGCGTTATTCCAGTCAGCGTTCTGCAAGACTTTGATGAATCTGTAAACTTCATCTTCTATTTCGTTTTGCGTTTTTAGTGACATGTTTAAAACAATATGTTCATTGCAGTAGTTTCTAAAACCGTCCCAGTTAGTTTTGTTGTTAGTTAATCTAGGCGCCACTTCTTAGTTAAGAAAAGCGTGTGCTTAGTGTCAAAATGACTGATGAGTGATCGGAGGAGGAACATAACTTTCCTCGATGTTTGTAGAAATTTTGGCTACTCCCTTTGTGGCAAAGAAGTCTACAAGATCGGGTGTCTTTGTTATATCTCCGAAGGCCAATATGTTGGTTTTCCTGTCAAGAAAAAGTCAACTCCAGATTACATACCGGCTTCATAGAGTTGTATGCCTTTCGTTGTATTACATCTTGAGCCCCAGAAGGTATGTTTCGAAGTAAAATCACCACCAATTATAAAATTCGGTTCGAGTGAATCAAAGACACCTTTAAAGTCATTCTTGTCTAGCTTGCATTGCGCATGCGATGTTGTAGTGCAGGTTGTTATGTTTTACGCGAACTGTAATTAACTGCATCGCTTTAAATCATCATATTTATAGAATGCTCAATACAATCTTTAATGAACAGTGAGGATCCTAGAGGCGCTTTTCTGATGGATGGTGTGGATGATAAGCCCAGCATCCGTTTATTTTCACATGAGATCCTTTCCTCAAGTAAGTTTCAGAAATCAAGCAAATGTCAATGTTGGCTTTTCGTAAGAACACTTTCAGTCCGTCGCGTTTTTTAGTAAGGCCGTTTGCGTTCCACGTCAATATTTTAAGCAGCTGTAAACTTATTGGTGCTTGAGATCGAGTTTTACGTATTTCTTTCTCGAGATTGCTCAATTTTTCAACAAAGAATTTATTCGTTCTGCATTGCTCCTCAAGTGTCATGAGAATTAGGGAGAAAACGTGTGCCACTGGATCTGGCGTAACGCCGCCGGCGCGTCAATCGGTGGCGGCTTTTCCTTTGCGATCTTTTTCTGTATATCCTTCGACTTTACCGCCACGGATTTTCTTTCTTTCACTGCCTTTCCTTTAGCAATATTTGGTTTATTTGCAGTTGCTTTTGGATTTGAGCGTTAGTTTTTTTTAAGCGTATCGCTCCTTTTTTGGAGTTCTTTCGCCACTTCACATCCACGATAGTTTGCTGGGTGCTTTTCTTGGCAATTATGCAAGACGGTGGAAGTTCTTTATTTAAGTTACACTCTTCTGAGAGATGTTTACCGGCACATTTTACGCAACGCGGCAGTAAGTTTGCGTATGATTGAAGCCTTAGCAGAGCTTACATTGCGGGATCGATCTTGTGTTCTTATGCATAGGTTCGATTTTGACTACGATATTCAGAATAGTTACATATTAATAGTATAAATAATTGCTTTATTTTCGGACTTATCGAAACTAAGCACAAAGGGTGAAGTCCTCTAGCTACTACACGTTATGGTCTTTCTGACTTGTTCTCGAAAGTGCACCATTGGACCTGCTCGGTGTTTAATTTGACGGACAATGCTAGGTAGGCATCGGAGTCGTCGACGTTAACTTTCCGCACATTGTTGCGCAGTGATGTAACCGTATACTTAGATTTTAGCGTTTCTTTGAGAATGCAATGCAATTTTGTTGGGAGTTGATTTTTTGTGTCTTCTGGCTCTTATCGGGAATGACTTCGGGTGAAGAACTACCTTAACGTTTCCTAGACGGTCTTTTCTTGGAGATGCAATTTATTTTGCGTGTAAGCTCTTCTTCGCCCGTATGGTATTCGCGACTAGTTGAGCGGGGTGGGCTGGTATCTTGGGTTTCGTTTATATGAATTTTTTTCAGAGTTTTTTTTTTTTCTCGGAGTAAATCTATTTCTGTTTTAAGCTCTCAAAAAAGTACCTCCATTTCCTTAAGCTTCATACGGAGTCTGTTGTTTTCCTCTTCCAAGCTTTTGTTACTCGCTGAGTCTGTTTTTTCGCCCATAGGCGCTCGGGCGGACTTCTTTTCCCGGAGACATTTGATCTTCGCGGTAGAGATCGTGATACCCTTGAACTTTTAGAGAAGGGATCAAACGACTGCGGTAAATCCGTTGGGTTTACTGCGTTATTTGAGTTATTTGTATTATTTGTTCTATTTGTTTTGTTTATATTTAGGTCCATATTCATGTGTGTGGGCAAAAGGAGGTCCACCGCACCAGAGAACCCTGTAATGCGGTAAGCCTACATTACAACCAGAGGACGCCAGGTATCCGGAGGGCTCCTTTCGTGGTGCTCTATTGATTTTACATCCCGAACACCATTCAGGCCTTAGCACGGGTAAAACCTTGCCTTGAGGATTGGACACTTATTTGAGTGGTGGCGTTTACGCGCCTCCTCACGGATCTGGGAATCTGGCCCAGATGGATTTAAGTCGCCTCTTACGACAGGCATTCCTACCGCGGGTATATTCTAACCCCTATCCGCTGTGAAATGAAGAACAACTTCTATAGCATATCGTTAGGCCTAGCGTAGAGTCGCCCAAAATGCCCGAAAGCAGTGGAAACAGAACACATATAATGCCGCGACCCTGCCTAGTACAAAACTGCCAGAGTCATTAATCTCAATTAAGATTATACATATTAGCCATGCTGTAGTACACAACACTAATGGTTCATCTTCGCCGAGAGGTTTGCTCAATTCCACACGTCGCTGACCGTTTCCGAAGCACCCTTTATGATGTAAATTAATAAAGCTATCTTTATCTTTCTAAGTGCCTGCTTAATTCTACGTTGAAGTTTCCTGAAGTATAATGTTAAAAATGAATTAGCTATGAAGTAAAGTAAGTTTGGGTCAGTAAGTAACGATTAATGTTTCGATATCTTTTAATACAATAGTCTCAGCTCTTATATTATCGGTAAGAACGTAATGAATAATGCCCTTAGCCTTGCTAGCAATATCACATTTTAATTCGACGTAATTTTGTAATAAGATCTACATGACAAAGATAAGAAGGCATGGAATATAAAAGACTTTACTTATATTCGAGTAGATAAGAACTTTGTACTTTACTTGATGGTTAATTTATTTTATCAATCAGAATACAGATCAGATAGATTACTGATCGAATTTAAGGTAAGAGAATGGAACAATATTTGAATGTATTTTCCCATAAATCTCCTGTCGTATTATCTCTAAAATTCAAATTCTTATAATCAAGAAAACAATCAACTAACATATAATCATACTCGTATATGAGTTTTTTATTATGTAAAAAAGAAAACTAAGACGATTATTTAGAAGAAAAATTACGCCGTACCTATGTATGTGGTAAGAAAACAAAATGAACCCAGACTTTTTGATGAGTAAATTTGAAAGAGCTCACATCTTTACTTTGTTTGCATTTAAGCAGATATAAATAAATTGTCAGGTGCTGCCGTTATGACGACAAGCTAAAAATAGATTACTGATACCAATGAAAATGTCTTGCTCAGAAGCTCTTTATTTAAAAGCAGTTACAAGTACTCATATGTAAACGTGTGAATATTATCAAGTCAAAAGCTATGACAATATTGAATTTGTTATTCAGGAGAAGTATTGTAAATAATGGTATATCATTTTTATTTTTTTTTTTTTTTGATTTGGGTTTGCTACCACCTTCGTGATAATTGTACCAAAAGCCGATTAGACTAAGAGCTCTTCAACTTTATTTATAAATTTGAGGCTGTTACTACCGGATGCTTTCTTATGTACCCGCAAGTCGCACAATGACAGTACTGATTTTGTGGTTCCATCGGCACTCAGTTTGGGCAGGGTTCCGATTTTTATACATATTTCCTTCCGGCATTGTATTGTATTGTGTTTGTATTTCTTCATTCTTGAACCTTAATCTTAATTTGACATGAGAGTAGATTCTTAAATCTAACAGCGTTAAATATAAGGATAAGTCACTGATATTATATATTTTGTTTTTATGAAAATAGATTTCTTCAAAATAACAAATTCTGAATTGAAATTTTGTTCCTATGTGGGATGTACATAAATAATGACATCAATTAAAAAATAATAGAGGGGATTAAGCAGTTCGAAGAAGCAAGAAAATGTGTGAGTCTACATAATAAACTCTATTAAATATACTAATACAGTTACAATATATTAAAATGACAGCAAGGCATTAAATCATACAAAATGATCTAAGCAATAAATGAAAGTAAAACCTTGACCTCATCCTGAATACAGTTCTAAGGGACCATATACCTACGGGAAGTATATTCAATAATTTGCAATATAAGACGGAGTAGTGTGAAATGAAGGCATATTGACCATAGAACCCAAGTTGCTGTGCAAACTACTGGCTTCAGAGATTGGAATTTGCTTATAGCCACTTCCCACGAAGAACATTTCTAAAACATTTAAATAACTGGTGACCAGATAGCAATTATAGTTTTTCCAATTATTCCGTTTCAGCAGCTGTCATAGTTACTGAGATATCATTCATCCAGCTGTCAAAATATTCAGTAAGGTTTGAGATTTTATCGTGCATCGTCTTACGCTTGCCGAACGTGCGGAAATTATTGAAAAATATTAACAAAATTCCGACTCAGTTGTAAATTCATATCGTGAATTCTGTCGTGAAGTCAATCGTTATCATGGCTTCAGTCGCATGGAACAATTTCAGCGTGAGTACACTCTTTTGGATCTTAAGAGATTGGTGCGAAATGAAAAAAAAAAACATTGAGCCGTCACGGCCAGTATCGTAGAAGACCCAGAAATGTCGATTCGGCGCCGATCAGCTGAATTGGGCATCGCTAGAGAGTCAACCCGGCTTATTTTGCGATTGGATGTGGGGCTACATCCGTATAAGATTGTGCTGACACAGAATTGGCAACGGATGACCATAGATAACGCCGTGAGTTCACTAATTGGGCGCTGGAAATGTTGGACAGTAGTCCGGATTTTGGCCAAAAAACCATCTTCTCGGACGAGACCCATTTTTGGCTCAGCGGTTATGTCAACAAACAAAATTGCCATTATTGGAGCCACTTTTAACGAGCTCGAGACCAACATTCGACACGCTTTTGCCGGAATAATGCCGCACATATTGGACCGAGTCATCAAAAATTGTGCCGACTGCTTGAAGCAGTGCCAGGGAAGCTGAGGCGGCCATTTGAATGATGTACTATTCCACACGTAATGGCCTGAACGTAGCTTCAAAATCAATTTTATATCTCACACCGTTGTTGTTTTATTTAAATTTTTGTCCTGTTGTTCTTATCTGGTCACCCTTAGTAAAGATCCTGCAAGGGATGTAGTACGCCACGGAGGCATCCGTGATGTAGAATGCTTCATGATGGCAATGGCACGCTCGCAAGTGTTCGGTTCTAGCTCATCGGATTGGGTTGGTTCTTGCCACTACCCCGTGCACCTTAATTCACTTACCCTTTTTGTTTCGTGCTAAAATATCAAAAAAAAAATAAAACTTTATATGGATAAATGGACGGACTTAAAAAGAAGGAAGAGAGATAGATAAAAGAAAAAAATGGGAAATGAAAACGGAAGATCACATCTTTGCCATCAACACTGTGCAAGACCGAAACTCTAGCGTTTAAAACTAACTAAACCTAGTCCCTAAAACCGAAACTTAAATAACGAGTTAAAGCTTAACCTAAAGCTAACTTAACCCTACGTACTTATATCCCAGTATCACAGAGCGATGAATGCTCGTCGCGACCTGAACTAAGCCAGATGTTGTTGGCTGAGCATTCTCAGCCAACCCACCTTTATTGCACATAAATGCGACCAATTGCTAGCATTCTGTAGAAAACAAATCAGTGGAAGTCCGTCGGATGGTTTTCGTTATGTCGTCATCATTAGTACGTCATGTCCAGTCACAGTGGGCCCCATTGAAGAACGGTCGGTTCGCCCATCCACACAACATTCGCGTTAACTGTTTAAGCCATCATTATAAAAAAAACCGATTTCACATCACCACCGAACTCATTATTGTTTTATTAAATAAAAGAATTTCACAAACAAAGCTTTCTGACTATTAAGAGAGAGCTTTGAACTTTATTTTACTACAACTAAATTCTAATTGTAACCAAACAAAAATTACATCTGGGGCTTCCTGGATTTAAACGGATCACTCGTAGTTCACTTTAAATTCTAAATAATGTAACTAAACTGAAAATAACATTCAAAAACATACTCACTCTTAAACACTATTCTTACTTTTAACAATTCGCAAAAAAAAAAACAAATCTGTTTTTATCTTAACCTACTATCCTGATTAAATACAACACTAATTTATAATTTATAAATTTTTTTTTTATATTATGAATATACACATCTTTATATATGTATGTATGTATGTATGTATATGCATACATATATACATATATTTAAGTTAACGCCAACAACATTCCAGTTAAGGCCAACAACATTGCATCATGCGCCCAATGCATCAAAAACGTTCCATCATGCGCTCAACGCATGATACAGTTTCCACGAGCAGCAACATCAGCTTCAAGCGTGATCAACTGCAACGAATTCTCTTTCCACATACAGGTGAGACATCGGCAGCAAGAAAACACCTGTGCTATCAGTGGACATCCGCATCCGCTTCTGAGCTGGCATCTGGCTGCATTGGCATGCACCTAGGTTTAAGTTATGAATTGAGTTTGTAACCTAGTTCTAAGTTAGCCGCGAAGGCACAAGGTTATTAAAAATAATTTTAAATTTTAATTGTTTAACTGGCGCCCAACGTTCGGCCCAGGAAAAATCACCGCATAACGTAATTAAATAGTGAAAAGTCTCTCGAGAAAAACTCACGCATAAGTCGACCTAAAAGAAAACTCGCCGCTAGTATAGTGCGAAGATCACATAAGTACGCGTACACTTTTTTTATTAGACTTTAAAGTTTGTGACCTCCCGTACAAATGACCTTTACTAAAGCTCTCGCGTGGAGTGTAGTATGTGGTGAAAATACCTGGGAGTGTGGAGAAAGGCCTCATACTAACAAGAGGTAAAAAAGAATGAAGCCACTTCACCAGCGTTGGATCTTCTTAATGTAAGCTAGTTTTAAGAACTATTTTAATTAAAACGTATTAAGAAAGTGATAGTGTTAAGTAAGAAAAATATTTTGCATACATGTAGGATTTTTAAAGCCATCAATATGAAACCCGTACAATAATTATAACAAGTTAGAAAAAATATCTTTATTCGCAAAAATATAACACCAATACCTCAGATCAGATTCGCGGGCACAAACCCTTTTTTTTTATTGTGGCTTCAAATGTTTTACAGTCAGCAATTAACTTGAATTTCATTTTTAGTAGTTATACTCTCAGCTTAGCAATAAACTTCATGATTGCTAGAACCTCTAACACATAGCTGGTGAACTTCCTTTCCGACTGACTGGTCTTAAATCTCCGAAAAATGTTGGGTGAAAATTTCCGTCGTCATGGCGTTGCAGTAACACATCTCCATAGCCCTCCATACTAGCATCTGTATGAAGTTCTGCAGGCAGACATGGATTGAACATAACTTCAAAGACAAGATTTTAATTCATTAAATGCGATCATTTCCTTTTCACCCATTTTGAATCCATTTTCTTTCCTTAACACATCCGATAACGGGTTTGCTATGTTTGAATAATTGAATACAAATTTTCTGAAGAACCCTGACAATTCCAGAAAACTTTGTATCTGCTTCACGTTCTTTGGTACCGGGAACCTCTGTACCGCTCTAATCTTTTCCTCTGATGCCTTTTCCATTGCCTACCACGTGTCCCAAGAATTCTACTGTACATGGCAAGAACTTACACTTCTCCCATTTTATCCTCAGTCCGTACTCCGCTGCCACCTTTAGCATAACTTTTAGGTTTTCTAGCGCCTCGCTTTCCCTCTTTGCAAAAATGATGATATCGTTCACATATATCAGCAGATACTTTTGTAGCGCTAACTCCCGGAAGATCTGTTTGATAAACCTCTGGAATGCAGTTGGTGAATTGCATACACCAAATGGTACTTTCACAAACTCATGTTGACCATCTGGCGTTACGAACGCCGTGTATCTTCTGCGGTTTTTCGCCATGTCTACATGAAAAAATCCTTTAAATCCAACGTTATGTACACTTCTGCATCGTGTAGTGGCTCGAAAACCTCTTCCATGACTGTCATTGGGAATTTATCTTTTATCACCTTTTTATTTCATTCTCGGTAATCGACGCACAGTCTATACCTTCCGTCTTCCTTCTTCACCAACACTATCGGGCTGGTGTACTCGGTTCGTGTGGTCTTGAACTCGGATTCTAGTACCGCCTTCCATGCCGAATACCTCGCTATCCCTTCCCTTGCCTCAACAGCGAGCCTAGCCGAACCTTTTAGAAATCGTTCTGCATACAAAAAATTTTGTACTTCATTCAACTTGCACACCGTTGCTATCTTCTCGAAGTCTTTCAGCCAGACCTTCAGATTTTTCCCGCCTTCCCCGGAGAAATGTTCAAGGGAGTCTTCATCTCTAAACACAAGGTTGTTGGGGTTACTTTCATTAGCCATGGTTCTCGGTTATTCGTCTTCCTCCTGTTCAGTGTCCTCCTTTTCTAGATCACTATCTTGACACGCTTTTATAGTATCTTTGATTTCTTCCACCGTTGTATCCTTGAATTCCGCTCTTATCCTATCCAGGAGGTCGGTTTTAGCTTTGTATCTATACGATAATTTCTTATCCCTGTAGTTCTCGTGTGGTGAATTGGAGTAGTTCATCCATTCAGCGCAGCTTTGCCCACTACGCAGATTCCGTTCCTTACTGCTTATCCTTATTGACTGTATTGTTTTATCACGCGTTAGCCTGTAATATCCATTTTTAACTCTTTTCTCTTTTATTTTTTGCTCCTTTTCCAATCTTTTCCAATCTTTTCAAATCTCGTCTTGTCAATCCACTTTGCAAATTCTATCAATTCATCTCTTCTTCTTTTCACTCTTAGCCCTGTCTTTTAACATCTTAAGACCTTTTCCATCTTCTCTGCTTCATTTTTCTGACTATCTTTGTATTTTGGTTTTTTGCAGGATTTTTCAAGTCATCAAAATGAAACCCATACGATTCGTATAACAAGTTAGAAAAAAATATCTTTATTCGCCAATATAACTTCAATACTACAGATCGTCGTCGTCTTCTCGTCGCTCCATGTGTTTTTCATCAGCCCCTGGATAGCCTGAGACTCCCTTTTATATCCAGTCCCATATCACTGCTTCCTCAGTAGGCTATACCATGCTAATGCCTTGGTTGTTCAGCTCAGATGATATCCCAATCCTACTGCTTCCCCGATCAACAACAGTATTGATAATTGTCTCGACATATCGGTGTTTATTCCTCTTCTTCCATGGGCACGTCCCTTTAAACGATTTGAAATTGGGTCATCGATCGTCGCCTATGCACACTTTTGTCATTGACCATGTCTCTGGTGTGGTGGTGACTCCTCGCTTGTTGTGAGGGTGTAGTTTTGCTGTCGCCAGCAGTTTATTATCCTTGGTCATCGTATCGGTTCTAATTGGCATGTTAACCTGACGGTATGAAATATTATCTGTTATTGAGGTTATGCTATGAGTATTTTGTTTACATTTTTTCTTTGTTTACAAAATACTCATCTTCAGATTACTGGCTCCACATTGTATTTTGTGTGAAATACCTATCTTAAGATTGCTGGGCCCCCACATACATATATTAAGTTAGAAAAATATAGAAAAATAATAATTAGTAGTGATAGCCTTAAGTAGTAATTAGTGCCAAATAGTTATATTTTACACAACAGTGTAGACTGTCTTAAAAAGAATTATCCTGTTTCCTTTCATAAATCTTTAACGTTTTAATATCGCGTCCTAATGTCTAAACGCAGTGCCGTAATGCCTGATCCAGTTTTACGACCACCGGTCTTAACTACCTAGAATCTGACCCCATCAGTTCCAAATCCGAGTCGAACCGTTAATGCTACTCCAGAATTAGAAGCGTTAATCGCAGGCATTGCAAGTCGCGTCTGCATTAATGAATGTTAGAATGTAGTACAATCGATGGTATATCCTAATAATTAATCAGTTCCATAGAGGAACTGATGAGATTGCTCATTATCACCTTCGTACGAACCTTAGTGATCTGGATAAAGTACCAGACGTCGTGAGGCAGTTCTCCGGAGCTCCTGGCACAACAGCGTCGATAGAATTCTAAGCATCTATGACCAATTTAAGGAAACACCAAAATACTTTGGTATTCTTAACATTATACGTAATAAGATTGTAGGGAATGCCGATGCAGTCCTGGAATCCTACAGCACGCCATTATCCAAGTGCTTAACGCTTCATTTAGCCGATAGGCGTGATCTGGGAAATTTTGAGTACCAGATGACGACTCTCGTTCAGGGCAACAATAGAGTAAAGAGTTGCTATCAGTCGGTTTGCAACCACCTATCGTTAATATTGAACAAAATCTCGAGTATGTATTTACCGCCTGATGCATTACACCACCTAACATCATCATATAGGGATAAGGCTTTAGATACCTTCATTAGAGGTCTCAGGGGTGACCCGCCTAGGCTCCAAGGTATAAGGGAACCGGCAGACCTTCCTACGGCTCTTAATCTCTTTTTAAAACGCGAGAATCAACAGTTTAGAGCCAATTACGCTCATCATAGTACCGGCCAAGTTAGGAGACCACAACCTCTTCCACAAATTCGTGTACGGAAAAGCCAAGACCAGCACCCGTTTTATTCGCAATTAGTATATGTACCTCAATTAACACATTCTTCACACTTCCAAACACTCAACGGCAACCGTTTCAATCCAACCCACGACCAATTTACGCTCCAAACCACCAATTCACCAAATTTCCATATAAATCCACATCAATCCCAAAGATATCCCCAACCACCCGACAACTTTTTCCCAAACCAATCTGTTCGAAAGCCTGAACCTATGGATGCTAGCACCATCCGTACGCATAACGTTAACTACATGAACCAACCAGCGATGAAAAATTGGCCACCAGCTACTAAACGGCCTATGCCTCCATCGCAACAATATCGGAATCCTAACGAGCCCCAAAGGAATTTTCATCTGGAAACTTGCGGAGTGGACCCCCAGAATAATTTTACGTCTATGGAATCTCAAGAAGTTTGCAACTACAACGCCATGATTTCAACCATGACCAATCAGATGAGAAGTGATCAAAATTTTAATGAAGACGTAATCCAGCATTTTTAGGCTAACGAACTCGCAACTACCTTATTTTGAATGTAGGACGGAAAATAATAACATCCCTAAATTTCTAATAGATACCGGATCAAATAAAAACTACATCCAACCAAATCTAGTTTGAAATCCTATCTCAAATGAGAAAAAATTCCATGCAAATTCAGTCTGTGGTAAGATAGAAATCACCCATCATACTACGAGTATAATAAATATCTTTGAGCCTGCCACTAATATTAAATTTTTTCTTTCACCTTCACTCCCGTCATTTCATGCATTTCTTGGCAATGACAGTCTTAAAGATCTGTCGGCCGTCATCCATGCCAAACAAAATTGGATGGTTATAAACAATAGCAATAAAATTAGGTTGAAACAACAAATATCTGAGAAAAATTGAAAATGCCATCATTACCATGTGAATGTGAGTTTTCTAATGAGTTGATAAAGCTTAAAATTTCTAATTCACTAATTGGATCAATAAAAAAATTCTCACTACAAGATAAATCGAGCACTAACAAAGAATTAACGCATCCTACACAATTAACACCACTAACCCTCGATGAGGACAATGTTGGCTAGGAATGGATGAAGAATTATTATTAATAATGAGTTTTGTGAGTTTTGTACATTTAAGGGGTTAGCCATTCAAGGATTTTCAAAAATTCTTTTTTTTTGTATTGGTTTCAATGGTCCCTTAGGACCTCAAAAATGATATCCCAAAAGATGAAGGCAGGGAAATATCTCAAAGTAATTGTTTTTAAAAGTTTAGTACAAGGCCGCCAGGTAGGCAGCGAGCCTCTTATGAATTTTAAACGCATCTATCTCAAAACTGCATTCCTCAAGTTGGCCGTACCAATAACTTGAACAATTTTTAACCAATTCACTTCAAATTTGAGCTAGATTTTTAAAAATATATATATTGCCTTATTAAGTACGGAGGATTTTTTTTTATCTGGAATAGATTATTTGTTACTAAAAATTTTCTGGCGATTTTTTTGCGAATTTTGCAAATTTAACTTTGGAAATGCGGCACTAGGCTAAAAAGCAATACACAAAAACATCCTACGTACTTCTCTAGCTGTTGTTATGTACAATAAAAAAAAATTTAGTGACTCATCATAATTCAATATTAACAGGAGCTGTTGGTACAGCTGCAGACCCAAAAAAGAGAGGTCTTCTGAGAAACGGTGCATAGCCGTCATTTTTAAAAAAATTATTCTATAAAAATTATGTTTTACAGTCAATCATAGGCACAGTAAATTTCTAACTTGTAAATTCGATTTATTTTATATTTTTTCTGAAAAAAAAATCACAAAAAAGCCTATTTTTACGGCCTCTAGAGTGGCCTAACCCATTAAAAAATAATTTCTACGAGTCACGACATAATTTAAAGCCTTTGTTGACTTCTTTACTTAATTTCCTAGAAAGAGCCCTTAAGCTTGAATTACGAGTAACATAGACATTTTTTTTTTGTTTTTTTTTTGTTTTTTTTTTTTTAAATTAGATATTGTTTAGGATACAACTATTCATCCAGGGCTTCAATCTTATTTCGAATTTCTTTTAAATTTCTCGAAAAACTCAACATGTGCTCCGGCATTTTAAAATAAGTCATACCTTCTTGATTCTTAAGTTCTTTAAAAAAAATCTAATGGTCTGTTATCGAAATTAATGCCAATATAATGATTCATAGAAATTTTTCTTAAATCTGCCGAAAAGACCATATTCAGCTGTCAGAATAAGATATCGATATCAAGGTCACCTAAGATCACCAAGGTTTCCTCTCTTTTATTGGAAAAAAAAATATAGAGTTGAACAAGGTGCAGACGACAATTATAACTATGTAACCTATAGATACAAACAAAACTGAGTACTACATTTAACATTGTGATTGGCGATTTTAATACGACAGAGCTTAATCAACTGCGCCAGTTGCCAACTTACCACAAACTCGACTGGCTCACAAACAGAAACTCATGCTCCGGAAAAAATTTACAGTCAGAAATAAAATATTCGTCGGTCGGTTTTACAAGCAATAATCCAAACCTCTGTGACAAATATTAGATCTGGTAAAGTTCTGCCTTAAACTACGAATATTTTGATGCAAAGTAATATCAAAAGGGAATTATATTTGTTTTTGTTTGTTAGAATAAAAGATATGATCATTAATGCTACGAATATTTGTGGTAAGCGGTGTTCCTTAAAGGATCGAGGTCTAGACTATCTGAAAGCATGGCGAACGAAAAAGAATGCTTCCAGATCATCAAACGATTTCATAACAACAATCCTACCTTTATCTTCTGTTCTCATTAAAATTTGCGAATTTACGAATTTCCGTTTTTTTGCTACCATAAACAAAGCCCTAGTGCAGCGATTCCCAAACTTTCCTTTTATCGTACCATTAATATAGTCTTTTATATTGGGTCTACAAGTAAGTTTCCAGCGTTTGTCAGAGATGGCGCCACCAGTGGATCCCGGGCAGAAATGTCAGACCCCATGTGTTTTATTTGTAGGTTTTGTATCTGTCAACAACTTTTCAGCGTTATATTTGAGCAGTTCTATCGGTGTCGTACATTTTATCGAGCAAAATAATGGCAAGTTTCCAGCCAAATAAACGTCATTTGCGGGAAGCGCTGCTTTTATCTTTAATATGAAGAAAAGTGCGGCTGAGGCCTATCGTTTGCTTTCGGAAACTTATGGGATGGAATGTATTGATTAATCGACGTTCCGCGAGTGGTTCAAACGGTTCAAAAGTGGTGATTTTGGAGTTGAAGACAAAGATCGCCCCGGAAAGCCGAAAAGTTTTGAAGACGAGGAATTGGACGCTTTACTGGATGAGGATCCGTGTCAGATTCAAGAAGAACTTGCTGCATCATTGGGCGTCACGCAACAAGCCGTTTCCCTGCGCCTAAAAGCACTGGGATTCATTCAAAAGGTTGGAAACTGGGTGCCGTACGAATTGAAGCCAAGAGACGTCGAATGGCGATTTTGCATGTCCGAAATGTTACTGCAGCGGTATAAAAATAAATCATTTTTGCATCGTATCGTCACTGGTGATGAGAAATGGATTTATTATGATAATCCTAAACGCAGAAAATCGTATACAAAGCCCGCGAGCCCGCCCAATATTCACGTGAATAAGGTCATGCTCTGCATATGGTGGGATCAAAAGGGTGTCGTATACTACGAACTGCTTCCGAGTGGTGAAACCATCAAAGGACCATTATATCGAACCCAACTAATTCGTTTGAAGCGGGCATTAAAAGAAAAACGGCCAGAATATGAAACCAGGCATGAGTCCGTCATTTTTCATCACTACAACGCTCGGCCACATGTTGCGGTTTCGGTGAAAAAGTATTTGGAAAATAGTGGATGGGAAATTCTGCCTCACCCGCCTTATAGTCCAGACTTGGCACCATCTGACTACCACTTGTTTCGTACGATGCAGAACGCTCTTACGGGAATACGCTTTAGCTCAGTAGAGGAAATCAAAAATTGGCTCGATACGTTCTTGGGCTCGAAAGACGAAAAATTTTTTTGGTCCGGAATTCATAAATTGCCAGAAAGATGGGGGAAAGCTGTAGCTTCCGATGGACGATACTTTGAATAAAGCATTGTAACTATGTTTTCATAATAAAACTTCAAATTTTGGAAAAAAAAACGCTGGAAACTTACTTGTAGACCCAATATATTCGCGTACCATTGATAGACAGTGGCAAAAAAGCCGCCTTAAAATAACAAAATTTTGCCAAAGCAAAAAAAAATTCCTCCAAGAGTAAAAACTAGTAAAAATTTACCCAGATGGAAAGTCATTTCCTAAAAACGAAAAATTCGGCTGAACAAAAACAAGAGCTTGATTAATTTGCCGCCCTGGGCCATGGCCCATGTCGCCCCATCTGTAAATCCAGGCGTGTTCATCACTATTCATCAATAATTTTAAGTAATAAGCAGAATTTTGATACCATTATATTTATTCACATGTATTCAAAAGAAATGTAAAGAAAATATAATATACAAGTAGTTATAGTACATAGTAATTAACCTTCCTATACTCGCGCATTGGTCTCTCAGTCAGACCGACAAATCCTTAATTCTTTGTTTACTTGAAAAATATCATCCTCGCCTCTTTGAAATTTTCAGTAGCTTCCTAAATAAGTGCTCTCTATCGTTTAGTGGGCGCAAGCGCACGTGCCGTTGTGAGTTTTTGGTCCCTCAGACCGACGCGAGTATAAGTGTTAACATTTTTGGGTAAGTAATTTTTTTTTATTTCGGAATATTAGTGAGTGAAAAATATTATTTTATTTTAGGGGTATTTATATTTTACTGAATATTACGTATATAACATTTCTAAGAACCATTTTGAATTCTTTTAAGTCGTTTTTGTCAGCACAATGGAAGAAGAAAGAATAATAAGGGCGCTGTTAGAAAGTGAAAATTTGGACTCCAATTATGATGACGGGAGTGACAGTGATGTGGAAGACGCCGTAGAAGTACAAGAGGAAAATACAGACACTGAGCAGAGACCAACTGTGGGAACCAACAGACGAATCTGAGGAAGTTTCGCGTACATTTCAACGCTACCACGTTGGCAAAAATAAAACGACTAGGTGGTACAAAAATTGCCTTCTTCTGCAGTGAAAACAAGATCTGAAAATATTGTAAAGCAACTTCCTGGTGTAAGAAGAGAAGCAAGAAACTTGAAAGATCCAAGTGCGATTTGGAAACTTTTTATTTCTGAAGCTGATGAAGCTGACGAAGATGAAATTCAAACCCTGCTTAGTTTTCTATTGTTTGCTGGGGTAGGGAAAATATTCAGCTGTAGAACAGACTGATTGTTCATCGCCGGAAATTTTCCGATTGGTAATGGGTTGGAGTCTTTTGTTACCTCCTATTGAGATGTCTCAGATTTGATAACAAAGAAACCAGAAATCAGCGTGCTTCAGTCGACAAGCTAGCTCCAATAAGAGACCTATTTTAAGAAATTGTGTCAAATTTTAAAAAATATTTCAGCCACTCTGCATTCGTTACAATCGACAAGAAATTGGAAGCATTTAGAGGCCGTTGTAGCTTCCGACAGTATATACCTTCGACGCCAAATAAATCTGGTATAAAGATATATGCACTCACAGATGCTAAATTATTTTATATGCCAAGTCTCGAAGTTTATGTAGGACAACAACCTGAAGGATCATATAAAGTTGACAACGGGTCCCAGGCATTAGTCGAGAGTCTTTGTTCTGTAATTGATGGAACTACAAAACTTTACATCTTATAGTAGACTGACGTTTTTGAATTTTAAAATTCCAATCGAATGTATGGTATCTTTTCGCTATAACTTCGTAAAGGTTCACATTACAGTGTTGAAATTTAGTTGCATATTGAGTTAATTCATAGCCGTCAAAAAACGGCAATCGAAAATTTTATCACTTGGCTGATTGTACCACTCGCCTCAGCTTAATATACTATTGGTGATACGCGTACCACAGTTTGGGAGCCGCTGCCCTAGTGTAACTAGTGAAGCAATCATTGATGAAGGTACTACTACTACGACTACTATTCTCGTCAAATAAGGAAGAACTACGTTTCTTTGTGGCAATCCTTTTGCTCATCTTTTCATTCTTTTTTTCACAGCTTGCGAAGAAAAATGAGCACATGGAACTTGATTAACCTTTTTGATATTGTCACCAGTTGCATTATCCGTTTTCCCCCGTAGCATCGTTGAATGCCATCATTAGGTACAGACAACTCCAAAGCTTTATCAAAAATTGTTTGTACACACTTGCCTGCATTGTTATTGTTAACTCCGGGCACACCGGTTATTTTAATTACTTGCTCCACATTTTTTTGCTCTCTCCAGTTCAATTTGGACTCGAGACACAATACCATTCGCTTCTCTTTGTTGCTGACCTTGTTGCATTTTTACTATATATGCCTGGATAGCCATTGAAGCAGTCTGCTACAGTTTTTGAATTCAACTAGTGATTATATTAATGATGGAAGCTTTTATGCCCTTTTTAGTCACAGTTGGTGCTAACATTTTAGAGGGATTAAGGACATGGCAAAACAATCAGCATTCAACGTAGACGGTGATCCGCTCGACAAGAAAAGGTTTTACTGTGGCTCAATTAGGATTCAGAAGCATTCGAACTATCTGCCGAATTATTCAAAAAATTTTAATTGATAAGAAATATGTATACCGAAATTCATTTATTAAATATGTTTGGATGAAAGTATGCCCGATGAATGGAATTGCAGACTCTCTAAAAAGCATTACCTATGTATAAAAAATCAGTCACCTTAAAAAAAAAGGGCGACTTTAAATGGATACCTAGCACTTGTTAATTAATTTTACGGTTCAATTGACATCATTTATACAGGCAATGTGATTTCTTCAACTACCCTAATAACCTTGACCGATATCAGGAAAGTTTTTCTAGTGGCTACATAAATCGAACAAGCCGACTGTTATTTTCAGAAAATTGTTGCCCTATGCACCCGCAATAGCATTTTGAGCGATTAGGGGATTTTCCAGCACAAATATCACGTATGGCGAGAAACTTTTAATTTTTAAACAATAGGTGAATGATCTGTGGAGTAAAAAACTTATTCGGTATGATATTTAAAATGTTTTTCCTAAGGAAAAAGTAAATTCTGTGTAACAAATACTTTAGTTAGTTTAAAAAAGGTAATTTAAAAAATGCACATTTATTTATTTGGTGAATTCCTAATATTGACCTAGTGATGTATGATGTATTCATTATAAAAGGTGTAAAACATTGGCCAGCTTTTTTCTAATACCTAACACTTGATTTAGGATGCTAAAAACAAGCCAAAAGCGACGGTATAATAGCACTTCTGCTAAAGATATGGAGCTGCCTTTGAAGGAAATTAGAGATGGGAACTGTAGCATCAACGCCTGTGCCAAAAAGTACAAAATAGCGAAGGGAACCTTGATGAACCGATGTAAAGGGTTAAGAGGAAAGAAGATCGGGTGCCCGACGGTACTTTCAGATGTTGAGGAAAAAGAGCAGGTTAATTCACTAATAACTGTGAGTGAGTGGGGCTTTCCTTTCACTGGAGATAATTTGAGGTGCCTCACAAAAAATTATCTCAATTCTTGTAATCGAAAGGTAAGTTCTTTTCAAAAGAATAATCTCCCAGGTAGAAAATGGTTAAGGGAATTCCTTGAAAGGCACAAAGACGATCTTTGTGTCCGAGCGTCCCAAAATTTAAAGTCATCCAAAGCTTTTTCAATAATTTAAAAACAACACAGACCCTGAACAATGAGTTTATACCCCCGAAAACATTTTTAATTAAGATGAGAAGAATCTTTCCGATAATCCAGGCTTTAAAAAATGCGTGTTTAAGAGAGGAGTACAGTACCCCGAAAATATAAAAGACCCGACGAATGTTTTGCGGACTCCATAATGTTTTGCGAATCTGCGAGAGGTGAGCTTATTCCTCCATACGTTGTTTATAAAGCGGGACATTTATGGGAGTCTTGGATGTTAGGTGGTCCTCCGAAAACAAAATACAATCGGAGCAAGTCAGGGTGGTTTGACGGGACAATTTTTAAGGAGTGGTTCTTAAACCATTTTATTCCGAACACAAGGAGATTAAGCGGTCCTTTTGTACTTTTAGGAAACAATTTGACAAGCCACTTTTCCCCAGCTGTTGTTTCAGCAGCTCAAGAAAATAGCATTCGCTTTGCTTGTTTATTACCAAATTCGACACGTATTTGCCAGCCGTTGGATGTCGCCTTCTTTGGTCCACTTAAAAAAGTTTGGCGGCGAATTTTGGACGAATGGAAAGACAAGGGCGCCCATAAGGCTCAAACGCTTTCTAAAGATGCGTTCTCTGCCCTTTTACACAGATTAGTAAAGGAAAGCGCGGACGAAGAGAATCGATCTCTGAACCTTATATAGGGTTTTAGGAAATATGGTATAGTGCAGTTTAATCCAAACGAAGTCATTTCACGTTTACCGGACCAAACAATCTCCGAAATAAACAACAATGAAGTACTACGGTCGAATATATCAGAGTCTGTTGTAGCAGTTTTGAAAGAACTCCGTTTTGGGTCTGGAGAATCAACAGCACGAAAACGTCGTACAAAAGTCAAAACTCAGCCAGGACTTGGAATTATGCTCGAAGATATATGTAGATGGTTATGAGGCACCTGTAAACTGTGAAGGAGTAGTGACTATTGATGACAATATAGCATCCACCTCTCAACATCTCAAAGCAGACGACGAAGATGTTCGCAACGAGCAAACTGATTCACTTCAAGAACTCCAAATTGAATTTGTGGGATCCTACCCTGACGATGATTCGTCAATCGAACCCCCCTTTCATCAAGTCTTGCTGAGTTCAAAGCTCAATAATTAGCTCGAAAATGCAATTTGCTTTACTCTAGGTACCCTATCTACTGTTTTTTAATGTGCTAAAAACTTTAAAATGGAATTTTCGTTTAACTTTGCTTTGTTTTTTTTAAATAAATAATCTTAATGTTAAACAAAAATTGAACTGATATACGAGTATAATTAAGAACTACCCGCCTTTGTATTTATTTTATTTTACTAAAACGAATTACTTAATTAACTGTGTTTTTGTTATTATTAAAGTTATTTTATTTCAATACAAATAAAAATTTAACTATTGTGTTTCTTTTATTTAACGGCTGGTCAATCAAATAGCTGTTAAATCTGCGTTTAAAGTTCAAACCTTGTCTGTGGCAGCCGCTAAGGTTAGACGTGTTTTTATGCGTTCGGCAATTTTCGTTTGTTAAAAGAAATGGACCAACGAATTTGATCAAATTTTGCGTAAAAATTGAAATAGAGTGTAAAAAAGTGTGTGAAATGTTAACAAAGACCTATGGTGAGTCTGCTATGAGTTAAACAAGGGTTTACGAGTGGTATTAGCGTTTCCAAGATGGCCGTGAAGATGTTGAAGATGACGAACGCCCCGGACACCCCAACACATAAACAACCGATGAAAACGTGGAAAAAGAAAGAAATGGTTACGAACGATCGCCGACTCACAATCAGAGTAGTCGCTGATGATGTTGGCATATTGATTGGCTCATGCCATGAAATTTTTTCGAATATTTGGGCTATGAAACGCGCGGCACCAAAATTTGCTCCAAAATTTTTGCACTTTGAACCAAAACATAAATTGCTTGTTCATTAATTTTTGGCCAAAAGCAATACTGTAATGATGCCCCACCCTTCATATTGTCCAGAGGTGGTTCCGTGTGACTTTTTCCTATTTCCAAAAATAAAGAAAACCTTAAAGGGCCGTCGTTGTACAAGCAAAGCGCATCGCTAAAAGAGCTAAAGATTATCCCAAAGATCGAGAGAAGTGTTTCGAATATTGGAAGAAGTTCTGGCACAAGTGCATAATACCTAATAGGGATTATTTTGAAGGCGACAACAGTAATGTAGACGAATAAATAAATATTTTATGCAAAAAATTAAAATTCCCATTATTTTCTGAACACAATTTTTTTATAAAACACCCATTGGTGAGTTTATTTTATAGCAATCTAGTAATTGAACACTAATAAACTATTTGATTTTAACTTACAATAAATTAATACGGTTTTTGAAAATTACAAAATATTTATCCTACGATATTAATTTTGGTTGTGACAGTGAACGGAGAAATATTATTTTATTTATTTATGTGCACTAATTCAAAAGGTTTGATTGCTTTAATCTTCTAGTTAGACCATCATTATCAAGGAGCTGGAGAGCCTCAATGTGGACATATTGTTGAAGTCTTTGTTCATGACTATGAGCATAATTTTTGATGACGTTGTCAACAGTTTCTACATTTAGATCCTTACGCAAGTTGTCATTACGGATGCACCAGGGTGCATTATCAATACCACGAAGTACGTTATATTGGAGTTTTTGAATAATTATTATATTGCTTTTGCTGGTACAACCCCAGTACAAGGACTTGTTGATACAAGAGTAGCTTGTTGTGTATTGACAAGGCTAAGTATCTACCTAATAGCCAGTAAATTTTTCTGTACTTTAGACTCAGTTTGGCTTGTTTTTTTTTAACATTTGGCTTCTACCTGAGTTTTGCATCAAGGGTCATGCCAAGATATTTCACTGTCTTCTCGTACGGAACTATTTGTTGATTTATGTATACGGGCTTCTGCTCTATACGTTTATTGGTAAAGTCGATATGCACGGATTTAGTTTAATTTAGCTTTATGCGGCACTTAGCTGTCCAGCGTTGTATTTTCTGTTGTTATTGTCGCCAATAGTCAAAATTGCAGTATCATCAAGAAACGTAGAAACAATATTTTCATTCCATGCCAGTCACTAGTGTATGGGAGTAAGCGAATTTTCTTCAGTTCAGAATAAGCGTCCTATTATTTGACTCTGTAGTAACGCTCTGATATGTATGATTGCAGGATTTTCGAGTATTATACAGGAAGGAACATTTTAAGTTTATGGTTCAGTCCCTCATGCCAAACTTTATTGAAAGCTAGTGCTACATCAAGGAAAATTGCTGGGCATACCCTCTTTTCTTTTAATAATTTTTTAGTGACATTAGTGATTCTATGCACCTGAGCAATCCTAGAGTGTGGCTCCCAGAACCAAATTGATGACCTGGAATAAGATGTTTCTTTTCAATGATTGGTTTTATTTTTTCAATAGAATTTTTCAAACAATTTGGACATAATCGGCAGCAATGAAATTGATCGATATGATGTGGCTTCATGGGGTGGCTTTCCAGGTTTTGGTATCATAATAACTTCAGCCGCTTTCCGTAATAATGGTACATATTGTATTCTAAGGAATGTGTTAATCAGATAAGTTATTTTAACCAATGCTTTCGTTGGTACGTCTTTAAGTATTTGGCCAATGATCAGGTCAAACCCAGGAGCTTTTTTCGGGTTCATGTTATTTTTAATTTCTTTTTTGACTTCAGTTAGAGTGACAAATGGTATTTCCATAACTTCTTGATCAATAATGTTAGGTAGTAAAATGTTGTCATCCACTGTATTAGGTTGAAAGAATCTCTTCAAGATGTTCACCTAATCTGGATGCTTTCTGTTCATTATTTCTAGCCCAGCTTCCATCAATTTTTTTTAATTGGGGGTGTTTGCATGATAGGCCTCTTCAGACTTTTGCTCGACTTCCAGAGTGAATATTCAGTACTGGAGTCATTTAGGAGCTCACGGAGAAATTCACTTATACATAGTGTCATTCTTAATTTCATTTTTTAACTAAGTCTTGCGGGGCTCTGATTTGATGCCATTTTTTTCTCCCTTTTCTTTTTTCAGAAATAAGTTGTAGTATTTCTTTTGGATAATTATTACCTTTCAGTTTTCTACTAACTTCAGGTGTCTGGATGTCATAGATCAGCTTTTCCACCTCGCAGTGTAGCTGATCTTTGGATTGTAGTGGGACTGTTAATTCAATTCTTTCATCAAACATGATTCTGAGACTTTCCCAAACGGTCTATTTGCTAGTCGGATATGGATTATTTGGCTTTGTGATAATGTGTTCACTTAGAGTTAGGTGAATAATCCGAGTTTATCTCTAAATAATCCTCTATTTGTATGTAATTGCTCGTTTTTTATGATAAAGAAATCAATCAGACCAGGAATCTTGTTTGGGTCGGTAGGCCAGTATGTGGGTTTGCCCCTTGATATACTTGAAAGAATTGTGCCGAACTCACAAGCCAATAGCATAAGCACAATACTTCAAAAGTCTCTCCAACTAGAAGTAAATCCTTATGACATTGACATTATGCGAAGAAATCAGCGACGGAATTTACTGGTCATTGAAGTAGAAGCTGCAAGTCTTGTCACAAATTGCTCAGTACGACACAACGGCTAACTACACCTTTGAGGTTCTAGAAAATATTCTTGGCAATCGCTGTTCCTTTGGATTAAAAAGGCAAGAAAGAAATAATTCCCTCTCACAAACAACAAAGAAATCAGCGTGTTAGACCCTTATCGTCACGGTAGTACTGTAAAGCGCGGAAACATGAATTATTTCTATAGCGGACGAAAATGACTTTGGTGGTTCTGAGAAAAGTGGATGAACGGAATTCGAATGCAACTACTAACTGAGTGGGCATATAGCAACAATGAATATTTCAATGTCTTCGAATCCATTCCGGAGTAAAGAAATACCTCGCTCTAGATTGCACTTCAAGTATAAAAAAAATATTGGCTTAATTGATGTCAAGGCACTAGAAAGGTCTTAATTTGGTGAAGTGTTGGTCAAACACGGACTTTAGCGTCATCTGAAGTTTTAGCAAAATTAGTATTTATGGCTATCTTAAGGTTGATACTGATAATATACGTTAGATGGCGATTAAATAGCTTCCACTTTTTTGTTTTCAAAAATAAGTTATGAACAGATTTTGATACAATTATTTTATGGAAAACGTATTTTTCAGACATTTTCAAAAAACAAAACTTGTCCAAGGGTATATAAGTTTTCTAGACATTTCAGCTTTAATCTGGAGTGTGATGGGCTCGGGAGCAACTGTGAGTGTTGTTCTGAAAGCACCTATTATATTAGATGCTTGTTTATCTTTGATCTGTATACGAAGCCTAAATCCGATTATCGTTAGCTAAAGACCTCATCTCGGTCCTATGGCATGGTATGAGAATATACGCGAAGAAAGCTGTGCTCAGTTCATTTACAACTGAAAACCTTATTATGTCATCCCAACAGATTTAGGTGACAGTTGAAGTTTAAAAATCTTTCACTAAAATTGAGACTCCACTTTCAGGAATTCATACGGCTTTAAGTGAGCTTTGTGGTGAGCCGACAATAGACCGAAATAAAATGCCCCTAAGTGCCCAGGGTAAGCTGTTTCGGTGAACTCATAAGACATGACGCACGATCAGGAAGGGCAAGGTATAGTGCTTGTGTCAGATTTCTTAATGAAGGTCGTTAAGCGACGTATGAGGAAATATCCTACCGGAGTTGTGACAACACCTGTTTTCCTAATTTTAAAAAATAAGTTTTGGATACCAGAATACTATTGAAACAAAGCTGGATGTGATCCCACATTTCACATAATTCGGCTGATTCCAGCAATTTCAATGTCTGTTTTCAAGTCGGGCTTGTTGGCATAAACTTAAACTTAATAGTCTAGGAGAAAGTCTAAAAGTGTTAAAACACGAGAGTGAGTCATACAATTGACAGGACCATTTCTAGCGTAAAACTGTAGTTCGTATTCTATAAGCCGTTGTGGCAAGTGGTATCGTACAGCTGATACTATATATCCTCCAAGCCTCATGGAGCGATAGCTGTGTCTATTGACTGTAACCCACTTGCTGGCATCATTTCGGAAAAAGTACGACCCAATGATACCACCGGGTTGAAAACTATACCAAACATATAACTTTTTCATATACAACTGCGGCCTCTGTTGGAACATTTCCGGCTGTTGTGCCTTGTCACTGAAGATGTTTTTTTTCGGTTAAAATCCGGATCTTATTCTATCAGCCCAATCAGTGAAAGTTCAACATTCACGATGGTCATTTGACTCTAGCGCTTGAAGTAATACGATCTTATATGGACCTATAGTCTTTTCAGAAAATACGCTACGGTGCACAATCAACATCAATAAATGCGACTCGCATACAACCGTAATATTACGGTTACTTCACTTCTAGAATTTCCTAAATATTATGGAGTGAATATATCTTGATTCTTGAGGCTTCTGCTTTAATGCTTGCAGGGCTAGCTCGCTACGTTTTACACGATGGACAGGTGGTAAGTACCTATCTTTACTTCTTCTGTTTACGCTAAGTGCTGCCATCTTGTGAAAACCGCTCTGATAGTGGCCAATCAGATCGTTGATAGCGTGTGAAATTCCAATACGACCAAAAACTGAGGCAAAAAATACTGCTATGTCCCAAAGGCCGTAAAAATTGTTGGTCATTCGTCAAAAACGTTAGAAATTCTGCCTCATCCTCCATCTCAACGTTCATTTACAATGGCATTCCAGCTGTCAGCTCTTTGAACAAGGCCAATCTGCTTGCTGCACACTTTGCGGATAGCTCAACACTCCCAGATTGTGCTTTGTCCCCGCCTACACTTGAGTGCGTCGAATCTACAATGGGACGAATCTACTTTCGCACTCGTGTAGTAGCAAGAGTACTTAAAGATCTCAACATGCATAAATCCGCTGGTCCGGATGGTATATCTCCCCTTCTTCTGAAGAGGTGTTCTTCCACGCTGGCAAAACCACTGCGTAAGCTTTTTCATCAGTCCTACTCTTTAGGACCCTTTCTGAGCAGATGGAAAACAGCATTTGTCCAGCCCGTCCCTAAGAAAGGCGAATCTTCGTCTCTCTCTTCCTACAGACCCATTGCACTTCGTCCCTTCTTTCTAAGGTCATGGAAACGCTGATAAACCGTCAGTTCATGAAATATCTCGAAACACGAAAACTTCTCAATGACCGTCAATATGGTTTTCGTAGCAAGTGGTCCACTGGTGGCATGTCTCACCGAAAAGCGGAACCAAAGCGTACATCAATCTGGCGAAAGCAAGATAGTTGCACTTGATATTTCTAAGGCATTTGACAGAGTTTGGCATCAGGCTCTCTTGTCGAAAATGCGTGCTTTTGGGATCGATGACTCCCTTCTTCAATTGATTAGAAATTACCTTTCGGAACGTTCAGTTCAAGTTCTCTTGGACGGATTCAAATCTGATATTCACAAAATAAATGCTGGTTTGCCACAGGGCTCCGTTCTGTCCCCGACACTCTTTTTAATTTTCATTAATGATCTCTTGTCTGCCACTTCTAATCCAATATATTCCTTTGCTGATGACAGTACTCTCTGCTTTTCATATCCGTTCCCAGACTCACGTCCCTGCTCCTCGGCTGTAGAACGGGAACGGCAGCGTATGTTAAGCTCGTTAAATTCCGATATTAATAGCATAACCAATTGGCGAACTATCATTCGAGTGGAATTTAATGCTTCCAAAACTCAATGCTGTCTTATGTCATTAAAGCGAAATCCCAATACCCAGCCATTATCCGTGAATGGCACTTGCATCGTCGAAACCGATAAACTTTCCATTCTCGGTATATGTATCAGTGACAACTTACGTTGGAATGACCACATATTCGATGTCGTCAAAAATGCTACGAAATGTCTGGGATTACTTAAGCGATGTAAGAAATATTTTACCTCCTCTGATCTGGCCACAATATATAACGCCCAAACCTGGAGTACGATGCCCACATCTGGTCAGGTGCTCCTAAAAAATCTCTGCACCTGCTAGATAGGATTCAAAACCGTGCGATAAAACTCATTGGTGATACTAATACCAGTCAATCAATTGACACCCTCGAACACCGACGTAATGTCTCCTGTCTCACATTGTTTTATCGCTATTTCCACCGCCAGTGCTCCATTGAAATCACCGTAACACCCGTCTCGCTATGAATGGTCATCAGTATACCCTCAAGCCCATTTTCGAACGTACTCTAAAATATCGTGATTCTTTCCTGAGCCATACAACTCGCTTATGGAATGCCCTGCCGATCTCTGTGTTTCCTGGTCATTATAATTTACAAACATTTAAAAACAATGTACATCGGTAACTGTCTTTTCTTCGTTCCTAAAATTCCTTCGCCTTTGCTGTGTACGAACATTTTAAGGGTACCCCTTGAGCGCGCGCTGAAAAAAAAAAACGATATAGGCGTTTTTGTATGGTGTTTTCTTAAGAGCTGCCGAATAAAATGGCAGCAATTAAGTTTGAATGAAAATTGTTTATTATTACGAATAATCCTTTATGAGGTTATATTTGAACACGATTTCAGACACATGTCTTTCTTCACTGCCTTTGATGAAGCGCATTCTCTCGGTCTAATTTTGGGACATTTTTTCTTAGATTTGAGGCTCTACCTTAACAATAATGAGCTAAATACTAACTTCCAAAGCCTGGATTTTATAATTTTCTGTATATCGTATACACCAAAGGCTTTACAAAGCCTCACAAAGCACACTATCACTGTGGCCAATTCACAGAGGTATTCGGTGATATATTGTTGCCGTCGCTGCCTCGAGTTCTCGGTAAGGCAATAGGGAATAGCATGTACCACTATCCTGCTAGAACTACATAGCGTCCGCATTAAAGTTGTTCATATTTCGAATATTGTAATTGTAGCGGCAAATCCTTTGTTTGTATAAATGTGACTCTCAGTGCTCGCTCCCACAGTTTATGAATGGCACTTCTAGGGAACTAAACCGTTTGCATTGCAGAAAACTATAGCATGCTTGGTATCGTTGGAAAGGTCTTGACATGAAGTTATCTTTTCGCAAAATTTTCTACAAATTGGGCGAATAAAGGCCTACTGTATTGACTGGCGATCGACACCGAATTCAGAATTCCAGATCTTTCGCCACACCTTTACAGTTTCTTCTGTACTTACGTACTTTCGTATATTACGTTGACGCATTGTTGGCCTTGAATCATGCAGAGTGTATACGGTACCCAAATTTGGTACCACAATATAAAGTATAGTTGGTCGACGACGGGGACGAAAAAAGTCGCGTTGAATTTCGCTAATTGAAGACCGAACAGCGTAAGTTTAGGTGATACAGAACCGTTCGTCTGGTATAAGTCAAACAATATTCAACATAAATATAAAAAAGCTGTTAAAAATGTACCACAACGGCAGTTATCCCTATTGGGACATTTATCAGTAAAAAAACACTCCTTACAAAAGGCAGACTCTTTGTGGAATTTAGACCATCTCTTTTCTCACACGTAGCTACGAGTGTAGTTGGAAAAGTGGAGGTAGCATAAAGCTAATCTCAAATTAGCTCATATCCGACTTTTCTGCTAACTTGTCATAGTTAATGTATGATCATGTCAAAGATGTTCGTCCTTCGAGCTGAACTCGCAACTTTACTTTGAAACAAAGAGCTTATTGAAATTGTTCCGAGTTGAATGGTGTGAGTATAAATACATAAAATCCAAACACGTTTTGATGCATATTAGCACTCGTTGTTTTTGTTGTTCTGATTCAAGATCGTTGAACGAAGTTCTTGTATTTTATGAAAAATATCACAGGTCCTTGTTTCGCAAGAAAGTGTTATTGGCACTCCAGACTATCATACCGACATTTCCAAATACCCAGAAGGTGTTTTTGATTTGGCTCTATTGGTGAGTCAAGGTAATAAATTTTAAATGATATCCATAAGGAAAAAAAAATATTTTTTTAGATCCACATTCTTCAATAGATATACTGGTTAAATTTTACTGGAAATGCGTACTCCGAATTGAAGTTTTAATTTTTTTCAAACTCTTTGAGACCTGCTGCCTGTTATTCCGAGAACACGGATCAACGATTTCAGTTAGGTCATACTATTCCATTCTATGTATTTGAGATCTGTGGAGGAGATAATTTAAAAAAAATATATTTAATCAAAAGATCTTCGATTTAACAAATTTGAGTAGAACGAATAGAATTAATTCAATCGTATATTTAAGTAAATTTAGGCTCCGTTTAGGTTCAACTACCCCACAGTTCTAACAACGCACTGCGAACAGAAAAATTCATAAATTAAATCGAAAGGCGTCATTGAAGTATCTGCCATCTAGACAGGGGAATGATATGTCGCGAAACCAATGTGGTTTTCAGAAGCATTCAGATTTTCATAAATTATCTACCCTGCGGAAAAATCAAATTGATAATACCTGTTATTTTTAAATAAACCTCATAATTTATATTATTATTTAATCTGAAGACAAACGTTTTTGTACATTATCGTATTTTAGTGATAAACACTATGACGTCTTTAATTTAAATAGCTTAAATGTATTTTAGTACAAATTGAAACCTTAGTTTAAGTTGCTTGCCTGTTACCACTTTAAAACAACAAATGAAACCTCTGGCGCTACGAGTATATCTGAGACTTGTGCAACAACCGCCCACTTTAATATAAAATCTATCCACCAACCATTTATAGTACTATCATGTTCATGAACCACTTGCTGATCGTACACTTTCGTCCATAAGATATAGGCCACTTCTATTTCTTTGATTGTAATCATTTTTTTTTCCAAACCATTTACCTATAAATTGACTGTTAAATGGATGCACCCAATGGGTCATGCCAAAAACTTCCTGATTAAGAGAAGTTGTAGTATTTTGCAATGGTTTTTAATATTTCATACCCTATTAGAATTTAGTACAAGCTAATCCTAAAATGGTCAAAAAACAGGTGCGAGCACAAAAGTGTGGCAGTTGCGTTTATCTCCTCATTCCACCGAACAAGAAAGACTGGAATATATGTATACTTGAAGTGAATTAGAAAAAAGTTGCAGGACTTTAGCCAAAAGCATCAATTAGAGATCTAAGCTGAATATATTTTTTTTTAATAACTTAAGAAGTGGACATATTTTCATCCTCCTCCTATTCAGAGTTGAGTGTCTTATCTCTTGCAATTCTTTATTTTTGTCTCATCATAACCAATCACCCATAAAATTTGACCGATCAGTTCTGTGTCTCACTGTATTAACGAAATCGTAATTAGTACTGCTTCATTGACGGTTCTAAAATTGTTGCTATTTCTTTAAAAACTCGGATAATTCGTTAAATGTGTTCTATATTAATAGCTGGTGAATCACTAACGCAACGAGACCACTGCTTGCGGAGAGAGTTTGTGGATTTCGCTTTTGAGCAGGTTCAGGTCGATCATTATTTTCATCGAAAATCATTTCTAGTTACCATGCTCACTTCGGTTCAACGGACTTATGAACAAGCAAACTTGCCGTTTCTGAAGAGAGCCACACATAGAAAAGATCCATGATACTCGATTACGTGGTTTGGTCATGGCATCAACGGTACTTATTTTTTAAAAAATGAGGCCCGATTGCGTGCAATAGTCGATAACAGCGTGACTGGACGTTAATCAGTAATTATCTCTTCGAAAATATGGACGACATTGATTCGGACCATATGTAGTTCCACCAGTACGGTGCCACATGCCAACTGAGGACTCGACATATAGAATTATATCGTACAATGAGCCAGGGATCTTGCAATTTGTCGCTAGACTATGTTCTTTGACGTATGTATATTAATAAACCGCAAACTATTCAGGCCTTGGAAGATAATATTCCGCATATTATTGGGGCCTAAATTATGATAGATCAACAGGATGCGGTTCGTCGGTAGTAATATACGAAGGCAAGGACTTTGCGATGGGTAAAGTATCTGGGGTTGGGTATACGAGTACTTATAAAGAACGGGTGTTCTATTATGTCATTGGTCAATTTCTAATGTTTACGCAAAAAAAAGTAAATTTACGGGTTACGAGTACATTTCATGTTTTTTGTTATCTTAGTTACTTTGGACGCGTCTGGTAAGAACTTGGCAGCGCGAAAAACGTCTGGCGTTCATATTTTTGTAATCTAGAAGAGTTGAACTATGTTTCGAGAGAAAATCCAATTTCCAATAAAAATTAAATGGTTATCTCCCCTCGTCCTTTTGGCCATAATTTCGCATTTTAATAGTGCTGTATTTTCTTCGTGAGCCAGTGAGGACTGCCAGACTGCCTTATTTGATATCGCACTAATACTCGTAAATACTACCTATGAATGTACACATTTTTTGGTTATCCTTCACTGTCAAATCTATACTGCGGGCTCTTGGTCTATATTGCCAATATATCGCCAGAGTTGAACTCAAATTAAGTTTTACATGATCATTTGAACAGAAGTGTGTGTGAAATGCCATTATCGTCACTGGGATGCTTTCCTCACCAACCGAATGATACCTCGAATAGAATTCCAACGACAATAACATAGTTTGGTGGTCGTTATCTGAATATAAGTTTGTGTCAAATTACTTTGATCACGTATCATTTCAAATTGAAGTTGTTATTACAGGAAGGATCATATTATGCGTACAGCAGCATCCTAATAGCAACATTACAGTGAGGCATAGTTTTGGGGGTTTACCTGTCACTTACGTACGTCTCTTGTCACAAATGTCGAATTTGAGTCAAATATCATTGTAAAGAAGTAGCAGGTATTGATTCAAAAGCCTTTGGGTACACATAATTTTAAGCACGAGCAAAATGCTGCACCAGAGTTAATCAATCTTAGATCCCCTCTTCATGCGTATGGTGCAGATTGCGAGATCTATGACATAACTTGTCCATACTCTTTATCAAGCAGTCGGAAACACTTAGTTTGCCTGTCTTAATTCCAGAGAGTCATGCATTTAGAGTCACGTTGTGAGCTTTTAGTACGTGAAGAAATACCTTGTATCAATCCGCATTAAGGCTTAACTCGTTAACATCAACCTGATACGTGCTGAAGCCTGTATAGAGGAAAAAAGCGATTCTACCAAAGAAAGTTTTTAATATCTTCTCGTCAAAACTATGAGCTATTTTGATGCCAAAATAAAGGAATGCCATTTGTTATAACAAAAACTGGACAACAGGTTTGGAAACGAACTTCGTCTAATTATCTTTGCGGGGGAATATCACTATAACCAGCACATGGTTTTTCACTTTAATATTCACAAGGTGGATATTTTGATGGTCATCGAATCATCAACTAGGCTATTCCTGTTGCGATTGACGCATAAGCAAGTACTCCGGTATAATTCTAGATGTCCGAACATTCCGAGTGGCAAATATAGACATAAACTACTACCCAATCGCAGTTAACTCACATCTGAAACTTGTTCTAGGGAAAATTCTTAGATAACACTCTCTTTAGTGCACTATAATGAGGCATCATACTTCTTGACATCGCCATCGAGATCTTTTCTTCCGCATTGTGCGAATGTGTGATACAATTTATCAACAATCTCATTGGCTTCTGAAAGCGCAGTTCTGGGGACGGTAAGTATAGAGATCCTAAGGAAAATTTATAGAGTTTAAATCGATATTCACAAGCAATTTATCCATTTGAAACTGCACACGAGTATGACAGTACTAATAGAGGCGGCCTAGACATAACCATGCCTACACATTTTATTTCAGTCAAACTCGTCAGATTCTGCAAAATGAGGACGAAGAAGGCTCGCTGCTCGGGTCGGTTAAGGTCGGAGGAAAACTCATCAAAAGCTTTGATGTTTTTCGACTTAACGGACATAGGTAGAAATACGCTGTTATGTGATTTCTTAAACACCAGATGTATAAATCTGTTTCTACAACTACGGACACTTACGCCCGCTGATAATATTGAAATATGTCGATGATCACTGCGAACATTTGCAAAGTTTGGAAGAGCTTCTTCATTCTTGCAGTTTAGCTGTTAGTAAGCCGAATTAAATGTTTTACTACCAACAAAAGAGTAGACATAACCTTGTCGAGTCCCATCCCAACCCAACCTCCCTTCTAATCATTTATTCTCTTCATCATTTCATTTACAAAAATTACTCCAAAAAATTGTTTGTCAAGTGGAATGTGCTGTCTGAACCTAGAATTTCCTAGGGTGTGGTTAAGACCATTTTATTGTTCGTTCTGTTGTTGAGCTCTTTAATGTTATACGGCAGTAGAATATAGTCTGACTTTCTTACAATCAGCAGCCCATAAATTTATCACTTGCGGTAACAATAAATATTTGTTTTGGAACAAAATTGAACAAACATACAAGCGAAGTACCATGTTATTTCTTTTCGGATTGTTTTTTTTTTTTTACTTTGATAAGAAAGTCAAACAAACGTCTATTTAAATAAAAAACATTTTTCTCATTTTACTAAAAAAAATCTTGGCTGAGAATAGAACAATTTTAAAACAATTAAACTAACAAAAGATACACTTCATGTTCCACGATAAGTAGAGTATCCAAACGGATTCAATAGCAGCGGTATATGGTAGTGCTGGCCAAATTCACACTCCACAATAACTTCGATAAATGGATAGAAACTCTTAACCTTGTTTGATTGGAAATATTGACGTACATCAAAGCTCAGTTTAAAGAAGCCTCCTTGGAATTGTTCTGAGGGTAGAAGCTTGGCAACTCGACCATCTTTGTCGGACTCGCCTTGACCAACTGGCTGCCAAACATCGTTTACCAACTGGTAAACCGTCACAAGGACATTGTTAACTGGTTTTCCTAATGACGTGTCAAGGATGTGAGTGGACAGAGTTTTCGCTCCCGACGTATCAACTGACTTCACTTCACTGAAGTCCTAAAATTAGAAAAAAAATCTAGTTTTTGAAACCGAATATACATATAAAGAGAAAAACGAGTTATTTACCTGACCAGTCTCGATGCGGAGGCGAACTCGTTCCCAGTTGCTCATATTGAATACTGTAGACAAATTTTCAGGAAAACCTTAAAGCTGAAGTGAAGATCAAGAATTGGTTTGCCTGATAAATCAGCGTTATCTGCCCGGTGTGTTTACCAATTATATATTTCCTTGATAAGAATTATTATTTCATGGTTTCTTGGGTAATCTTTGCCGTGAATCTTGACATACTCGTTTGGTCTTATCGTGTTGTTCGTTCACTTTGTTCGTCACTCCTGCACGTCATTCCTTAAAGATATGGTAGTTATCATCACTTGATTTATCTTTGTATTATTGCGGTCTTGTATTCATTGCGATTTACATTGTTTATCAACTTGTATGTATAATTAAGATAATATAGAAAGCATTAATTCATACTAACTGAACATTCCAATATAGTCACATACTCGAATTCAAGTAAACGTTTCTTGAGTCACGAAATAAAATACGAATTTAAAAATGAATCGGTCTGGGTAAGCTCATTTCATGACCCCGTAAAGTTAAATTCTTTCTTTTTTTTAGATTACATGTTAAAACTTTTGCAGCGAAAAGATTGGCCTTAGTGAATAACATTCATAGGTCTGCACAGGTCTGGGACTCGACTAATAAAGTTGTACCTACGGCTCAGCCTTTGGCTAACTGTTCTAGTTCAGCAGTCCAAGATGATTAACCTCCCCTTCCCTTTGTATGTGCCACCACAAGGCGTCATTTCTCTGGGTAGAAATCGAAACATCTTCCTGTACAAACGTTCATCTTTGTACATTTCTAAGTAGATTCCCTGTACAGCTCATAGTTCCCTCTTTAAATTTCTCTCTCAAGGCCGTTAGTGCAAACGGGACCAAAAATCGTTTGAAGAATCTTACGTTCAAAACAACCAGGGGTATCTAGCTTTACTAACGTAAATACTTCTGCACCATAGGAAAGAACTATGATGATAAGTGTTTTATATACAGCTTGTTTAGTGTTTCATGAAAGCCCATATTACTAGGTTGCTTCCTAGGCCAAAGAAACATCGATTGGAAATTGTTGACAGCATATACTATGTTTTGCTTCATTCACAGCTTCATTATGGTAACCGTAAATTGGACTGAAATATTTAGATAAACAATAAGGTACAGAGTTTCTGACTCATCATTATGTAAAATTTCAAATACTCTGAAAAGGCCTGAATCTCCTAGATAATAAGTTCTTTTCTCTACAGTCCCATGCCTTAAAGGTACTCTTAATATACCAGTTAGTCATAAGTAACAGACTCTTGTAGTTTTAGGAGTCATTAAGCTTTTTGGCAGTTACTTAGCGTCATTCAAAATTCGGCAATTTTATGATTTTTATTCATTCCCATTTTGGATCTGATGTGGCTTGATTATATATTCAGGCAGGTGACATGAATTATGTCTTAATACATCAAGTGCTGCCAGATAAATGGAAAATTAACTTTTCAATCACTCGTTTATTGCTTTAGATCTACTTATTTAAATAATTTCCGAGACAGTTAGCATTATTGGAGGAGTTATATTAAGACTCCTGCAACATAATACGAATACATACTCGTATATTGCGCGCTGAATTTCAAATCTCAAGATCTACGATGAGAGAAAGAGTTCATATAAAAAAAGGGTATCTTGGGGTCGAGCCCAACAAGATAGTCAGATGCATGAAGTACCCTTCATCAACCTATAACATCGTTCCGTATACTGACGGCAAGATTTCAGAGTAGGGTTAGAAAGATGACCATTATACATACAGTGCTACACATCCATAAAGGCTTCGGCAGAGAATGAAAAAGGCAATTTCTATAGTCAACAAGGTACCACTTACAATACACTGTTCAACCGTAAGATCGGTATCATGCGAGAGTTTCCAACGTACGACAACACCGTGCTCAAACAAGTGGTGAGCGTTAACTGTCATCGAAATGAAAATAGCCAGCGGTTTGTTGAGTTCCACAATGTCAATATTCATTTGAATATCTAACTTGCAACAAGATCAACTGGATCTCATCTCGTTTATACCTCATATCGAACTATGTAGGCCGCCACATGCATAGATACACAACAATTTAGAAACTGTACAAGTTAGGTCAAGTTTGCTTTGCTTTTGCATCTGTTTTCAGCAGCTGTGTAGACTTGTTTTTTTTTTTTCTAAATACGCACATACGAGTAGGAATCAGTACTAAGGGAATAATTGAGTAACTTACTTTACCAAAAGTTCACATTGCAGCTGACTCAAGAGCAGATAAATCCGAACTTGCAATCTAGTACATTGTGAAAAGGAATCTCTGAAGTTTTCGAAAATGACTAATTTTTTGAAGCAAAAAGTTTGCGAACAGCGATAAGAAATTTGCAACGGCAATCTACATTTAAAAACAAAAAGAAGGAAAACGAAAGAAGACGCTCTAGCCCGTCCTGTCTAACGCATAAAGAGTGATTTTCGGGAAAGTGAGATGAGGATGAGGGATAATCTTCAAATCACAGGGAAAGTGCAGTTTCGTAGGTTACAGAAGTGGATGGGCTAAATTTGTTGTTACTTAGATAATTCTAAACAGCATCAAAGAACGATCAGTTTCAACTTAAAAACAATGGAAACTTTACCGATCTTTACAGCGTAGTACAAGTGCAGACCGCTGCTCCATCTGCTTTTTATTGCCTTGGGAAAAGTTTTTGACGACGTGGATTGGGGCATCATTTGGTACTCGTATGCTTTGCGCAGGAGGGGTACTCCTGGCAAAGTCATTGCTATTTTAAAGGCTATTTATTTAAGTGCAAGTTACTATGCTATATAAAACAATAGGCTTCCAGACTCTTTTAAAGTCCAAAGTGGAGTACGACAGGGCTACATTTTATCACCACTTCTCGTTTTGGGATAATAAGAGGTCGCAGTGAAATCCAACCTCCCAGCTATCGTATAGGACTACAATGATTCAAAACTCAGCAAAGTAGCGCTAAAGATAAATGCCTTCATAGTCAAAGCCAATGCAATGGCGCCACCGAACATGATGTTAGCAATAAAATTGGGAGAGAATGCTGTTTGAGGTCTTGAAAAACATCGCTTACGCTACTAGGACCAAACTTCTACAGCTTCGCTCCAATGTAAAATCGATACTTTTATGTGGAAAAAGAACAAGGAAATTTGAACGTGTGAAGGAACTGCCAGGAATAGAGAAATGATTTTTCTTTCTTGAAAGAGCATCCATTAGACATCAACAAAAGTTTAGACGGAACAGGAATGACTGCGACTGTCTTTGCATTCAGGGGCTGCCCCGAAACTATAAAAATAAAACAACCAGCGAGCTTCTTCTATTTCACCTAGCCACTAAAGGGATGAAACGCCGCCTTGAAATGAACTGAATTATGTTTCTCCCACCGTTTGCCATATTTTCGTCATTGAATTCAGTGAAGTCTTTAAATTGATTTTTTAAGGTGTTCATTGCTAGCTTCGTTGTTCCATTAGCTGTCGATATTGTTGCGAGAGATTTTTAAGTTTGTTGCTGTTGTTGTTTCCGCTGCCGAGACTTGCTAGGCTGTTCCCTCGCCTTTCTCTCCGTTTGCTTGATTTAAGTTGCGGGCGCCAGTTGTTGCAGATGCCTCTCTAATTGTTCTATATTACCATCAGATTTGAGTGCAGCCACAATGACCCTATGTATTAGATTTCACCTTGTGATCAATTCTTTTTAGCTGCTGGCTGCTCACAACTACTGGCAGCTTTTCGGTTGATACGGATAGGGAAGACGTTTCGCAATGCAGCTAGTTGACCTTAGCTTCCTCCTTGTCTTTGGTGTTCTGCCATTCTTAATTGTGGGTGTTGCATTCATTACCACTTTCACTGGGGCAATTTTTTAAATAAATTAATAATTGGCTGTCCTTTTCTGAATATGCAGTCACTATGATGGTTTTTCCATTATTTTGACTCGTAGTATAGTTTTACAGAGGTTACCAATTTGAAATCCTTTTAAACTTCTTCAAGCTTTTCATATGGGCAGGGGTGGAATATTTTGTGGTGAAATCATAGTTTTTGTCTATGTGTATGTTAGTTAGCTCAGTAAGGGGTAGTATGTTTTCAACGGCAGTATATTAACTTAAACCTTTCACATACGTAGCGTTTTATATAATAGTATTTTATTGCGTCATCACCCTAATTCGTGACATTTATTCAATAGAAATAACATAGGACGCAGCGCCCTGCTATGGTATATGCGTCGATTCACTGCTTAACGTTCTCAATAGTTCTTAAGTCGGAGCTAATGCTCTAAAGGCAAGATGGCCCTTAGCGATAATGTATCCAGAATAACAAACTTCTTTGGACTAAGCATGTCACATTAAAAGCCTCCAAGACCAGAATCTTAACCAGAAATGCAAGGAATCTCGGGCTTTCATGGCAGGCTTCAAAACCGATTAAGACCCTGGAGTCTTATAAGGTAGGACAGCCTTAGATTTCACTCCCCATTGGGAAAACCTGCGTCTGTCTTCCAAACGAAGATATACGCAACCCTGATAGCAATGAACTACATAAGTACATATATACATTGTGAAGAATCGAGAGCGGGAGAAGTCTTTGTGTCTATTGCTACAGCCAATCGGCGCTTGGAGTGTTATTGATTCCTTTCATTACTTTCAAGCCAGTTCGAGAATGCAAGTCTTACCTTAACGTAGTTGGATGGGTGGATACACTTGTTTTGCTCAGAGAAGAGTTTTTCAGTACCCAAATTTGCTTTAGAATTATCTGCATCTTCAGTTTGTTCTTCTATTGACAGTTGGGTTTTATGTGAGCATAATTACAGATGACATAAATCTCCTAGATGCCTGTAACCCAAGAGAAAACGCTTACCTAAGTGTCAAAAAGACCGCTGACTTTTCTGTTGTTCCTTGTAACGAAACACTACGCCTTCGCTTACCATCTAAGAGTGATAACCATTAGTGGCGCAACATCTTGCCATGCTTGCTGTGAGTGATGACAACACTGTTAAACAATTTCTGTGTGACTGCCCTTCACTAACATCAGGCTGCAGTTATTCGGCGCTGATTTAGTGAGCACTTATACTGTAGGCCTTTTATCACTGAAGCTGTGAAAGAAATTTTGGGAAAGGCTGTGAAATTCCAGTAAAAGGACAAGATCTTTGTCTGAGTGATGTATTCCATCAGAATAAAATTAATAAATCCAGGAGGACCCAAAGTGGATTAAGTGTCGTAAGATAGAGATTGGTCATTCATTTTGAAGGCAAAATCGTATACCCGTTCCCTTCCATTAGCAGATCTTTCGGCTTCAGAAACCAACCATTGCATCCAATGAAAGGCGTTTCTCCATATTCAAAATTTTACCCATGGTCTAATACGCTGAATATTCCGAGCTTTTTTAGCTGCTGATTGATATATTCTAATTAATTAGCTTTCCATCGCCGTGTGCAGTCACTGGCTGGTGGAGTAAAGCAGGGCAGGTATCTGTGCAAAAAGGAATAGATCAATTCCACTTAGGTCACAAGGACCTAAGTACAATCATTCAAAATTCGAGCAGAAGTTTAGGATGCAATTATGAGTCAGACTAGATTCCATCATTTTCGCCTAATCTGCGCTCTTTGGTATTTTTTTTCGAAACAAATGATAAGTGTTGTGCTATATTTCCTCGCTATTAGTAGATATTATGCATAAGTGGGTGAACTTCTCCTACAAGTGAGATTAGCTGATTTTCAATCAGATTCTTCGCTCCTAATTGAACTAATAACGAGTCATCAAAGAGATTGATATTCGATAATCACCATATAACACATAGATCCAGGTATTGCAGGACACCAAAAGCGAAGAATTTATTTGATGGAATTAGCTATTGAAACCCTTTTCTAAGTACATAAGCACAATCGTAATTTGTTCGTTAAGATTAACTCGGAATGTATGAAAGTAACGAATCCTATGATAAATTCCTTAGTGACGACTCTTTTTGCGCATTTGTACCCGTCAAAGTTTGTAATATATCAAAGTGCCATTTGGTCTTACTAACGTTAATACTGGTTGAAGTGGAAACTAAAACTGGCGTTATACTAAAATAAAACCTCCCTTAACATTTCATTTACACCAGCTTCAACTTCATTCCATAAAATTCTCAAAATAAATTCCATCAAATATCTAACAATATCATAAATTTATCTTTTCAGATTATAATAAAACAACAATGTCTAGAAAGAGCCTATAAGTCCGAAGGTCCTAAGATAGATTTTATGCCCGAATGTATACAAGTAAACAAAACATGGACCGTCTGAGCCTTGAGAAAGAAAAATAAACTGCCACAAAGCAAAACGAATAAAAGCCCTCATCAGCAGTGAGCCGAAAACTCCATATGTTTTGAAACCTAAAAATAAACGAGCATCGCCCATCGGAGCGCATCTAATCAGAGCAAGGATACTTTGACATAAAAAGGTTATTTACAAATGGCAAACAACGAATTCCAAATAACCACTTAATTAACTAAAGTTGTGGTCAACACGAAAGGGGCTACACAGCTAACGGAATTCGAATCGGGAGTACTATTACTAGCCATAGTTGTACTCGTATAATCGATATCCGAGCTCGAGCAGCCATGCGAGGAAATGTATTCAACGAAGCGGCACCAATCGAATCAGGCTGTTAGAAAATAATTGCGAATGTTTATAAAAGGGGATATAGTTGATCTTCGCATGAGGCAAGAGGACCCAGACAAGCCATTATGTCCCTGCTCGTTGTTCACAGCCAACAGTTGTGAAATTCATCTTCAAATCGGACTCCATTCCGACTGCTGTTTGCGGTTAGTTCTTTTTTCGCTGCTAATTACACCGGAAACCAAATACATAGTAGAAGATAAACTCTGTTGGACTGAACCGCAAACGATAGTCGATGACGACATCATTTTTTCACATTATCCTATGTATGGTGGCTCTATTACCAGCCAAAACAATCGAAGAAACCCCATTGCCAATTTTGGGCAGCAATAGCTGGTCAGCGGTGGCGGGTGGTAGTGATAGGCTTCACAGCTCGTTGATGCCTTCTACATCGGCTTTTGGCAGTGGCAGTATTAACAGAAGCAGTAGTAGTAGTAGCAGCAGCAGCAGCAGCGTCAGTTTGAATGAAAATCCTCAATTGAAGCAACAACATCATCACAATGCTAAAGCATCAACAACATCGACTATCAATCAGGAGTATTACCCGCGTGTGTTGTCGCAACAACCACCAACGCCGCCACCAGCACCCCATTTGCCTAAGCCACTTGCACAGCAGCAGCAACAACATCAGCAACTGCAACAGCAGGATATTCAGCAGCACATGACCAACGACACGAGTCCTTTGTGTGGAGGATACTATCGTGCCTCGGCCGGTACAATTCAAACACCAAACTTCCCTCGAAAGTTCCACACCCCCATTGAGTGTGTTTGGATTGTTGATGCGTCAGAGATTCATGCAGAAGCCGGACCAGCGGCTAACGTCTCCATAGTTGTATATCTGACGCAATTATACGTGCTGGGAGGACTAAAATTTACTGAATACATGTACTACAGTGATGATTATAAGGTGCCCAGTCATCGGGTTTTCCAGTTGACTGAAGACGATGTCACGAAAGTAGCCTGGGTCCAGTTCACGAGCCAATACCTTGAGATTCGTTTTGAAATGCGAACGTTAGATGGCACACATCTGAGAGCATTGGATCGTTTGTTGGACGTATACGGATTCAATATCACGTACGAAGTGGACACTAGAGTAAAACCATATCAATGCAATGCGTTGCAGTGCAGATTCCTTGGACATTGCTACGCGAATGCCCAGTACACGTGAGTAAAAGTTTTGAATTTCCTCCCGCAGACCTTACTTCCCATTCCTATTTCCTTTTCTAATTTAAGGGACAATATTTTTGTTTTATGGATCAAATTGGATCGTTTGGGGTGGAATTTTTCTGCAAATCGAATTTTTGAAATATTGATTCTAGGTCTTCCTATTATAGATGAGCTTTGCTTTGTGTGGCCCAACACAGAATTGTGGTCAAGTCAATTTCGTTTTGTGGAATTCAATTTCGTTCGAATGGCAAATTGATTTTCTAAAGTCGTTTGACGTGTACGAGTATTTTTCCGCACGTTCGAATTCGTTAGCACGCATGGCAATACTATAAGTGTTCTCAGAATACAAGCACATTGAATTTTATCCTACAGTCTGTATTGCATTCGGTGACGGGAACTTGGTTTCATGTTGTATTTTTTTTCAGAGGAAAGTGCGTAAAGGACATTGGTTTCTGTGATTGAGAAATCGGGCCTACGCCACATGACAACAGTTATATAATTCTTTTTTTTGTTTCTTAGATGTGGGAGAAATGGACAATTTCAGCGACATTGGATGTGGTCCTATGTTGTCTTACGTCACACGCAAGAAAGCTCTAGAGCGAAGAAACTAAGACAATTCAATGGTTTTCGGAGCAACGAAATGAGGATTAGGTATCATTAGGCATATGTATAAATGCTCAATCTAAATATGAATTCTACTTAAAAAAAAATGGAAAACAAATATATTTCCATTCAACTAAAGTCCACCTTTGGCTTTGTTCATTCCGGATGTTGTACACTCTATATGCCTCAGCTATCTGATTATTGATTGATTCTGATTATTCGTTCTTTATTCTGTTTCTGTTTTAACAAAAATTTCACTATGATATTACAGAATTGCTTTACACAATAAAATAGTTAATGACATTAAATATTAAACAATATGAATAAATATAAATGCCTCTTCAAAACTAAATTATTTATTGTGGGGTGAACAATAATTCAATTAAATACTTAAAGAAGAATATAAACGAACAGAGAGATTTAGAGCTTGTACAAAAAACTAAAAATCAAACAATGTAAGACAGCAAAACTTCCATACCAATATGATTAAAATCAAGGAGGCATATTTAAAATTTTTTTAAAAACGCGTTTAATGTTCTAATGCGTCGTATTTCTACAGGGAGTCTATTGAACAATTTGCAAGATAATACACAAAAAAAAGTTTCTAAAATGGGTGGTACGAAAAGGTGGTATGTTATTTTGACAACAGAACGGGGAATACTACTTAAATTGTAAGTGTCAGAGATTGGGCTTTGCATTGAGCAAAAAGCCAGAAGAGTATCTTCAGTGGAAAGGCCTTCTCTAAACCCAAATTGTACTGGACAAAAAAAGTTTAAACTATTCATATACCCGCACATTTTCTTTTTAACAGCCTTTTCAAATATTTTAGAGATTGAAGGTAACAAGGAAATCGGTCTATAATTATTTTTATCTATTTTGTCACCTTTTTTGAAAAGTGGTACCAAGTACGCACATTTTAATTTATCGGGAACGTTTCCGGTATTAACACTTAAATTAAGATGGCGTAGCTTGAATTATTCCATTGTTATTATTCCATTGGAACATACGTTGGAAAGCTACTGTCATTGTACGTCATTTCAGTCTATGTCATTCATTTGAAGCGCAAACAACAATAATTTTTTTTCACTCAAATATGTCGAACTTTGTGCCTGAAAAAGTGTTTTTGCGGGGAGCTCTTCTTCATTACTTTAATATGAAGAAAACTGCTGCCGAAAGTCTTCGTATTTTAGTGGAAGTTTATGGTGAACATGCGCTAGCTGAGCGAACGTGCCAAAAGTGGTTTGCACGATTTAAAAGTGGTGATTTTGGCTTGGAAGACGATGAACGTCCTGGGCAGCCAAAAAAGTTTGAAGATGAAGAACTGGAAGCATTACTCTATGAAGATTGTTGCCAAACACAAGAGCAGTTCGCAGAATCTTTGGGTGTCACTCAAGCAGGCATTTCAAAACGTTTAAAAGCAGCTGGATATATTCAAAAGCAAGGAAATTGGGTTCCACATGAACTCAAGCCGAGAGACGTCGAAAGGCGGTTTTGCATGTCCGAAATGCTGCTGGAACGCCACAAAAGGAAGTCATTTTTGCATCGGATTGCTCCTGGTGATGAAAAATGGATCCATTACGACAACCCCAAGCGCAAAAAATCATATGTGAAACCCGGCCAACCAGCCAAATCAACGGCATAGCCGAATATCCATGGCGTGAAGGTAATGCTCTGTATTTGGTGGGATCAGATGGGTGTGCTGTATTATGAGCTGCTAAAACCGGGTGAAACCATCAATGGACAACGCTACCGAACACAAATAATCCGTTTAAAGAGAGCAGTGGCCGAAAAACGCCCGGAATATGCGACCAGACACGAGGCAATAATTTTCCATCATGACAACGCTCGGCCCCACGTTGCTATTCTAGTTAAGAACTATTTGGAAAACAGTGGATGGGAAGTCTTACCCCACCCGCCTTATAGCCCAGACCTTGCCCCTTCTGACTACCATTTGTTCCGGTCGATGCAGAACGCCCTAACTGAAATACGGTTCACATCAGAGTAGAATATCAAAAATTGGCTTGATTCATTCTTGGCTGCCAATCCGGCGCAGTTCTTTTGGGATGGGATCTAAAAATTGCCAGAAAGATGGGAAAAAGTCATTGCTTCAGATGGGCAATACTTTGAATAATACTATTGTACATGTTTTTCTTAAATAAACGTTCAAATTTTGAAAAAAACCGCACGAAATAAATTATATACCCAATAAAATGTCAACAGCATTATAGGCGATATTCTTAAGAGTTATGTTAGAAATGCCATCATTACCACAAGATTTCGTGTTATTAAGAGATTTTATCATACTTAATAATTCGAACCCAGTAATTTGTTCAAAAAGGAAACAATTCCTGCAGGACGCTCTTTCCTCTGTTCCAACACAATGTTGGCAATATGATTGACAATCACTATCAAATGACTTTTGCCCAATTGTTGAAAAAAAGTCATTGAATGTATTGGCTATTGTAGATGGATCAGTAATTTCAACATCTTCATTTCTCAAAACGATTGGGCTAAGACTATTTGTAAACTTGCCACTAATAAAGTCATTTATCACTTCCCATTCTTTTCTAGGATTACCTAGTGAACTAATTATTTTAGAGTGAAAATAACCATCGCGGCACATTCGAATTTCCCTGTTGACTTTCTGGATCATTTTTTTAAACAACATTTTAGGTTAGAATTGAGTGGATGTTTGTAACAATTTCTAAGGAGTTTGTTTTTTTAAGGATTGTACGGTTTATTCAAGGCTTAAGTCTCATATTAGATTTCCTTTGAATCACTGTAATGCTGAAACATGATCGAGCCATGTATTGGATATTGGCCTAGTAGAACCATTAATGAAAGATGTTAACCCGTGTTCTGCTGTAATAGATAAGACGTTAACAAATCTAAATTGAAGTCGCCTACGATGACGAGATTTGCTGTTTTCTCCTTATTAAGAAAAATAGAAAATTCGTCTAAAAATGATTGAGGAGGTAGGGAGTGAAGCCTATAGACATAAACAAAGCTAAAACGCGTGTTATTAATGCTAAAGGAAATCTTTAATACATCCGCACTCGCCCACCTATAAGACATCGTTTCATACTCATACGAATCTCGCACAAAGACTCCGATTCCACCTGCAGCATACGATTCATTAGTGTTTGGGTAGAAATTATAACCAGGTATATGATAATCGTCTACTTCACACGAAACAATCCATATTTCATTGACAAATTCAAATCCAGTAGGTACAGAAACGTCTCAAGATTACACACTAAAAAATCAAAGTGTTGCCGTCGACTACGTATATTTTGATGAGAGCAAAAAAATAAATTTAATTAAAAATACTATTATTAATGCTCCGTATGTGTCTGGTCACACAAGCGTGGGATTGAAAGGCATGCCATTGAACGAAGTGGCTACACACAAAAAAGGCTTCATTGGAATGAAAGCAATTTTGACGGATGAAGAACGATAAAATTTAAAACATATGATACCGTTGAGGTAGTAGGTTAACACGGATCAAATTTGTGTAGTAAAAAAGATGAGTGATAGTGACAACATTTTATTAGCAGCGGCAGCTACAACTCTAGCATCTGCTGGTATGCTATTTAATGCAGCCGAGGAGGAAAAGCGAAGAAAAGTAAACAAAGACAAAATCGGGAATGGATCAAGTTATGGAGACAAAGGAGAGAAGAAAAGGGTTCATTTCGACTGATTTATGAAGAACTTCGCTTAGAAGATAAAGATGCATTTAGACGATATCTACGAATGGATGAAAATTGTTTTATCAAACTTTTGAACTACGTGAAATCATCAATTACGAAGCACAATACAAAAATGAGGGATGCAGTAACACCGGAAGAAGGCTTAATGTTAAGTTTGGACTACCAGACAATTTTATCGCTCTCATATATTGGAAAATTTATCCCACACTGTTGTGTTGCTATATATTCATGCCTCAAAGGAATATAATTAAAAATTGGTATGCTCGTACATATGTATTTATATCTGAATTGACTTTGAAATAATGTTTTTCATTTTTCAGATTCCAAGCAGCAATGCAGACTGGGAAGAGATTGCAACAAATTTTTTTAACCGGTGGCACTTTCCCTTATGTGCTGGTGCCCTGGATAGGAAGCACATTGCGTTTAGAGCTTCCAAAAGTGATGGTTCTGTATACTACAATTACAAAGGATTCAATAGTATTGTTTTGTAAGCGATGTGAAATGCAAATTACACTTTTACGTTTGTTGACATCGGTTGCAACGGCAGAGTAAGCGACGGAGGAGTCCTGAACCGAACCGACTTTCGTAGTGTACTAAACAACTCCTATCAATATTTTCCTCCAGACAAGGTCATAGGTAATAACAGAAAATTGCCATATTATGTAATGTACTCTTCTACCGAACGCAGCAAAAAAATTTTAATTTTCGCCTGAGCCATGCAAGGCAGTGTATTGAACTTAGTTTTGGAATGCTGGCAAATAAGTTTAAAATTTTGCAGGCAATTATGTACTTGCGACCAAAAAAAGTTAAATGTATAACACAGGCTTGTTGCGTGTTACGTAATTTTTTTAATAGAAAACAGTGATAATTATATTGATTCAACACAGGCTGGTCCAATATATACCATCGGAGGATAGCACTGCCCATATACAAAGAAATCCTCAGAAAATTGCTTCGTTAATTAGAAACGAATTTGCGGCATACTTTTCGGAAGAAGGAGAACTTCCATGGCAAAATCTGTATCTGTAAAATATGTAATTATTCCTTCTTCAATAAAAGTAACAACGATTTAATATTTTCATTTTTATTATTTTAAGTTTTTTATTACATAAAATCATCATCTTCAAAAACATCTTCCATTGCACTTAAAATTAAATGTTTGCTTGATGACCATTTTGAGTCTTCATCATCTGTAGCATTCTCCGACAAGAATCGTGTTCGGATATTTTTCATTGCAAATCCTTGCAGTTGTGGTAGTTGTTGCACTTTTAATACCTCCACATTATTTTTTATTGGCGTTGATGTGCACACTGTGCGTCGGTTTATTTCTTTTTGTTTTATTTGGGCTTTTCGTACTACCTCTAGAATTTTCCATCTTGTGTCAGTTAACAAGTCTTCCTCCGTTATAATTTTCTCCTCCAAGTTGCTCAAAAATGGCTGAAGCGCTGATGGTTTTTTTTTTTTATAAATATCCAGTATGACATCAGCTGCTGTAATGGCTTCGTCGGCTCGTATTTGCAACGCAGTTGAACGTGGCTTACTTTTCTAAATGATAAAATGAATGAAATACAGTTTAAAAAATTTCACATTTATTACTTACTAATTGGGCGGCTGCCGAAGTACTTGCCAAGCTCGAACTGTCGAACACCTCGTGGCTAATGTTACTTGCCTCCCCACTCTGGATAATCCCATATTGACAATTCTCCAAGAGTTTCTTCACAAAAAGACTGCAATTTAAAATGAAGTTATTATTTATCATAAAGCAAACGTTTATGTTAACATACCGATGAAGAGGAAATACTCGATGTGCAGAGAATGTTATCACGGGTGTCATCCCAAAATCCGAGGTTCTCATAACACCACAATTTCGGCAGGTAAAAATCGCCCGTACCGGCACCAATTCGTTTAGAGTCTTTAACTTTAAGGAAATATCTTTTAAAGTTGTTTCTGGTCGACATACGAGTATCTTTTATTTTTCGACTATTTCCAATAAATGAACACTCCTTTTGATGCGGTTTTTGTAATCCGAATGACGAATCTGGTATAGGTTCGGGAACTGCTCAAATGCTTCTATTAATTTTAAAGTCTGCTCTTGAGTCCATGTAGCCATTGTATTATACTTAAACCAACGTTCAATCACTAAAACTACCGCTCAACAAAATGAAATAATTTTTTCTTGATATCCTTCGTACTCTACTTTCTCACTGTTCACCCTCCGACGATCAGCAACAAGTGAAGAAAATGTATGGATGGAAACGCTTTGAAACCAGAATACTCTCACCTCCACAGAGAATTATATTTTTGAGTCCTTCGTACTGTGTGAACCCTCCCGCGGTTGGAAAAAAATGCGAAAGTATGTCAGAAACGAAACGCTGTGAGAAAAGAACATTCATTCTTCCACCGAGAATTATATTCTGAAGTGGATTTTCGGTGTAATCAACCCCTCTCTTTCTGACTCACATAAAATCTACCCTTCTCGCGCGACACGACTTTGATAATGATAATGTAGCCAAACACTATGGTAGTAGTTGCTGGGTTGTTGCTGATAAGATCGAGACGGTCGTTTAAATCAGACATACTACTGCTACTATCAAAAAGTTGCCGGAAATAAAAGTTTATTCATCTAAATCTATATTGTTCCCTTCAGAGTAATCCCCATCGACTGCAATACACTTATGCCAGCGCTTGATCCAATCCTCGAAACATTTTTTATATTCGGTTTTCGGCATATCCATCAGTGCTTCCTGCGATTTTTCCATTACTTCCTCTCGGCTGCTGAAACGCGTTCCCTGTAGTGGTTTTTTATCTCGATTAAACAGAAAGAAGTCACAAGGAGCCAAATTAGGTGAATTCGGTGGCTGTTGGATGGTATCATTACGAATAATGATGGTGCGTTATCATGGTGCAAAATCCACGAGTTTTCTGCCCACAATTCTGGTCTCTTTCGGCGAATTTCTTCACGTAAACGTCTCATAACGCCCAAATAATACCCTTTGTTTACTGTCTGGCTTTCTGGCAAAAATTCATGATGCACTACACCGTTGTAATCCATGAAAACCGTAAGCATTGCCTTCTTTTTTGACTGAAAACGACGTGGTTTTTTTGGTCTCGGCTCATTTGGTGAACTCCATTCACTTGCCTGATGTCTGGATTGCGTGCCGTACTTATAAACCCACGTCTTGTCTCCAGTAATGGTCATTTTGATGAACGTGGGATCGGATTCAGCCTCGCAAATCATCTCTTTTGCGACGTTAACACGGTCACTTTTTTGCGTGAAATTGAGGTCTTCTGGCACCAACTTTTCTGCTACACGACAGAAACCCAAATCATTAATCAAAATGTCTTAGACGGATCCATAGGCAATGTTCAAGTCCTCCGCTATCTCTCTGATGGTTAATTTGCCGTTATTGACTAACATTTCTTTTACTTCATCAATGTTTTCGTCGGTTTTTGATGCCGATGGTCTGCCACTGCATTCATCATCTTCGATTGACTCACGACCACTTTTGAACCGCTCGCGCTCGTGCCACTGGTAAACGACCGGTTTCTTTAGAGAATCGTTGCCGAAACACTTTTCCAACATTTCCAACGTTCGCGCACCATTAAATCCGTTTTTTTACGCAAAATTTACGAGTAATACAAGTTCGTTGTTGTAAATTTAAATCCATTTCTAAAATTGTAAAAAATCGCCAACACACACGAAGATAGATGTACTTTTGGCTACATAATTTTTGTAAATGTCAAGCTATGACGCTAAGATTTAGAGAGGGAATGTCAATAACAGATTTACCAGCTTAACAAAAAAAAAACAGAACTCAAATCGAAACAATGGGATCGCCACACGGTGGGTGTGGTCGGGAACTTTTTGATCAAAGTGGTATGTAATTACAAGGATTGATATTAAACGAAAGACAAATTAGTCTTCCAATGCTTGCAGATCGTCAAACTATCTTATAACCGCAACCTTACGCCTATCTACCGTAAAGGAGTTTTGAAACCATAGGTATTTGTACTTTTTTTCTTTTTACATTTTTTTGCTTCCAGGAATACAGCTCTTGTGTGACTAGTGAAACAGTCATTAATAAAAATTCTACTCTTGGTACCCGCAACAAATAACGACGAATATATGTAATTTCTTAATTACATTCCTCTTACTATTCACTACATTTTTTTTTAACATCTTGTGAAGAGAGAGATGAACGCATAAAACTTCGATGGGTTGTTGGTTGTTAGGTGCATTGTTGCTAGAGTTCCTTTTAGAGATGCGTTTTACGTAGCATTGTTGAACATCAGAGGCTGGAATAGAGACATCCAAAGCGTCACAGAAAAATTTCTGCAAACACACTTCTGCATTCACATTGTTGACACCAGGTACACCTTCGATCTCTATTACGTTCTCCACTTGTTTCTGCTCCCTCCAGTTTAGTTTGCACTCAAGAGAAGTAACCTTGAGTTGCAGTTCTACGTTTGCTTCTCTCAGCTGTTGGACTGTGTTGAAGAAATCACTGCTGATTTTTTTCAAGAAAACAATTTCTTCGTAGAGCATTTGGAGGGTTATTGAACAACTGGACTGTTGTTGGCGATCAGCTGTAGTTGTGGCCAGTACTGCTTGCTGAACTTCTGCTGGTTCATTATCATTCCGTAGCGTGGGTGTTTTTTGCTGATTGCGCTTTGCCCGATTTTTAATCTCTGCTACTGCTACCGCTTTTCTCTTTATTGTAACTGTCGGTGTTATTGTTGCACTTTGTAAGTGCAAAGTGAATTATCGTACTATGCCCATGTGGCGTTTTTATCAACAGCACGCGATGTACCCGGTTTCCATGTGGTCCTCCATCGGGGTACTTACCACGCTCAATACTGCTTGATGGAGATTATCATTGCCTCATAAAAAGATATTTTGATTGTTCAAGGTTGGACTACATGTGTTATATTCCCCAAACGTCTTCTAAGCTCAAAGCGGCGGCAGTGGGAACAAAGATTCGTACAATACTTCGTATAATCTCTTCAGAAGTTCATATCAACGTTTAGCTTCATCGAAGTTGTTCCCAACTATTTATGCGAGTTCCGGCCCAGACATCAGTTCTGGGTATTCCTCCAAGACCTGTACTTCGTTGTGCCCTCATTAACTTTCAGGCCCATCTCTAACACTTATGTCTCCGAATTCACAAAAGCATAAGATAACATAGAGCTCGCTGAGTGCATCCTATCACATCAATGTCGTCTAAAGTATTTTGCAGAAGTATCCTTGCTATCATATATTCTCAGCACCGATTTTAAAGCCTCAAACGCTAAAATCACCTAATTTTTCTCCGTAGCAGTCGATCTTTGCTGAAGATAGGGTTTCACGCTAGATTTCAACTTAGAATGCAGCCACTGGTGTACAGCACATCATGTTGGCCGCGTAAGATATTCTGCTAAGGGCTTAGAATCACTCGTCCGTTAAATCTCTGACTGCTTTATTCGACTGCAGTTACTCGACTTTTAACTCTCCATTTCTACTTTAATGCTATAGCGTAGATCGCAATGCCCGCACTTATATATCGAATATAAAACGAAAGTTTCCAAAAAAAACCTGGATGTCCTTAATACTCAATTTTTAGTGACTTAACGCGGTGGTTAATTCGTTAACTAATACGCCATACGGTCTAGGTTTAAAACGCAGCTACTAACATCACATAAGGGCAACAATGTTCTTCCAACAAACTATCCTTCTGTTTAGAGACATAAAATCTCAAGTTCTTCTCCCTGCATATAAAATGGTAAGACGACAGTCATAGCCAGCGGACAGACTAATTTTTTGTCCATACTGGACAATTGCGCCATCAATACCAGATGAGCTTATTGTATCGATCGTAATTTAAGCAATTTAGTTGGAGGTTAATTTTTTTGGAATGTCAGTTAACGTTAAAGTAATGTTATCGCATCCAGGATTAATTTGGGCAATCAAAAGCCGTTCGTTTGCATGACAAATGAAGAAACCTGCTGAGGAATTGTTGTTGTTGGCGATATTAATCAACGAAGTTAATATTGTATTGTGGAGGTCACTAGTTTTTACCAGCCTAAGCATTCCCTAATTGCTCGGCTATAGCACCTGTTTAGCGACCTAACTTTCTGCTTGCAAATCCAAATTTGTCATTATTTCATTTTTTTCATTTGTTTTGCTTACTCATAATAGAATAATTCAAAGTTTGTTGTTTGTTTCATAACATTAGTAATTTTTTTAACTAATTAGGTAGTATACGCTGGCAGAACCCCATACTTGGTGCACATTAACTCTGTTTCTACTCGGAGAAAAGGGTCCGGATACTCAAGTAGAATTTCGCCCTTTGGCTCACAGAGAACTCATTAATTACTGTTTCTTTCTATTCTGAGTCCTAAAGGTCCAAATAGGACTTTTTCGCTTCTTTCATCCTCACACTTACTTTTTTCAGAGACATTTTCCAAAGTTCCTTTTTGGTTGGTTTTAATATATCTGCCGTTATGTATTTCCTCGGGTCTAGTTTTATCCCTGCAATATTCATTTACAAATTATGGTAGCTTGTTTGGATCTGATGTAGACCAGGACAATACCAGCTGATTAGTTCAAATTTTTTCACTACTTAAACGGAGGCTCCCGCGAATACGCGTACGAACTGTTACATTCCTAACATTTTCATTGTGCTTTTAAACTTCTGATACATCGACCAACGTTGCGATGGGTATGTTAAACCCATTTTTCTGCCACAAAAGGCTACGGAGTTTTTGGGTCATTTAAAACACTCGTCTTCTATTTATATGCGACATTGTCTTAGCAGTTTAGGTTTATTCGGTAGAATAAGGGCTGGCACGTTGCTTCTCCTGAAAGCGCCATCGTAGGCAAAATTAAGAAAAGAACTTGCAGTCATCAATGTGTCGACTTAGTACAAATAAAAAAAAATTGCACGACATTGACACCAACGCGCTTTGAACATTGGGTTTGTGTACTCTCCCTGTAACTTCGAATACCTCGGTTATTCCGGCTGTGCATTTCGTTCATTTTAACATTGTGGTTCATATCGTACACCGTTCCTACATTCGGATATATTTGACATCTTATTGTCGAAGATATACGAGTATGTATGTAAGTGCTATGAAAAATCGGCCGACCACTTTCTCCCAGTCGAGAGAGACATGCATTTTTTACGAGTCGTCGGTATGTTTCCGCATTGTTGTCAGCTAATCGATTCGTAAGACATCATATTGCCTTTCATCATTCGGCAGGCAAATGCGAGCTATTCATATCAAAAACCAATTAAACCAATAGTTTCTTCATAAGAGATACTATCAGCAAAGTATGACTGGTAAGTATCTCGAAATAGATCATTTTAGAATCTTTCATTTAGTTAAATATATCTTTTTCCGCCATATTATTGGTTATTAGTTAGGAATCTTTTGTGACCTTGTATTCGTAGTTTTTTTAGTTATCAAGATGATAGAAACTCCATTTTTATTTTGTCATGTTCCGTTGAAATACATTTTGAATGTCTGCGTTTGATTTCTAAGTACAAAAACCCATAAGTCAGATTACAAAGCAAATGTTGCACGAATCATTTACAACCACTCTCGTAAAAAATGAAATTAGTTATTAAATCACTTGACTTATCACACTTTCAAACTCTATTGATATTTGGCATCTGAATCTACTAATCTGCTTTTAACAGGCATCGCTCTATCTAACATAATATTATTCATCACAGCAAATCGTTATACATGTTACAGGAAATAAATTTTATTAAAAATACACGAAGTTAGCCTTTGGTCTAAGAAGAATTAATTTATCTAAAAGTTATTTTTTTATCATTTAATACTCGTATCTAAAGATGATTTGAAGCATGTGAGTTGGAGATTCCAAAGTAAATCCCACCAGTCGAATATGTTTACAATTTTTCGAATGTCTAAGGCCGTACATTCGCAAATACTAGCCGATTATTTTCTTCTAAAGCTCCAATGGTTGCTGGTTTATTCACGAATTTAAAGATCGAAGTTTAATATCAATCTCTTACCAAACTTTCATTTCATTCAATCGATGGAATTGGTCTGGAATCTGGAATCATATTTCACAGCGCGTGCAGTTCATACTCCATTCCCGTCAAAATCATGCAGAGTACCTTTCTATTGAAACGGTCAAGTGGGTGCTTATCCTCCTTCGACAAGATCTAAGCCTCTGCACCATAGGGAAGGACTGTAATAATTAATATTTTGTTAAAAGACAGTTGCTTGTTTTGCCCAAAGGAAGAGGTAAGAGCAATAGTAACTTTGCATCTGATTTCTGCGCTGATGTCTTTGCTGTTTGAAACTGCGGAGCCAAGGTAGACGAAGTTCTTAGCAACCTTAAAGTTATTAAAAAAAATTGTGCCTTTTTTTTGTTGGCCAGTGAGTTCTGCACGATTCTATCTACTAATCACATGACAGCGCGACGCCTTGTCGAAAACCTGCATAAATGGTATTTCTATATTCTCAGTACCGACTGCAACTGTACTACTAATATAGTCATGACTGATAAAGGAGAAGTGCTCTAGTATGAACACTATCCCAGGCAGCCATGAATGACGTCGCACATGAGTTGAGTGCCTTATCTTCAGTCAAAGGTACTAGGCTCCAAGGCTTCACTGCGTGGAGGTAGGAGGAGGAGTTGATGGACCGAGGCATAAGTGTCGACGCTTGTGTCTGTATAAAACGCTTGATCAGCAATTGAAACCTGTACAAAATATGCTATACAGTAAAACTGTGTGGATGTACTATTATGGATGTTTTAACTTCAAACACAAAAGTTTTGTTTGATGACGTCTCCGTTGAAGCAATTCTGTACCATCTTGCAATTGGTTTTGAGTTCATTTAGCTAAGGTCTAGCGCATGCCATGACGCATAATCCAATTCTTGAGTCTAATGAATACTGTAAGTGATAATGCCAAAATCCCTTCGCAAAATCTACGGAATTATGGACGCACAAGGCCCAAGCTTCTGTGCACGTTTGCAAACTGACAAATTCTTGTATTTATTAACTGTGACGATATTTTGTTTGGCATCCTTTTTCAAGTTCGCCTTATGTAGTATGAAACTAGTGCGAAATCTATCCACAACATTGCAAACAGCACCTTCAGATGGGCGATTTTTTTGCCATAAAACTGACGAATTGTTCTATAACTTTGTGTTATTAAATACTGAGTATCAGAAATCCTGCGCCTCTTAATAAACATCTTTTACTTGTAAGTGATTTAGTGAACATATTTTATTGAACTAGCAATAACCAAATGTGCAGGTGCATTTCTTTCATATTCCGGATTTAGACGGACAAACCCATGGCATGAATCAGAGACTTAATGCAACTAAAAAGAAAAGAAAATCGTACGATCACCGAACTTCGTCTTCAATACGAGTAAGTCTTGTTGAAACCACATACTACCTTGATCAAACATTTTAAATACAAGTTTATCCATCTAAATCTATATTTTCCCCTTCAGAGTAATACCTATCGACTGCAACACACTTATGCCAGCGCTTGATCCTCGAAACATTTTTTATATTCGGTTTTCGGCATGTCCATCAGTGCTTCCTGCAATTTTTCCATTACTTCCTCTCTGCTGCTAAAACGTGTTCCCCGTAGTGGTTTTTTAACTCGATTGAACAGAAAGAAGTCACAGGGAACCAAATCAGGTGAATTCGGTGGCTCTTGGACGCTATTTGTTGCATTTTTCGTCAAAAATTACGAATAATGATGGCACTGTGCGACGGTGCGTTTTTATGGTGCAAAATCCACGAGTTTTCTGCCCACAATTCTGATCTCTTTCGGCGAATTGCTTCACGCAAACGCCCATAACGCCCAATTAATACTCCTTGTTTACTGTCTGGCCTTCTTGCAAAAATTCATGATGCACTACACCGTTGTAATCCATGAAAACCGTGAGCATTGCCTTCTTTTTTGACTGAAAACGACGTGGTTTTTTTGGTCTTGGCTCATTTGGTGAACGTCATTCACTTGCCTGATGTCTGGATTGCGTGTCGTACTCATAAACCCACGTCTCGTCTCCAGTAATGATCCTTTTGATGAATTTGGGATCGGATTCAGCCTTGCAAATCATCTCTTTTGCGACGTCAACACGGTGTCTTTTTTGCATGAAATTGAGGTATTTTGGCACCAACTTTGCTGCTATACGACAGAAACCCAAATGTCTTGGACGGATCCATAGGCAATGTTCAAGTCTTCCGCTATCTCTCTGATGGTTAATTTGCCGTTATTGACCAACATTTCTTTTACTTCATCAATGTTTTCGTCAGTTTTCGATGTCGATGGTCTGCCACTGCGTTCATCATCTTCGATTGACTCACGACCACTTTTGAACCGCTCGTGCCACTGGTAAACCCGTTTTCTTTAGAGAATCGTTGCCGAAACACTTTTCCAACATTTCCAATGTTCGCGCACCATTAAATCCGTTTTTTATGCGAAATTTAATACAAGTCCGTTGTTGCGAATTTAAATCAATTTCTAAAATTGTAAAAAATCGCCAACACACACAGAGATAGATGTACTCTTGGCTACGTAAGTTTTGCAAATATCAAGTTATGACGCTGAGATTTAGAGGAAATGTCAACAACAGATTTACCAACTTAACAAAAAATAAACAGAACTCAAATTGGAACAGTGGGAGCACCACACGGTGGGTATGATGCGGGAACTTTTTGATCAAGGTGGTATACTCCAAGCCCCCCAGTTCCAGTTTATTCCAAGTAGAAATTAGTTAATATGGAGCAAAAGGGGTCTCCATTTACGTCTTGGAAGAGGTACGGCTTAAAGACAACTGCACGGAAGCCACACTATACATTCAATTTTTTCGTATATAATGTCTACTGTTGGAAGACCTCCGGGAAAGCCATTTAGCTAAAAATGTGCCTCGTTACTGATGATGGTTTTTCAGTGGAAATGTAGGTCTGCTTTCGCCTTCAAAGCAGCCCAGTAAGCGAAAGTTCGACGTGCTCGATAGTCATTGTCTTCAGTTCTTGGGTCAATACGATCTTATTTATACAGACGTAATGCCAAGTAAGTAAATACCCCCCACTGCCGTTCAAGGGATGCAGAGCTCTGGAAAACAGCGCGGAATAGATTAATAGCGATCTTGTTTTTCCGATTCGCGTACAGCCGCAATAATCTCTTCAATTGTATAATAGCGTTTCGTTATCTCGCTGGCACGGCAATTCATAGCCGAAAATTTGGAACAAACGCACGTAACATAGTCGTACTCACTGGGAATTTCGATAAAGTATTAGGATGATTTGTAAACGTCCTTGAATCATATATCATACATCTTTATATATAATTAAAGATAACCTGAAACACAAATATTCCATCTGTCAGAAGATGGTGTGCTCGAATTCAGAGAATCCTTAAAAAAATGAGTCACATCTAATGTAAAATCCTTTACATTGTACGAAGTCAATAGATGGTCCGCCTGAAAATGATAGTGTTCTATGTTGCATATTTTTTAACTAAAGAATTTTATAGTAAAACTCAAGCAGCTATGAATAAGAGAAATTTTATCATTAAACCAAAGTGAAAAGGTCTCTGAATTTACAAATTACAAAGCACAAATTAATTATAACCAACAATCATCAAAAAACGAAATTATCAAATAATTCCTTTTTCTTTTCGAATGCTTTCCACAAAGCGTTCCTGAACCAGAATGCAAACAGGGCTAGACACATACCTACGGCGGCGTATGCCCGCCATGTTCAATTAGAGGTAACAAAGGGAACATTCCTTTTTTGTCTGCGAAAATTGTAAAAGAGTTACGGAATCGTTTTATTTTGTTTGTAAAAATTGATTATGAATTTCATTTTCTAGGAAAATGAAATACTACATACCGCCGCACCCAATGCGTACCACTTCCCAAAGTTGCTCATGCGTTACTAAATGTAGTGAAATTAATTTTTTTTCTCCTCACAATTAAATTCCTGAGGCAATTTTAATTAGACTCTTGGTATGCTTCAGTTGAAATTTTAGTGCTTGCTACACACCACCAAAATTGTGCATTTATCTGTTGACTTAATTTATTCAAGGGTAAATGCTTGTGTCCATCCTCAAATGAGTTTAACAAGCGCCAGCCGCGGTGCCGCTGGTAAAGGAATCCTTTTTCCCTCCTTAATTATTACTATTATTTTCCCATTAACCGCCGTACCCTTTTGTACCCCTCCAGCAATTACCAAATATCATGAGTTGGTACTCCTCCAACACCGGTTAGGTATGACTATGTACTTGTACTGTGCTATAAAGTGTGAAGGACTAAAGGACCAAGAGACTATCAGGACGAAAAGGAAAAAAAAAAATCCCTACATAGCTAAGTGGTAGTCTGAACAATTAATTTTCCTATTTTTATTCAATCGGAGAACAGGATGGCCAATTGTAATTTAACTTCGAGTTAATTGCAAATTTTACTCTTCCCAATTTCTTGCTTACTTACGGCGATACTTCCCTGGCGAACGCCTTCCATACTTCTTCCACAAGTTTAAAATTCCTGGAAGCTTCTACCATGATGAACGAGAAAACCCTTTCATGGAAAGGAACTACTTCTTATGAACAAGGCGGATGTACTAATTGCATTTTACTACGTAATGAAAAATTTTAAAGATTTTTTCCTACTCAGGTACGAATACGAGTACGTTGAAACGAAGAAACGAAGAAACGAATACTCGTACGGTCGTTACTCATCCTTGGATGAAATCCAGTCTTAGGTTTTCGAACTCTTTCTTTATGCAAATGAAATTGTTGGCGCTTGAATTGTGGTAAGGAAAGGAGCTATCCGTTAAGCCAAGTCAGAGTATACTCGTACAAATCCGCCAATCATCCTAAGACGATGCCATTAGGAACACGGATACTCGTATCTATCCTTTCTACGGACTGTGTACTGTTTGTACTGTCTGTGCTATCTATACTCGTCCCTCAGGATATGTGCATTAGGGTGGCCAACATTTTTGGCAATTGTCTTCAAATACGTCACCAATTTTACAGCGTACATTTGTGCCACACAACTTTGCACATTATGAGATATTCAAGAAGACAACATGCCTTATTTAAAGGATTGAAACTATCTAGCTGTGGAGATGCTGGGTATCATAAACATATATCCATATAAGTGCGCCAGAAAAATGCGATTTAGATGAGAGCGAAAACCTTCTTGTTCAAAAATTTGAGATGTAGCCAAGAAACGTATGATACAAAATATCTTCTCTCCATGCATATTGACTTGAATTTTTTGGCAGGATTGCACGAATAGGGACATTAAAGTTGTTTTTGTGTTTGTTTAAGTGTGCGAGGGGTTTGTACTTGTTTCGTTAGATTTTGCAATGCAGAGAAAGTTATAAGCGGTCTTTTGAATTAGAAGACAAAAGAAGTTCTTCAAGTTGGGGCAAAAAGTGTGTTAATAGCAATGCAATTTTTGCCAAATGTAGTTTGTCGAAAATGACGTTGAATAGTGTACAGCGAAACAAATTGGAGCTTCTTTTGGAAATAATAACTAAACTGTTTATCATTTTGTTGTACTCATGGCTGGTTTGTCGTATCGATGGACTCTTTTACATCCTCACTGTTTCAATGTTTAAGCTTTAAAGGATGCCTTTAAACATTTAAAATATTTTCTTTTACTATATGAGTATATGTATATGATGTGATATAATGTATAGATTAAAACTTGATCCATTGGGCTCGTTAAAATGGATTTGATTAAATCAAAAATATCTCTGAAATGAGACTCATTTTCTCCTAGTGAAGATTATAATAGAAAGCAGTACTACACCAGAGAAGAGTCTAAAGTTAATATAGGGATTCAGATGCGAAAGGTTCTGGGTAATTTAAATAGCATGAAGGTGTTGTTAAAATATTTTAACATATTTCCATTTAAAGAAATTGTTTCTGTAATATAAAGCTGAACCCAAAAAAGTAAAGGCAGACTAGGTATGTCATAATCTAGCCTCACAGCTCTTTAAGAACTTTAATTTCAATTGAGAGGCTATACTTTACTTGAGAAAAAAATATTTGGCATCGGTATATCTGATCACAGGCAGGTCCTCCGAAAGAGTGTCCCCTAATTCGTCAAAGATAATTTGCGAAGTGATTCTTGGGTATATTCTAAGAAAAAAAAAACGTTCTACATTCAGGATCTATCTCCAATGTTGACACCATTTATCGAGGATTTAAGTAGAGGCTTACTTTGGTGTACCCTGATCCATGTTAATCGAAATTGCCCTGTTATTACTAATTGTAGAAACTTCGTTTAGATCTTTGTTTTTAGGAAAAGTACTAGCCCTTGTAACTGCGTTTAAAGAAAGTTGACATCTTGTTTGAGTCTTAAAATATCAAATTTCAAAACTTGTTCCATTTTCCTTACCCATGTCAATTTTTTATTTGAAGCCACTTTTCTCCAGAAAATGTGTAAAAACATAGCCTTTTACTATTTTTTTCTTATGAACGTAACAATAATAAAAAGAAAAACCATGAAAAAGTTTGCAAAGTTATTCTGGACAAAAAAAATAAGGAATTAAAAAAGACACAGTGTGTCAAAGTCCGATTTCCAGTTGCTCTTCGCCGAACTTAAGGGGCTGAAGGCAAGGCATATAGAGTTAACTGAAAAAATGGCTCAATTGGAAAGCCGTAATAAGATACTAGAAGCGAAGGCAGATAAACTTATGCTGAAAAAGCAAAATTTCTGTGCACCGGATTTTGGACGATGACAGCGCCAACAGCGACAGTGCAGATGAAATCCAGGCTCTCTGCCATTGATGTTTTGAAGAATTCGAAGAAGTATAAAGATACGAATATGAGTGTGCGTAGAGATCTTCCACTAAATGTCCGACAGAAGAGAGGTAAACCTGACGGATGACAAACTGTATGTGGACTACAAAGTATTTACATGGGATCTATTCGAGGGTTTGAAAATCGGTGAGTAGAAGGGTACTAAATTAATTGAAGAATACCGACAACTTTGCTTAATGTAGCAGATTATTTAGAAGTGCAAAACAACAATATTGGATCAATGCCAGTGTCAGCTGAAACTGACAGCTCGGAAAGTCAAAGGCAAACTCACGGTATGAAATCGAAGAACTCAGCCGTTCTAACAAAAAGGATTTTACCCAAAAGGGGGTGTTCAAATGAGGAATCCAGTTGAATTTGTGCACATCCTGAAGAATTCTGGGCGCAAACTAAAATGGTTTCCTAAAAAGTCGCTGATCACTACTTCTATTTCTTCTTAAAATAATTTCCAACCAGCTTCTTAACAAAAAAAATTCCTGTCTTGTGGTAGAATTGTCCGGATCCCTACTCACATTCTTCTCCAAAATATGAAATTAATCCAAATTAACAAGAAAAGAACAGCTGTGTCGAAAGAAAACGTTGAATTCACTATTTTGTTTTTTTTTTCGGTTATTTCGTAGGTACTTAAAAACCTTCATAGGCACTATGAGAACCGGCAGCTAGTGCTTTCCAGCGAAGGCACCTATTATTACCATTATTACATACGAGTTTTTCAGAATGCGCTTAGTCGAACGGTCTTGTTCTTTGTAGTCAGCGCACAAGGTTTGTCTCCTGATTGCAATGATCCTCAAGACAAGTACGAAGTTTGCGAGCAAAGCTAGATAGTTCGTCTTTCACTGTAGCACTTCTCATATCTGGGTAAATATTGCGATTCCTTACATACAATGGAGTATTCACGATTGCTCTTAGCACTTTGTTTTGAAATTTCTGTAGTATACACATATTGTTTTGTTTGGTACAACCCCATAGTTGTATACCATGCGTCCAAGAAGGTTTTAGCATTATTTCACGAACGAAATTGAAATCTTCTGGTATTTGAACCCTGATTTGATTGGTGTCTTTCCTGTTCTAAACACTACTTATCAACTACTAAAATACAAGGAAGTACGCACGTTGTTTGCACCCTTTTCCATTCTTTGCAAAACATTCTGCATAAATGCACTTAAATAAATGGATTTCAAAATTTATGTAACAATATTATAATATTTATAAGTATGGACATATTTTAAAATACCTAATCCACAAGAATTTTCCATTTTTAACAAACTTTATTTGACTAACGGATAAACTTAACTACAATAATCCCCACAAAAACGTTGTCAAAAATACCTCCAAAATTTTGAAATCTTGTTCTCTTGTATTGAAGAAAAAATATTGCCCAGATGTACTCGTATGTACAAATGGGTTTTCTATTAAGGACTACGAGTATCCATTTTTTTGTTTTTGACTTCAATAGCGCGATTGTTTGACCCGCTGTGTCGCCGTCCTGTTGAAACCACATTTCACCAATGTTCAGTACACCCAATTGTGAGCAGAAATAATGTTCCCACATGTCATCAAACAGTCAATTTTTGTGGATGTGACATATATTACTTTTTTAATAATATTTTCAGTAGCCCTTTATTGGGCTGCAAATATAAAAATCCTAGAAAGGACTTATGTATATTAAGCATTTCGTTTTGGTTTTATTTTGTATTGGAAGTACAATATATTAATCTAGTCAATTTCTAGTCAGTGAAAATGGCATACCTTTTTAAAAAATTGTGCCTTAAAGAAAATTTTGTTTCACTTTTATCTCAAAAACAGTTTTTGTGGTTATCGATCTATTGTACTGAGGGTGCCATATGTTGAAGAGTTGGCGCGCTTTCTATTTAATTTCATTAAGTGTTCTCACTACTTTTCTATACTTCCTTTAGTTCGGTTGGTGCATTTCCCCTATAGATGGTTTTAATATTCTAGTAGTAAAAATTCTAAGCACCATCGCTGGAAAGTCCAACCGGTATTGGTTTCTTGTATAATGGATTCCTGACCTGTTGCAAATCTTTCTCGACTAAACGATCACTGTTATACTTAGTAATAATTGATTTGTTAAAAAGTTAATTGAAGGATTCAACTATTGTAGTATTCAGCATCTACATTTCGCCCTACAAGTTATCTTCGTCTAATCTTAGGCCAGAAATCATTTTCGGCGTTCGATTTTGATCAGTAATGAGCGAACAAATGCTCACTTGTAGGGGATTGAATGTGTTCGAGTTAACTTCAGTTTGACCAAGAGATGAGACCGTCGACTTGAAACGTAAGTACTACAATATACGAGTATATCGCAATTCAAAATTAAGAAAACGATTACAAATATCGAAGATACTCGACCACTATAAAGTGAATCTCACTACTATTTAGAAAGTGCGGCGGAATGACGGGATAACTAGAGAATGAAAAAGTGTGACCTGTAATACCTGATTGCTATAGAGGAGCAAATGATTCGAAATGAACGGTTCCGGATCTGTGAGCTAATATTAAATTTACATAATACATCTTAAATCTGATATTTTGATCTTTTAAGAGTTTCATCCAAAAAAATAGTAAGGGGCATCTTTTATGGAATAGTCAGAAATCAGAGCCTGCACATATCCCATGCATGTCATTAGTGGAAGCTTAGAGCTTCAACATCGATAAGGTGCATGGCAATGTAGAGGTCATTTGACTATTAATGCAAAGCACGCACCCAGTTAATTAAATATCTCAGCCTTCCAAGACGCAAATTCAGAATACCACCACTAGTTTAACCAACGGTACAACGGTGGATATTCCAAGATATTAACAGCTAAATGCAATAAGGCGGTTAGCTACAATCAGGAACTTTACTGATCGTGTATCCTCTAACTTGCTAACAACCCCTTCGCTACCAGTATGATATATAGAAGACCAGTGGCTGCTTTGTTCTCAGTAAGCCATCAGAGACACTGGCTGTGATATTTTGGATTTCATTTGACTACCACAACGAAAGTCTGGTTTATTACCGTCCTAAGGGCAAAGAAAAAGAGAAGAACTCCGACTTCTCTCAAAAAAAAACAACTTTCACAAATATGTTAGGAAAAAAGGATATTTTAAGGATTCAAAGACCGGCTCGATATAAAGAATTGAAAAAAACCTTCTTAAGTGTGAAGACGACTTCTCTGCGATGCAAAAAGATCACAGATGAAATTATGAACAATAAATGGAAACTCTACATATATCCTTGCCCCGTTCCACAAAAAGAGGCTGTCCTAACTTTGTCGACTACCTTCAAGAGCATCAGAGATTCTGGGATTACTTGGATTCGCGAAGAATTACTCTTGTTTTAGGCTTGGGAAGAATTTAAATAGAAAGACCAGAACGTATGCGACCCTATTTAACCAAGTTCTGAATTTTTTTTTTAAAGGTGTTATTATTGTAGTACCCTTGAATTGCCGGCACTGTACAGGCGAAGAAAAATTAGGAAGGAAAGAAAGAATACTACCGATGTACGTGGGATTTAAAAGTCTGAATGTTACAATGACGAGGAAATATAGAGCTCAGCAGGGCATTCCATAAGCTAGTTGTACGGCTTAGGAACGAATCACGATATTTTAGAGTACGTCCGAAAATGGGCTTGAGGGTAAACTGATGAGCATTCATAGCGAGACGGGTGTTATGGTTGAAGGTTTGAAGGGGCGGAATGCTACTGGGGATTTTAATGGAGCACTGCTGTAACAAATAGCGATAAAACGGAGTCGGTGTTCGAGGATGTTAATTGCCTCATTGATATGAGTTTCATCTAAGAGTTTTATGTCCGGTTTTGAATCTTATGTAGCAGGTGCAGATATGCTTTCGGAGCACCTGACCAGATGTGGGCATTGTTGTCCAATTTTGGGCGGATAAGGGCCTTATATATTAAGGCCAGATCAGAGAGCGTGAAATATTTCTTTCATCGCTTGAGGAATCCTAGGCATTTCGCAGCATTTTTGGTGACATCGAATATGTGGTCATTCCAATGTAAGCTGTAACTGACAACACGAATGGAAAGTATTTCGGCTTCGCCGATGCAAGTGTCCTTCACGTTTCGTTTTAAGGATGAGTTTTGGAATCAATAAATTCCACTCTGTTGATAGTTCCCCAATTAGTTATTATATATTTTATTTCCCTTGGGTAGGTAAGAAATCTTCATAGACACTATAAGCTTAGGGGCTTATAGTAGTGTGAAATTCTTACTCATTAAAAAATACCTCCCTTATACAGACTACGACTGAGTTCACACTCAACAAGCAGTTCTTCTTTCGCGTTTTATTTTGCTTTAAAAAGATATTTTGCAGGCGATTTCCCGTTTAAAATTCCTACTTGCTATAAAAATTAAGCGCTGCTAATCACCGCGCTTGATCGAGAGGCTTAGTCCTTTTCAGACGGCGCAGTAAATTTGTCTCGTCAAGTATCTGTTGAACAGAAATGTTCGTACTCGTATGTCCTTGTAGTCGATTTTTGTGCTTGCGGGCAAACATTTTAATTTCGTTCTGTACGTTTTCGACTCTTGTTATCCTGTGGATATCAACGTTTCTAATGTACCACGGGGCATTAACAAACCCTCGAAAAACTTTGTTTTGGAATGTCTGTAAGACGTTAACGTTACTACTTTTGGTACAACCCCAAAGATGGATACCATATCTCCAGACCGGTTTTAGCACTTGCTTTTATAGCAGCAATTTGTTTTCTAAACTGAGCTTGGAATACTTTCCAAGAAGCCTCTATACTTAATCTCAAGCTCTTCACGTTTTTTCGTAACGTGTGCTCAGCACTTAAGTGTAGCGTCGAGTGTCATACCAAGATATTTTGCCTCGTTCGCGAAAGGAATTTGTACTGCGTTGATAAACACATATATAGATAGTCAGTTTTCTTGAGAGTGAAGTTCATATGGACAGACTTGTTTTCATTAAGCGTTATTCGCCAAGTCTTTGTCCAAGTGTTAATTCGTGTAAGGGCACGTTGTAACTTAGCAGTTGCTTCTTCGACGGTTTTCGCTGTGTCCAAAATGTACCGTCCGTTTGCGGTGTGTCGCGGGTAAAAAGCAAATATAGCAGAGTGCCAAGTGCACCCCCGCCTTTATTGTCTTAAAATTGGAATATTGGTTTTTTCGGTAGCGCTTTAAGTATCTCTCCCGTAATTAAATCATACCCGGGTGCTTTATTGGGCTTAAGCGTGTCTGTAACTTGTGTAAGTTCCCTAAGCGTAGCCTTTTCTATTGGAAGGTTCGTCGTCACGTCTAACTTATTGACATTCTCTGAAAGCAATTCCCCTTCGACGTTTCTACAAGATAGTCGGCGAAAACGTTAGCTTTTTCTTTATCTTCTATGGCTGGTTTCTTCTTATTCTCGCCACGTGTATTTGAGGCTTCCGGAGACTTTAACGTCTCTCCATATGGAGTAATTGGTATCTTTTGTCGCTGTGAAGCTTTCTGGGTAGCTATTAATACCTTGGTTATTGCTGTTATGCTGTTAATATCGGAATTTAATGAGCTTAACATACGTTGCCGTTCCTGATCTACAGCCGAAGAGCCGATGTGGGTCCGGGAACGAATGTGAAAAGCAGAGAAAAGAAGGAACGTATTGTATTAGAAGTTACAGACAAGAGATCATTGATAGAAATTAGAAAAAAAAGGAAACAGAACGGAGCACTGGGGCACATCAGCATTTTTTTTTGCAAATATCAGATTTGAAACCATCCAAGACAAGTTGAAATTTTAAAAGGTAATTTTTGAAGAATAGAGTCGTTCATCCCAAATGCGCGCATTTTCGACAAAAGAGCCTGATGCCAACCTCTATCAAATGCCTTAGAAATATCATTGAGAAGTTTTCGTGTTTCGAAATATTTCATGAGCTGACAGTTTATTAGCTTTTCCATGACCTTGGAAAGAAGGGATGAGAGTGCAATGGGCCTGCAGGTGGAGGAAGAAGAAGATTCGCCTTTTTTAGTGACCGGACAAATGGTATTTTCCATTTGCTCAGAAAGAATCCTAAAAAGTAGAATTGATGAAAAAGTGCACGCAGTGTTTTTGCCAGCGTGGAAGACCACCTCTTCAGAAGAAGGGGAGATATACCATCTGGACCAGTGGATTTGTGTATGTTAAGATCTTTAAGTACTCTTGCTATTAAAGATTCGACGCTTTCAAGTGTAGGCGGGGACAAAGCACAATCTGGGAGTGTTGAGCTAGCCGTAAAGTGTGCAGCAAACAGATGAGCCTTGTCCAAAGAGCTGATATCTGGAATGTCATTATAAATGGGCGTTGAGATGGAGGATGAAACAGAATTTCTAATATTTTTGCGGAACGACAAAAAATATTTACTACATTTAGGACATTGTAATATTTTTTGCTTCAGTTTTTGGTCGTAATGAAATTTCACATTTAAGCAGTCATTCATAGCTGAACTTTTGAAGTTTTTTCGGTTTTCCTCTTTCCGGGTTAGTCTTGCCGGACCGAGAAAACATTTCTCTAACAGCTCGAGTCGTACCAAGCTTTTCTTTGGGTTTGATACTATTCATCCAGATAAAGGATCTTATTCCAAAGAGAATAGTGCCTGTGTTCATATCAGCAGCGGAAACATGACGACCAGTTAAAAATCCTCAATTCAATTCATTGTGTGATAATGGAGCATACTTGTAGAAAGGATATTTAAAACAAAAATTGTACAAGTTAGACAAAATGTCTTTGAATCCAATCCAAGTAGATAACAGAACATTGGAAGAATCATTTAAGTAAATTTCAACTAACTCTGCATGCAAAACTGGATGATATGAATCGAGCTAGCTGAAGAGTTTGCTTGTACCATCACGCCTATCCCAATTTGCAACACCAACGGGTCAGTGCAAAGATTCTCAGTTTAACCATAACTTCAACACTTGCAAACCAAACGTTCACGAGAGTCTTTAAGCTTAAGCTTTCTCTGTATTCGTGTTTCATAAGTAACCTAAAGGACATCATCCTAAACGCAATAAAACATTCAACATTCGCAAAAATTTTATTGGTTCAGCTAAAAAAGTATTGCACTCGTATTGCCGCATTTTTGGCAGTAGTTTTATTTACTTTCTTCTTTAAACGAGAAAAAAACACGACATCGTGTACAATATGGTATAATATGTTTCTAGGAAATTTTTTTTGTGCATTTTTTGGATTGACCTACATTTGTTGAAAATCAATGGCATCTCTTCGACTCCCAAGTTTCGGTTTTACAAACTACTCAATTCCTTTATGCAATTTGTGTATAGTAACTTCGACCAATTAGTCACTAGGCTAATTTCCATTTGAAATCGAAAACTAAGTCCTTGTAAGGGAAGTAGTTCGACAGTTTCGATCACGAACCCTCTCTACCAAACAAGAGTTGTACTTTTACAATCACTTCTACAAAGGAAAGCACCGATCTCAACCAGCATTTGCTTTGCAGCTTTATGGGGGTAATAAAATTGAATTTTCAAAATTTTCTACTTTCAATTGTACTTAAAGTTTTCCCTTACTTTCGATTGTTATATGTCCAGTCAGAGACGGTTATGGTTCCTCTCAAGTGGATGCAACTTTCTAAAAAAAAAAAAAAATCACAAACAAAAAGATTAGTCAAAAAGTTTTCTTGCTTGCCCTTCTATTCGTTTTGCTGGCATTCATTATCAAATTCAATATGGGGGTTTCTGAGAATTGGCAAGAACAAAATCGAATCCCTTTTTAATTGGCATGGCGAACAATTTGTAAGGGTGCAATCCAAGAATTGGGCGGTCGTTCTTTTCTCAGAATGCAAGTGAAACGACTCCTCTAAAAACTAATTAAAATCCGAGGCTTAGTCTTGCTGTATGCACGTTGTTCGAATCTCCCGAATATCCGTACTTGTACAGGCAGAACCTAATTGGAAAGCTGAATATTAATTGGCTTAATTTAAAATCGCCAATTAATATAATCGACGAAGTACTTTGCGTTGTATTTAACGGTGTAGAGCATTTGCAATGCAGCTCTGTTAAAGGAACCAACAGATTGGCAGCAAGTCAAATCCTTTATGTAAATGGGGAGAAAAGTCGATGTGAATAATAACCGGGATGGTGTGCGTGATAAAGCTGTTTTCCCTCAGAAGATGTTTCAACGAGTATTTTAAAAATTAATTAGAATTTATTGGAAGTCCAATGTGGCACAGTAATCGTTTCAATTTGGGGTATGTTGTTGCCAGGGCGAGTAACAAAAAAAAAATACTTCTCACCTGCAACAATGGGAAGGTGTTGCACAATGTCGCCCTTAATTGAAAGTCATAGTGCATTTCAAATGCACGTTCGGAACAATTCGCGACTTCAATCCTTTTCTCTTTTTGGAGCCAAATACTTAATTTCATAGTGATTGAGAGCCTTATTACGCAACTCATGAAGATTAGAAAATATTCCTAAGGGGTATTACCTTCATCCTTTGGCATCCAAAACATTTTTTCGTAATAGGACTCTTATGAGCGCGACTCCATGATGTCATTTTAATTAAATATCCATGGAAATGGGTTTAAAATGGCACGCCGGGATCCACGGGATCGCATGTGCTCCCTCAATAGATCTCAAAAAAGGTCATGAGCTTATTTGTGAAGTGCTCATTTTATTGGTTGTTAGGCGAACGACAAACGGTGTGTCTATCTGCGACTGAATGTATGTGTGATCATGAACGGGTCTTCTGAGAAACGTCCACATCCTTCTTCTCGTTTGGACACTCCATGCACAGGGGCGAACTATCGTATCGTGACCACGACGATGGGATCGGCGAATCTTGTGAGTCAAGCATAACTTCCTTTGATCCAAAGACTTTCATGTTTCTCACGGCTAGCTATTTTCCACTTCTGCTTGCATATGGCGTCACTGAATTTAAGGCCTTTTTCGGTGATATATTCCTTAAGTACACTGGAAGTCAATAATGTAGGAGCAAGCAACGCGCCATTTTGACATTGGTTCGGTTGGCCCGTTTTGTTGTGGGGTGTATTCAACATAAAATTGCCGTCTTATAGCATTCTCTTCCCACAACTTTGCAAAATTACCATTCACTTACTCACGGCTGTTTTTTGATTTTAAGAACTCGATACAAGTTTTCCTTGGCTTGCCTATAAATATCACAAAGTATTGAGAACATTGTCGCTCATCTTTGCACTCTTTAATAAATAGTGTAATTTTGCACCTAAAACAAACTGCACACCTGCCAATTTTCAGGAATACCCTCCAAATCTAAATTCACAAGTTCTTTTGCATTGCTAAACTCAGTCTGGGATAAACCTGGGATTCAACCAACAAGTTTTCAGGGCAAACATGATCTCTCGCCAGCTACCTCCAGTGCAAGTTGGTTGACGCCACATTCCACTAGCGTGCGCCACCTTGGATGAGGGCGTCTTTCGCTGCACCGTTCCTTTAGATTAGACTGGAGGGCTCTTAAGGCCGAAATAATGGTTTCCATTCGGTACTAAACACAGCTCAGTTACCTTTGACATTGGATCCGTTGACGCCTAACTAGACCGATTGGTGAAGCAGTATATTGCGAAAAATATATGTATAAAGAAGTAAGTATTAGCGTCTGTAGCGTCAACCATGTTGCGGGTCAGGCCTTGCTAAACCCTAAACGAATCAGGATTCGAACCTGCCTTCATTAATATATTTAGAATATAACAGCAAATAACAGCGACGTTTATACTGTCCTTCAGTAGGAAAGACTATAGACTGCTTACAGTCGGCGGCGCTTGTGACGAGAATGATAACGACACGGTGAAGCAATATCTGTTTAAGTGTCTGGCCTACGTTTGCATCAGTCTTTAGGCACTTCAGAGTAAAGCATGACAGACACATCCTAGTAAAAGAAACATAGAATTGTACTGGACTACTTCCTTGCCGGAGTACTCACTCCAGAACCGAAAAGAAAACAAAATCGTCTAGCCGCGGAAAAAGTGCCAGTGAATTGGTTAAACACTACCTAAGACGAAGATCTTATTGTCCAACGTGCAAAAGAATAAATTTACTTAACAAGTGCGAAAAGGAATCTCGGTTACTAGAAAAGTGATGGGCGCAACTAAACGATGGTGTATGAGTACATGGCTCACATTCACATTTTACGTTCGTCTGCGATAGTTAAAATTATTGGGTTCATGTTCTTGGAATTTTTCAAGCTCTAGATGTGGGTTTAAGAGGACAGCCATCCTATTGTCAATATCTGCCCAGCGAAGCTGGTATTGAAGGCAGTCTCCATTCACTTATGAGATTACTGCAGCTATCAGAGTTTTCCAAGCATGTTGGTCTTCAATTTTTCCCGCTGCTTGGTTATAAACCAGTCCAGGAATGTTTTTCCAATCTACCAGGGTAACAATTGATTACTGTATTGCCGCCCTCAAAAATACTATATTTTAGTGCTTCTTACAGTTTGCGAAGAGTGGTCATTCCAAAATTTTGTCATTTAGTTACCTGCTTATAAACCGGTTTGTTCAATTTGAAATGGATTCGCTTATGTGTTCAACCCTCCAGCCGGTAGTTATCCCAAAAATGCTTTTAAAAGATACCGAATTCAGTATTTGTATTTTGTTTAACACAAAACAAAAACAAAGAAAAAACTTTCCCAAGAATTTTTATTTAAAAGTTTGTTCACTTGTCACCTCCTCGGTCTTCTTCTATATTTAATGTATTTTCTCTGTTCCAGTCTCCACGGCTGTATTGCTTTCGTTCTTCTTTTTGCCCAAAGTGGCCTGGAGCTCCTACAGGACTGCCTATCGGCCAAACTCCATAATTCAAAAATTGTCGCAACCAGAAGGCAGAAATCTTGTTGCGGATACTCTTACAGCACACTTTAAGGGTTGATGGTGGAAAATGTTTACCTCTTACACCCTATAAGCTCAGAGATGTGTTCTCATGTTCTTTATATATCCTATTAACTTTACTGGTATCGCTCTGATATGCCAGAAGTATGTTTATATATGTACATACGAATCCTTAACGCTCGACGAAGGAACCTGGAGGGGAGTAGAGCAGAAGAATTGTATCGGACATTAAGCTTTGGAACATAAAATGGGTGTGGTGGTTAAATGTTGACTCCTGATCTTTTGGTTTTTCTTCAGTTCTCTCTAGAGAAGCGGTATTTTGGTGATATTTAAAGATGATGTACCTTTTTATAGAAAGGATATATAGTATACACTTCCGGTTAGTGCTCTTAAAATTAATTCTGCTATTTTGGGGAGGTTTCCCTTTTTATTTAAGTGGAAAGGGAACTGTTTGGTAAATAGATAGAATTAAGAAGGGTGTAAGTAGATACGTGCATTTAGTATCTTCCTAGTTACGTGTGAAAGTGTGAGTAAAAAGGATTAATAGCATTCGGAAATTTTCGTGTAAAATAGCACCCTTATTTATATGGTTATCTTCGGTATTTTTCTCCATCGGAATGCGTTTACTTACACGTACACTATAATCTGTGGAAGGGGATTCTGTGAATTTTGGTAGAAGTTTTTCTAACAAGCTTAAGTCATAGAGATTTATAAGTTGGATTACCTGCTGAAATTCAACCAGGTATGTGTCAAAGTAGACATTCATCCATAAAATGGCACATAAATTATTGTACTTGTTCCAGTAAGTTATCTCTGGGGGCCATGTATTTAAATGCTATCAATGCTTAACGGTCTTAACATGTCCTGTGACTTTTTTTGGGAAATTTGCGAAAATACGTCTATAGGGAAGGATACTATCTTTCAATTAAAAGCAGCTGATATAAGCATGGAATTCTCCTGTTATATTAATTGACTTTTGTCCTTGAAGGTCCGTGCAGATTCTAGCTCTGACCTCTGGCATGTTATACTTCCGAGTTCTTTTTCTGTTTCATGAAGTGTGATACAGGGTTTTTCCTTGTCGGATAAATACTTTTTGATTCATCCAGCAAGCTTTTAATATATTTGCCGATTTCAAATACAATGGATACATTCTTCATTTGCGTATACTATCTACAACATATTGTGATGTTGTATATCGATGACGATAGCCTTGCCGATCCGAATGTACTCGTATGCATTCCTACAATTACACAGTCTACAAATCAGGTCGTGATCACATCCACGTAAATGAAGACACAGAAGTGGTACTTGAGTAGTGCAGAAATTACTAGAGAATAGATGATGAAGATGGTGGCGACACTATCGATCTGAATATGTTGCCGATTTTTTAAACGAAACAAGTGGTAAATACTCAAATATTTAAAAAAAATTGCCCTGGAAGCAAGATAATTTTCAGCTAACTGCTATCATACATACTTGTATTGCGTTACAGTTACGGTTGGACGTGAGCCTCAACCAATAGGCCTTTCCAGTTAGAGCTGTCGCTGACTAACTGCATCGAATTGCGCACTCCAAGTTGTTTGGATCCCCATCCCTTTGTGCGCGCCACCTAACACGGGGTTTTCTTCTACTGAGTTGTCCCCCCGAATTGGAATAGAAGGCTCTTCGGGCTGGAGCGTTGGTGTTCATTCACTATGAAGAATTTTGCTTCCGAAACGGGCAAGGAAATCTTCATCCACCTCTGTTGATGTCCATACTTGTGCTGAAAGGCGGACTGGGATTATTAGGGTCTTATATAGAGTCTATTTAGTGTTTCTTGACCTGGTCTAATTACTCGCTTTCTTTCACAGGGCAACGAAACTGCGATTGAAACGAGTAACTCTTTGTTTAATTTCTGATGAGATTATTATCAGATTTAATAGCGAAGCCGAGGTATACAAAGTGTCCGACTATCTCAAAGCTCTTGCACTCTATTACGAAATTCTATCTGATTTATCGACGTAGTGTGTCCCTTCTTCTTAACAGCATTTACGAAAATTTGCCTCATTCACGACTAAGATAATTTTTTCGGCTTCTGTTTCAATACTTGAGCTCTGACAATGATGTCAATGCGGGTAGTTGCACAGATTTATGGAAAATGGTGCCTCTGGTGTTGATTTGCGAGTTGTGCACAATTTTCACCAGTACGAGTAGGATTCTAAAATAGTTACATAACAGTCCATAACTTTTCTAAACCCATTTTTGATATTAACGTTCTCAGGGAAGATGTTTCTGGCCTTTATGAAGTATCCGTATCCCTATAAATGATATCATATCCAGCCTCAATGATAGAGAGAACGATAGATCCATTATTACTGATGTGGAAGACCTTAATGGATCTTTAAATTAATCTTCAAGAACCTTTGGATTATTTGGTGATGGACGGCATAAAGCCAACATTCACTACGTTATTGCCGCTATAAGGCTCCAGCTTCTCGAAAAGTGGCCAAAAATTTGAATTTATTTATGACACATTCCATTTTTGATAAGTGTGTGACATAAAACTCTGCGAGGTATGGTATTAAATGTTGCAAAGAATACAAGACTGAATGTTTCCACCTTTTTATCTTAATGTGTGAAATATTTTATAAAGTGGAGATCTGGTCCACTGTCGAGTATTCTAGATTGCGCTACTGCCCGCTGTCGATCAGGGCCTCAGCTAACATGACTCTATAGTCAGCACGGTCTTTCCACAGCTGGCTTCAGTTTCGCATGTGAAGTTGACTGAGGACCCCTTCCTTTTGTGTGCACCATGTTAGATGTAGTCGTCCTCTACAGCGTTATCTCTCTGAGCTTAAGTCAACTATCTTCTGGCCTGGGGCGCTGGTGTTCACGGTTTCAAGGTGACTTAAGCCCGGCTATTCAAGTTGCTTTGCTGATGAGGTTAGCTTCGTTGTTCAACCCATACAGCTCGATATTGAAACGTCTCATCCATTCTTCATTAATACTTCATTAATTCCCCGACGAACTTTTTTCTCCGAACGGCCGATTGCATTTTAATACGCTTTCGTTAGTGTACAAGCTTCAACGCTTGTCAGGATGGTCAGGATCCTGTGCAGAGCCTTTTTAGTTGCTCGAAAGAAGGCTTTACTTCGGAGTTTCCTTTTAAGCTCAAAGTGTCGTTGTCCTGGGCGTCTATGTTGTGGGTACTTTGTATACCTAGGGCTTCACTGAATACGGCAGCCAAGATTTTTATACGATATTATGGATATCTATTTCACTGTAGTTGGTGCAGTTCGGGGGATCTCCATTCTTAGGGATCAGACAAACAATACTGAGATCCCATTCGTCGAGAATAATTTCATCGACCCAGGTTTTAGAGATAAGTTGATGTATGTTCCGTACCCAATCATCACATGCTCAGCAGTAAAGCCTTCGGGTCCAGCAGCTTTGTTAGACTTGAGCTTGGAAATTGCTGTCCTGACTTCATTTTGGTCAGGTTGACGGAAGTGTTGTCTCTCATCGTCTAGGTTGAATGGATCATTCTGCCTGACAGTGGAATGCCAATAATGACCGTTTAACAGCCCGCCCGTTAAACTATCTAGATTCTCAGCATCGACTTGATGCGTTCCTTTTAGAGACATACAAATTCAATATGAAATAAAGTAGTTGAAGCTAATGTTCATGTCTATCTATTTCATAGATAATTTTTTGCCATTAGTGCTTAAATATAACATTGGGCATATGCGCCCACGCCTAGTGCGAATTAAGCGCAATCGTAAAGTCCAATTTTCTACCAATTTATACAGCAACTGGGTCCGCATATAAGCAATAACACGGCGAATGTTGAGCTCCAAATCATCCAACGTCATGTTTCTATAGCGCTCTCCATTGACGGTAACATTCTGGAGGGCATCGTCCTTAAAGAAATATGGGCCGATGATTCCACCAGCCCATTAATCACACTTAACAGTGAGTTTTAATGGTTGTAACGGCGTCTGACAAAGGCCTCTGAGTTTTCTCAACTCCAAATTCGGCAATTTTGCTTGTATACATATCCATTTAACCAAAAATGGGCCTCATCGGAGAACAAAATTTTGCGTTGAAAATGAGGATCAAGCTGAATCATGTTTTCATCCCATTCACCGAACGTATGACGTGTATAATGGTCACGAGGTTTCAACTCTTGCACAAGCTTTTAAGCCAAGATATATCCGTAAAATTTTCCACAAAGTGAATGGGCATAGCACCAATTGTTGTGCACGATGGCAAATCGACTCGTTTGCATTCTCCTCAACACTGCGCTCCACAACAGCAATAACTTCTTCTGTTGGGGATGCGTATTATCCACTAGAGTGTACGTGGTGCGAAAACGATTCATCGTGTTTCAAATAACTTGCTCAGATGGACGTTTATGTCAACCGTAAAATAGACGTAGGGCACGATAAGTTTGGCGAACCGAACCATGGTTTTCAAAATAAGTTTGTCCAATTTTCACTCGTTGTACTGGCGTTAATCTATTCATCGTAAAACGGCAAAACGTACTAACCACAAATCAACTTTCAACTATCAAATTGACAATCTGTGGAAATAGTGTTGTCATTTGAAAAACTAAATCTCTTAAAAAAACACCCTTTACCATGAGATTTCCTTCTGCATCCTTCACTTCGGGTTTACACCTTTATTTTTACTCGTTTTAGTTTTTGGGAAAACTTTCGAGCTTCATTATTCCGATAGCACCTCTCTAAGACTTCGACCGAGAGCTTTTCGTGGTTTCTATTTTTTTTTCTCTGAGAAGCCTTCCTTTCTTTTTTGCTCGTAGAGCTGGCAGCCCTTCTCGTTAGCTTCTGCATGTTCGCTTTCTACGTCCGCTGTTTTTATAATTTTGAATGGCTGCATTCATAATCGATGCAAGCGTTTCGTTGTTGGGACGGGTTGAAACCCTTCACATCACAGGCGACCTCTCTGATTGCTACTTGGCAGTGATGCCACTGGTCTTTTACGTTCGATGCACCCAGAGGTCATCGAGACTCGGCCGGAAAATGTCTTAGCGGTAAATTGTAATTGTCGCCGTTCGGATTGGATTGGTTTAGACTATTACGGATATTAGGATTGGTATCTTGGTTATAACAAAATGATGATCGAAGTCAATGTTAGTTCACTCATAGCAATCTATTTTTTCTCATTTTCTTCGCCTTCTGCAAAAACTGAATTAAATTCTGTTGTTAACAATATTTATGATGAATCGTCTCAATTCTACCTCTGAGGGTGGCCTTGTAGTTTTTACTTTTTATCCGCATAACACTTATAATACTCATACTTCAGAATTCAGCCTGACCACCAACTTAGAGATATTGGTCGGTATTGAGAACAGGAAATGTCAAAACTGTTCACTTTTAATTAAATTAAAATTAATTACTGTGATTTTAATGTATTTTCGGCTAAAGTAAAAGAAATAGGTGTCTGATATGAGACTGTACCTATAATGAACACAGAATCTAATTTCTCCTACGGTTTTTCTTTATAGAGGGTGTCCGAAAAACTCACGGAAGATTGAAATTTTTTCCCATGAATGTTGCCAACAAAAAAAAAAGACAGCGTTACTTAAAATTGACAGGGTTATTAAAAATATAGCGCTACATAAAAGTACGCGCTTTCATTATTTAGCAATCTTTTAAAAATAATGCCAAATGCAGCTGCAGTTCGTACATTTATGCGAATTTCGACAAAAGAGTGCGTATACGCTTGCAAAGCCGTGGAGAAAATTTACTCCATGTGCTATTACATACATTACCATACTTTATGAATCAATAAAAAACTGAAGATTTTTAATTAAAAACCTATGTCTTCTATCAAAATTACTTTATTTATTTATTCTTGTAGATACAATATCTTCTTAGACAGCATAAGCTTAATCGATATATTTAAATAATGTGTTACAAGGTTACAACAATAGAAAAAAGAAGCTAACAATATTGTAGATATTATTATTTGAATCCAGTAAGAAAAAAAAAAAACCAGAATAAATATTGAGAGAGTGATAAAGGAAATAATTAAAAAGAAAAGAAATGGGATAGACTAAAAGAAAAAAAATCATCATATTAATGTCTCCAAGTACTCCTTGAGCCTCCTACAGAAAAGCGCTGTAAGCTAATCATCCTTAGATGTCGAGGAAGAGAGTTTCATAGACGTATCGCATTTATACAAAATTGGCGCTCGGATATTAAAGACATGTAACGTATTGGCACAAGGTTAAGAGATCTAAGAGAACCCGACTGGCAGATTTTATAAGGTAGTTGACGCGATTGCAAGATATTGTTTAACAATGTTAAAGTTCTTAGCCTAAAAAGATTTCCAAGAGTAACGCCATATATTGATTTGGAGAATTGAGAAATGTGGTCATACCTTCTTAGGCCGTATATGTACCTCGCTATGCTGTTGTAAGCAACATTGAGTTTACGCTTGTGCTCAGAATCACAATTGGAAAAAAGTTCACAACCGTAAAGCAAAAGAGGGATGAGTTATGTTTTGGCTAGTACGATTCTTGTTTTTAAGGGTGTAATTCTATGGTTGGTCCACACCATACGAAGCCCTCCATAAACTCTCCCAATTGTCAATCTGACATGAGTATTCCAAGAAATTGTTTTTGTGAAGGTAATACCAAGGTTTTTAGCTGAATCGACAAATTCAATTTGATTACTTTCATAGTATATTTTGGGGAAATCTGATATTTTTGAGATAACCAATTATTTGGACTAAGTGGGTTAACGCATAGACCATTTTTGCGCGACCAGTTGGTTAAATCTTCGTTAACATCGACAGCTGCATTTTCCACCAGACCTAGAGGAAAACTTTTCCGCATCTGAACATCATCAGCATACATATCTACTTGAGTGTTTTGTAAGCAATTGGCTAAATCATTTAGGTACATCGAGAATAATAGCGGTCCCAGTATTGCCCCCGTGGGACCCTTATATTTAACCTGAGAAGTTCAGATACGGAGCAGTTTGACACAACTGCCTGATATCTACAATTTAAGTAGGACTGGACTAACATTGTCGAAGAATAGGAGAAATTAAACTGGCTCATTAGCTTACTACACAGGACATTATGGTTAACTGTGTCAAAAGCCTTAGAGAAATCCAAAAGGATTAGAAGACTTACTCGTACATTGTTACAGTCAACATCTTGTCTTATGTTTTCACCCATATTAATAAGAGTTGTAGTACAGCTATGTTTGGGAAAAACCTGACTGTTTCGCACATAACAAATTTCTCCTGCACAGGAATGTTCATATTTGTTTATTCATTATTCATTCTAGGACCTTGGATAGAAATGGTAGAATGGCAATTGGCCTAAACTCATTTTGATTTTTTGGAATTGGTATAATTTTAGCTTGTTTCCGACACTTGACATAAATATTGCATTAAAAATATGCGTTATGTATTTTAAAATATTAGGAAGTATAGCCTTGATGAAAACCGGATGAATTTCGTTAAGGCCAACAGAATTGGATTTTATACAAATGCAGCTCTCTAAAACGTCGGTCTCATCCACTGATGAAAAACTAAAACTTGATGAGGACAAGAAATTTTTCTCAGTTTATAGAGTCGCTGGTATATCTCCCCTTCTTGTGAAGAGGTGTTCTTCCACGCTGGCAAAATCACTGCGTAAGCTTTTTCATCAATCGTACTCTTTAGGACTCTTTCTGAGTAGATGGAAAACAGCATTTGTCCAGCCCGTCCCTAAAAAAAGCGAATCTTCTTCTCTCTCCTCCTATATACCCATTGCACTTACATCCCTTCTCTCCAAGGTCGTGAAAACGCTGATAAATCGTCAGCTCATGAAATATCTCGAAATACGAAAATTTCTCAATGACCGGCAATATGGTTTTCGTAGCAACAAGTCCACTGGTGATTTGATGGCATGTCTCACCGAAAAGTAGAACCAAAGCGTACATCAATCTGGTGAAAGCATGATAGTTGCACTTTATACTTCTAAGGCGTTATACAGAGTTTGGCATCAGGCTCTTTTGCGAAAATGCGTGCTTTTGGGATCGATGACTCTCTTCTTCTATGGATTCGAAATTACATTTCGGAACGTTCAATTCAAGTTGTCTTGGACGGTGATATTCACAAAATACATTAATTTTCATTAATGATATCTTGTCTGCTACTTCTAATCCAATATATTCCTTCGCTGATGACAGTACTCTCTGCTTTTCATATTCGTTCCTGGACTCACACCCCTGCTCTTCGGCTGTAAAACGGGAACGGCAGCGTATGCTAAGCTCATTAAATTCCGATATTAACAGCATAACCAACTGGGGAACTATCAACCGAGTAGAATTTAATGCTTCCAAAACTCAATGCTGTCTGCTGTCATTAAGGCGAAATTCAAATACCCATCCATTATCCATGAATGGCACTTGCATCGTCGAAACCGATAAACTTTCCATTCTCGCTTGAGATGGGTCTAGTCGGGAGCGAGGTAACGCCCCTTTGCTTCACGTAACTCGGTCATTACCTTGTTTCTCAGCCTTCTAAAATCATGAAGTAGAACATCTAATCGAAAACGCTTCCAAGTTTTATACGCTTATATTAGTTTTCTTAGATTACTACTGAACCGAGGCATGTTTTTTCTTGCGATTGTTTTTGTAATAAATGGAACATGGAAATCAATCAAGTTTTTTATGTTGTTCTGAATGAAATCCACTTGGTCATCAACGGAGGCCATTTCATAAACCCGAAGCCATTCAATTCTCCTTAAATCATTTTCCAATTTACTCACGTTTATGCTTTTAAAGTCACGAAAGCTTATAGTCCTACTTGCAATCGAAGACTCACATTGAAATGTCAAATTGATCAGATCGTGATGCGAAAAACCGGGAACAGAAATTTGATCAAAATGTAGAGCTTCGCAGAGATGGCTAACAAAGAATATATCAAGAAGTGTATTTCTGTGATCGGTAAAGTGCGTGGGTGATGAATTATTTACTAAGAAAATATCTAAAGCACTCATATCATGAACAAGGGACAAGTCCTCAAATACGTTGCTGTTAAAGTCGGCAACAACAATAACAAGACAATTCATCTATAGCTTTTAAAAGATATGAAGTATCGATGTTTCGATTTGGCCGGTATACTGAGCCTAGCAAAATTGTATTGCTTTAACAAATTATTTCTACGAAAACAAGATCTATCCCACTTTCAAATCACGTCAACTTTCGAACCTTCAAATAAGTGCTTAAACTCATCAAGTTTTGGGAGTATACTCTGAGCATTGATATGACAAATTTGCAAGCCATTACGTTTACTACATATAACATTAACCATTAAACGCATTGTATCATTTTGATTTAAAACATCTGTGGAATATCTGTGTATTATTTCATTGGAATCAACCGTTCTTAAGAAATAAAAAAAGGAGGTCCCAATTTAACCTCATTTCCTATAGGAAGTATAATATAAGCTCAAAAATACTTCTAGGAAGAAGAAAGGTTCACAAGAAGACAACAAATATGATGATAATAGGTATTTATGAAGAAGTAATTAATAAGTTCATGTTTTGTTGCCATCTTTTACCGCTGTATTTCTTGTTGTCCATGACGTAGTGGCAAAAACGGTCAGGTCATCGGCAGTCTCAATTAATTTTGCATTCTCATCCTTGATTTTCTTGACGTAGGAGAGAGCGATTTTTAACTGTTAAACATTCGTGGACGTAAACTAGGTTTTTATTGATTTCATTCAATCCGAGGTCTCGAAGTCGAAGAGGCGCTTTAGTTGCCTTTCGGAAGCTGGTGATCGTTTTCAAAACAAAGCTTTTATTTTATTTATTTATTTATTTATTTATTTATTTATTTATTAAAACAATTCATTGTAGAAGTAAGATATAATCGTATGTTTAATTGTACAAGCTAAGCTTATATTACATTATCAAAAGTTTAGATACTAAAAGAATAAAAGAAAATAAATTCAAATAAAGAAAGACAGATAAAAGTAAAACTTAAAATAGAAAGCAGAAAAAGGAAGATAGAGGAAAGCTGGAAAACGAAATAGGTAAGAGTAATATAATTCCATCAGTAAATTTGTGCATAGTACTCAAAAGCTTCGTGTTATTGCTCTTTTAATATGCAAGGGTGGCTCATTCCAAAGACGAATCGCCTATATATAAAATTGTCGGCTTGTAATTAATATTTATGTCTGGGTGGAATTATTTTCATTGTTCTTGGATTAGCCGCGAACTTAATTTTTTCAAAAAGGTAATTCGGTTGTTTGGTTGTTATAATTTTGTGAAATAGTTTAATGGTTCTGTAATTCATAAGAGCTAATAGTGAACAGCCTGTTATTTTATTGGTATATTTGGAAATGTGGTCAGACCTTTTTATATTAAAAATATATCTCGCGCAGCTATTGTATGCCACGATAAGTTTCCTTTTGGATAAGTAGTCTATGTCCGAATACACATATTTCACACCCATAAAAAAATAACTGTAAAATGAACGATTTAACATGCTTAAGTTTAACATTTGTAGGAAGATACTTTGTCGTGGGGCTTATACCACGTAGAGCACCGTCAATTTTTGATATAACTTTGTTTACGTGAAAATTCCAATTCAAGTTATTAGTAAAGTACGAGTATATCCCAAGATTTTTTTTATATTATCAACATACTCAACAGTTGTATCATTAAGAATTATTTGAGGGAATACTACTGTATTTTTGCTTCGGTTTATTATCATAGCTTTAGTTTTAGTTGGATTGAGACTAAGTCCATTATTTAAAGACAAGGTGTGAATTTCTTTTATCATTCGATCAATATTATTAAATCCTTAGTTTTTGAATGATTTCGGGAATAACGAATATATATTAACACTTAGATATATCGTTTATAAAGCATGAAAATAGCAAAGGGCCCAGGACAGAATCTCGAGGGACACCTGAAGAGACTTGTAGATGCGAACAACATCTATTACTGACGCATACATATTGGTACCGATCTGATAAATATGAACTCATTAAATTGCAGATGGAGCTTTCAAAGAAAAATTGCCTTTCCAGCTTTTTCAATAATAATGAATGATTAACGCTATCAAACGCCTTAGGAAAATCAAGAAATACTAAAAGACCCAAAATATCGCTGTCTAAGCCGGCACGTAAATCTTCGCATACTTTGAGTATAGCTGTGGTACAGTTATATTTAGAGCGGAGACCCGACTGAAATTTCGTGATAAGATTTTTTCTATTTAAAAATAATTTTATTTGGTTACTAATAATAGTTTCAAATACCTTACTTAAAAAAGGAAGAATCGCTATTGGTCGGTATTCGATATTGTTATTAGACGTTGATGGTTTTGGTAGTGGTAAAATTTTGGCAATTTTCCACCTATCGGGAAAAACTGACGTAGTTATGACCGAGTTAAATATGTGGGCTATGTGAGAAAGTAGTACAGGTAGAAGAATTTTAATAAAAACTGGGAAAACATCATACGAGCCAACAGGTTTGGATTTGATCTTGAGAATTGTTTGGCCAACACTTAACTCATCAACTCCGGTGAGTGAAAACATTACTTCTTGCTGATGGCCGGTGGTAGAAGGGACGATCTGAAAATCAAGGGGATTGCAGTTGTTTTGAACAAACTTTTTGTTAAGCACATCCAGGTCGGTGTTATCAGGGATAGATTCCTTAGCTGACTTCAGTCCCGTCTCAAGAACGTTCTTCCAAAATTTCGAGGTACTCGTAGAATCGGCGGAGTTGAATTTTTTTTTTTATTTATACATCTACACGTCACTTAAGTGCTAACAGATATTAGAAAACAAAATATGATAATATATACATAAATTAAATTTAAGAAATGTATAAAGTTTTGACTACATTTTTAAATTGAGCTCTATTTAAACAAACGTCTAAGAGATTACTGACTTCGTTGAAGGCTTTGACAGTTCGAGTAAGCGGTTCGTTAGTACCATAATTCGTTCTGTGGTATTCAACAAAAAGAAGATGCCGTGTTCTCAATGACCTTATAGGGACATGAGGTCCTCTTTTTGATAATAGTATAGGGCATCTTATATGATAACCGAGAACGTCTCTAACAAACATTATATTATGTATAGTACGTCTAGACTTTAGCGATTTTAAGCCAAGGAGTAAACATCTAGCTTTATAATTGGGGCAAAAGTTCCAATGCATTCTATAGAAAATGAATCTTGCGAAACGTTTTTGAGCACGTTCAATTCGGTCGGAGTCAGAAGAGAGATTGGGACTCTAAATCACAACTGCGTATTCCAGATAAGGTCTGACAAGGGCGGAGTACAATGACAGGAAAGAAAACGGATCAGAAAAGCTTTTGCTGTTTCTCTTAATGAAACCTATTGCCGAACAAGCTTTGGATAAAGTACGATTCAAATGTGTTTTAAAAGAAAAAGTAGTATCCAACATAACTCCCAAATCTTTGACTTCACTAATTCGGGAGAGGGGTATGGAAAAAATCGAATATTCAAATTGAATTATAGAGGAAGATTTAGAGAATGAAATGAACTTACACTTGCTTGTGTTTAACGTTAGGGCATTGATTTTGCACCATTCCGTGATGCTGTTTAAATCTAGTTGAAGTAAAGAGCAATCCTCAATATTTTTAACAGCTCTAAATAATTTTAGATCGTCGGCAAACAATAAACACTGTCCATATTTAATATTTATCGCGATATCACGAATGAAGATGATGAAGAGAAGCGGACCTAAATGGCTCCCTTGTGGAACACCAGAGCTACATTTAATTTCTTTTGATACAAGGTTACCGATTTTAACCTGTTGGGTTCGACCGAGAAGAAAGGAAGACAACCAACGAAGCAATTGCGAATGAAATCCGATAGTTTGTAGATTAGCCTATCATGATTGACAGAGTCAAAAGCTTTGATGAAATCTGTATATATGGTGTCAACTTGGTTCCCCTTCTCAATTTGTTTCAGAACAAAGGACGAAAATAATGCAAGGTTTGTGGTAGTGGATCTACCAGCGACAAAACCATGCTGTTCATCCGGCAGATACTCTTTTATAAGGAATTCAATTTTAGTTTTAATAATGCTTTCAAATAACTTAGGGATTGCCGAAAGCTTACAAATTCCTCTGTAATTCTCAACATTGCCTTTGGTCCCAGACCAATGGATGGGAACTAAAAAGGATTTCTTCCAAACTTCAAGAAATACACCTTCCGAGAGGGAACGGTTGAAAATTTGAAGCAGGGGGACGGAAAGCGAACCGACGCATTTATTGAGTAGGATGGCAGGAATACCGTTTGCACCACTGCATAAAGTAGGTTTTAATGCTTGAAGGCTTAGAGTCAAAGATCCGATTTCGACGCAACTAGAGGAACTAATGGGAATGGTGCTAATTTTATCATGGCAGGTGTATACGGACTGAAAGAAATTTGCAAACAGTTCAAGAGTAGATTCAATATTTTCCGATTCACGGTTTCTAAAATGCATTGAATTTGGAATCCCCGTAGACTTCCTTTTAGAATTGATAAAAAGCCAAAACGTTTTACTATCAGATTTAATGTTATGTTCAACAGACATGATATAATTTTTGAAGAGAAATTTATTAAGAACATTAAAATCTTTACGAAGTTTACTATATTTTTCGTAATCTGACTGCGAATTAGTTTTTTTAAATGTTTTAAAAGCTTTATTTTTTAGATTTTTTAGATTCCCTAAATGTCTATTATGCCAACAAAGTTTATTCGAATTTCGGTAGGATGAGAGCAGTACAAATCTTGAGAAGCCGTCAGTCAGTATTTCAACAAAGCGTTCATACATATGCGCTAAATTTAGATTGGACATTTCATCAATCCAGTTTACATTATTGAAAAAGTTATTAAGTTCACTGTTGTTTGCCTTTGAAAAATTTGGATATTTCAGGTTATGGTTAACGTTGAGTTTCAAATAATAGAACAATGATAACTCAATAAAAATTTCTTTGTGATTAATAGAATTTTTCAAAAGAGATATAGGAACTTGAGTTACATTTGCATCAAATTCATTACAACATATTCTCGGTATCGATATGAAGGAAAATGCGAATTCAATTTAAATTGTTTTTATTTTTCAATATGATCTCCCCTAACATCAATGCATTTGTTACATCTTGAGATAAGCTTTTTTAAACCCTCAAAATAATAAATTTCCTCTTTCTCTGCAAAATACCGACTTGAGTTCTTCATCTTCCGAAAATCTTTTTCCACGAAGACATTTTTTCAAATCCGGAAACAGGAAATAATCACTAGGGGCAAGGTCTGGACTATAGGGTGGGTGTTGGATTTCTTCGAAACCACAATCTCGCGCAGCAGCCTTGGAAACTCGCGCCGTGTGAACAGGAGCGTTGTCATGAAGAAGCAACACACCCGCTGCGAGTTTACCCCGTCTTTTCTTTTTAATTTCCTCCCGCAAATTATGCAAAGTGGAAGCGTAGGATGTGGCGTTGATGGTTTCACCTTTTTTTTGTACTCAATGAGCAAGATTCCCTTTGAGTCCCAAAAAACTGTGGCCATGAGCTTTCGGGCAGACGGAGTGTCTTTGAACTTCTTCGGGGGGTCTGTTCCTTTTTTATGCCACTGCATGGACTCTTGTTTGCTTTCAGGGTCATAGTGGTGGACCCATGTTTCGTCCCCAGTAACAATTCGATCCATAACACCGTCCGCGTTCTCACTACACATCTCCAAAAGCTCTCTACAGCATGCGATTCTCACTTTTTATCTGAGGCGCTGTGAGCATTCGTGGCACCCACCTTGCACTGACCTTTGAAAGGTTAAGATGGTCATGAAGAATGGTGTGAATGGTACCAATTGAAAGCTTGGTGATCTCTGCCATCATTTTCACCTTTATTCGGGCATCCTCAAGAACAAGTTTTTCGACTTCTTTGATGCTTTCTCCCGTACAAGCAGTAGCCGGGGCGCCGGAGCGGGGGTCGTCCTCAATGCTCTCTCTGCCTCTCTGGAACTCACTTGACCACTTTTGCACAGTTGAAAATGAAGGTGCGGAACCCTGGTAAACAGCCACCATCTCTTCATGAATAGTTTTTTGACTTTTTCCTTGCTTAGTGAGAAATTTAATTACAGCGCGATGCTCAATTTTCACCATCATCGCCTCAGTTGCCATTATGATTCTGTTTAACTAGAGATAAAACGCGAATTAATAATCACATTTATATGAAATTTTACATGAATGCACTAAAATAATAATATTACTTGATAAATAAGTGAATTTATATATGCAACCACAGCTTCACCCCGATACCGAGAATATCTTGAACGCCCCTCGTACAAATATCAAATCTAAAATTTTAAGAAGTGAGTTAACTACTGGATTGATTTGTTTTAAATTTAAAGAATGTACGAGTAGGAAATCAAGTAAGAGAGAATCGTGGCCATAAGAAATATTATGCGCTAAAAGAAAGCTTTTATTGTCAACCTTACTCCAAATGATATTACTAAAATTAAAATCACCGAAAATTGCTAACTTGTCGGATTCAGTACAGCGATTATTAATGCATTCAATATTGAGTGTATGTTTTTCATATAATTCAAGCATACTTCTAGGCGGAACATAGCTTATGATTAAAAACAAATGTTCATTGGTGTTAGGATTAAGACCCAAAGAAACACGAATTTGATCGATCCCAGAGAAGGGAAGATCAATTTCTTTACCATTAAAACAGGAACGGACAGCAAGTATTATACCTCCACCACGTTCCTCTGAAGATTTACATCTATCGATCCTGAAGGGAGTGTAGAGTTCTCGGTTGAAGATTTCGTATGATGAGATCTCAGGGTAAAGCCATGATTCGACTATAATGATGACATCGTAGAACTGATCACTGGTGTTTACAAATAGTTTGTAAATTTTAGTTCGAATTCCACTTCCATTATGATAATAGATTTTTAGCGGGGCGAAGTTTGATATACTCGTACGATGGATCCGAGTAGCATTTGGTGGACATAGGTTAGCAAATTCTAGCTTACTACGAGTATGTCTTCGACAGCTGGATTGTCGTTTTTTGATATTGGAAGATGTACAAAATTTTTGATTTGTAGTCCCAGAGGCCAAATAGTGGCATCTAATGCTTTTTGAAGTGCAGGAAAGAGGGGTCCACACCTTTTTTAACAAGTTTTTTGCAAAGCAGCATATTTTCAGGTAGCTTAAGCCTGTATGCTGCAAAAGAAATGACGTTTTCCTCAGTGACTTCTTTACGCCGGAGAGAAATATGAAGGAATTTCAACTTAAGAACCAGAATTTGTTCGGATAAAAAATTTTTTTCTTATTTCGAATCAGAAGTGCAACTACTGTTGTTACTGTAGTGTATTCATTGCAAATAGCTGAACATTTGTATCTCCTCCACCTTGCGTAAAGAAGATTTCGTTTACTAATAAGACTTAGGGATTCTGATGTTAGCCAGGGAATGTTCATCTTTTTAGAAACTTTTTTTTATATTGGTACATGTTTTGTGAAACAAATAACAAACAAAATTATAAAAATGTTCTAGTTGAATGTTAACATTACCTGTTGTATGTATTAGTGCCCAATTCAAACTCCTACAATCACTTAGCAATGCATTTAAATTAATTTTTGAAAAGTTATACGACGTTTCGTTACCTTGATTTACTTTTATTCCTTGTTTTTGTAACTGCCTCGCCGTGTTTTTGTAACTGCATGTAGAGTTATTGGTTTTCATCTTACAGTGTGTCAATTTCATTTCGTTTTGATTCGAGTAACGACAGACGGCTATTTGCAGCTTCAAGCGAAGATTTTAAAGCTCCAACTTCTGAATCAATTTTGTGCGTAATTCGTTGTTCAGAGTCGGAGATTTGCGATATGATTTTTTCCAGTTTTTCCGTTATTGTGCATTCGTTTTGAGCATTTATGTTCAACATACAGCGGTAATGCGTTTACACGCACTTACACTTTTTTAAATTAATGTTCTAGTGTTAGATTATTACCATCAATGTTAGGAATGTGAATCAACAATAGATTTTTTTGTAACGGTACTTTCAGCCTTGTACCAGGCGATTTATCTACTTTGTGTATTATTTGTGTTCTATGTATTTTCCTCGGACATTCGATTATACACATCTGGATTTTAGCAGAGAATATAAGGAATTTGTGTGTAAAAACGGTAAAAATAGAAAAGAATTGAGTAAATCGAAGTTAATTTTTTTTTTATAATTTGGGCGCGCTCAAGGGATTAAATACCCTTAAAATATTTGCACACAACGCGGGCTAAGGAAAATCAGGGACGATGGAAAGAGAGGTACCGGTGAACGTTGGTTTTAAATGTTTGACGGTTATAATGGCTAGGAAATAAGGAGCTAGGGAGGGCAGCACTGGTGGTGGAAATAACGATAAAACAGAGTGAGACACGATACATTACGTTCGTTTTCGAGGGTGTCCATTCCTTGAGTGGGTAGCCGTGGTTCAAGTGGTAGTGTGTTGGCTTCCCAATCGGACGGTTCGGGGTTCAATACCAGCCGTGACCGAAAGACTTTTTTTCAGGCAACTAAAATCTTGTGAGATGAATGGTTGCCTAAATACAACATCAAGTCCAATTTACACTAGTAATTTAGTCTCCCCATTAAATGTTGGATGCCACCCATGGAGCAAAATAACCACTGCGCACAAAAATCATTCTCTCTCTCTCTCTATCCAATTTTCCGAAAAACTTAACACGTGCTCCGGCATTTTAAGAGTAGTAATACCCTCTTGAGTGTTAAGTTCTTTAAAAAAAAAAAAAAATTCCTTGAGTGATATTAGTATCACCTATGAGTTTTATCGCTCGCGGTTTTTGATCCTATCTAGCAGATGCAGAGATGTTTTGGACGCACCCGACCAGACGTGGGGATTGTACTCCAATTTCGGGCGGATAAATGACTTATATATTGAAGTTAATTAATTTTTCCGTTTTTTTTTCTTGTATATACTAAATAATTCCAAAGCTTTTCCAGCCATGGGTAAGGGCAAAAGATTGACTGAATGCGATAAAGAAGAGATCGGGATTTTGGAGGGGGAAAACTATTCAAACAGGAAAATTGCTATTAGAATTGGTAGAAGCTAAGGCGTCATAAGAAACTTCCTGAAAAAGGAGAAACATATGGCGCTAAAGCACCAACCAAAGGAAATACGAAGCTTTTACTGCGACAAAGAGGTCAAATTCGTGATGAACCTACCAAAAACCGTTTATCAGCTCGGCAAATTAAAACAAAATCAGATATTCCCGTTAGTGCTCGTCATATCGCCCGTGTTTTAAATGCTTCATCTACCAAATTGACAAAAATCAAAAGCAAACCACGTTTGACCAAGTGCCACGAAATCTAAAGATTGAAGTCTGCCCGTAAGTATTTGTCCTGGACCCACGAATGGTGAAATGTGATATTTTCCGACGACAAAAAATTGAATTTAGACGGGCCGGACTACTATAGCTGCTATTGGCAAAATTTAAACCAACAATGTGTGGTACGATCCAAACGCAATTTCGGGGACGGAACTGCTGTGATACGGGGAGCTTTCTCGTATTATGAAAAGACGCCTGCTTGTTTTATTACCACAGAAATGGATTCAAAAACCTATACGGAGTTGTTGAAAGACGTTTTAGTTACTTATTATGAAGAAGAACCGGAAAGAAACTAAATTTTCCAGCAGGATAACGCTTCCATCCATGTTTCTATGCAGACGAAAGAGTGGTTTTCCCCCAAAAAACATTGAACTACTTGAATGGCCGACATATAGTCCCTATCGATAACCTTTGGGGCATACTTGCTGGTAAAGTATATTCAAAAGGGAACCAATACAATAGCGTTTCCAAGCCAAAAAATGGAATTCGTCGGGCTTGGTTTGAAATTGGACTCGATACTCTCCATTGGTTAATCGAATCCATGCCATATCGTGTTTTTTTCATCATAGAGAACAAGGGAGGTCACACAAAACATTAAAATGTATGAATTGAAAACAATAATTGTGAAGTTCAAAAAATCCTAACTTAAGTGCGAATAAACGTATTCCTACCCCAATTTCCATATTTAAAAAAAAAAAAATGTTTTCAATATTATTGAAGTACTTTTTTATTTTTTTTTTATAAATGAAAATTAAATAAACAATTTAAAGCTATTTAAACCATAAGAAAAATTTTATTATTGAAATAATCACAAAAATTAGTGTGCGTATAAACGAATGTCTACCACTGTAACATATGTGCCATCGATGAACATTTAGACTGTGGTGTATTTGAACGTGTTGTTGGTTTGTTTCGTGAATGTGTTGATATTTTTTGTGGTTGATTGGGAGGAGATGGAGATTCGGCGAACTGTTTTCTGTTCCGTTTTGGAGGCATTAATTTATGTATAGGTAAGTTGGGAAAAGTGGTATTTAGCACGTTAACAATGTAAAGAGAGGGCGCAAATGAGAAATTATAACTTTTCTTCTTTTTTATTTTTGACGTATTTTATCATGCAACTGACACAAGTTTCAACTAACAAATTTGGACAAGTTTGATACAAGCTATTAAAAGCTGATTGTTTAACTTTTTAGTCCTTGGTGTTGAAATTTCAACTGCTTCAACCCAAACGGAAAATTGTCACTCCGTCAAACACGTCTGCTTAGTAACACATTACAATATGTTTTTTTTTTTTTCTTAGCTTAGTCAAATAGTCACAGACTTAAGCTATTGTATTTCTAGTAATCGATGAATTATATTCGTAATATGATTTTTTGGCTAAACTAAGCGAACAATACATACTTCTTACATGTAACTGACGCAACTCTTCCTCGTACTACTGAATAACTCAAGTAGAGTATTGATAATAAAGGACTTTCTGGAAGGCTATTAAATGGTTTATCAATAAATCACACTTGATGTAAGGGTAGCTAATCGTCTCATAAATATTTGCATTCAGTAAAGCTTGTAGGACAAGGTGTGGAAAAGGAAAAGGTTTTTTTCCTACATGAATCTGGCACTGAAATTGGGAAAAATGTGCCTGGTAATTGGAAAAATGTACGGGATATAATTGAAAGCTTTGTTGAACAAAAATGTGTGAAGTTCCCGTATGACTAGGTGAACGCATATTCTACGAAATCTGATAGAATAATTCATTCAGTTTAAATTTTTAATTTATTTCCACCTGTTAGATGGATGTTTGATTGTATTTCCTCTATTTACGAGCTAGTATCTACCCAAGAGGATCCTTTTAAGGGTGCAAGTTTAATTGAAAACAAGTTTTTGTTCATCTACAGCTAAAATGGATACGGATTGCGTCGCTTTCAGAGCTGTTTGATTTCTCTTGTCATTATATATTTTTCACTACACCCTGCAGGTTTGAGGTGGCTTTTTAGATATAAAGTATTCGTTGTATATTTTTATACAAGGTCAACATTTTGACAAAACCTGCAAGAGATTTTGATATATTATACTCGTAGATATAAAATTGTCGCATTAATAAACTAGAAAGAAGGGCATCATCAATAACTCAGCATCAATGCGTGTATTCACCGTTTTGTGTAGAATTCACTAAATTTGTATTATAATGATTAAACATTTTGAAAAATCATCACATATTTACAGTATTTTACGCTTCAAGCTAACTTTGTTGGTGAAGTGACCCAAAGTGCTTACGTTTCGAACTAGATGATTGTAGCTTGTGCCGGAAATTGAAAAGAGCAACTATTTTGTTTTCTATTTGTTGTCTTGGGCCCCACAGACTGTTTATCGTACTAACAACCTTCATACTTCTACTTTCAAATTATCTGCATGCACAAGTTCTAAGTTACTCGAATTCGTAATTCAGTTTGAATTTTTGGGTAGTCTTAAGATTATCCATGCCCTAAGTCTCTTGGTATGTTTTAATTTTGAACGAATGTTTTAAGACTTTCACTTCTGATTCTGTAGGTGTATATTTTAGTAAACTTTCAAACTTTGTCGGTATATGTCTCGTAAATACCATAAAGGGAAATCTATACATATATCCGCACAACTTATGATCGGATTGAAGCAGAACCGTGGATAACATAGAGCACTTATGAGGAGCACTATCTAATTACATCATAAACTCGATGAAACTTGTAGTATTGTAGTATGGTAAGAAAATTTATCAAAACAGCATCATTCTCAGTAGTGTTTGTAGGTAAGGTTGAAGTAAGTCTCAACAGTTGGGAATTCTATCATCAAACAGAGCTATTTGGGGCAATTTCGTTTGTTTTTATAGAGGTTGCCAACCGTGGGTACCTTGAAAGGTGTTTAATCGAGAATTGTGTTCTTTCTAAAATATTGGCTTTGCATTGACAACCATAGGGGTCTGCGACTTGTCACAATCCTGTCAACGAAGAAATTCCACAATTTTTTTTATGAATTTGTCAAGACGTTGGTAATGTTATTTTGAAAAATGTATGTATGCTTACTTAAGCGGCAGCCGCACCATCGCGAAATACGAATTACGTAATTCCGTCATCTGTTAACCGTTTTTCGAGTGACGGGGTACACGAGTACCTTTTGAGTTTTCAAATACATTTTTATAAGGGTTGTAGACATGCTATCAAGCTGTTATTGGTTTTCATGTAAATAAAAAAAAGATGGGAATTCAAAGTTATATGCCTATAAAATAATGCTTACAAGTATGGAACGATTTATTGAATGTTGGTTGCACACTGCACACTGGCTTACTGCAACTTGTGCATAGTTTTCTAGTTCTCAGTTGTTGCTTCTGATACATGTAACAGCTTCCCACAATGGGAAGTCGTACAGCTTTGTCTCAATTTACTTCGGTAGAAAAATCTGGCGCAGCTTACCATCAATTACTGTTGAGCAAATTTGTTTTTTCGACATTACAACTGGATTTCGATTTCGACGTGTTATATTAGCATTGCACAATTGAAAACTTAGATCCTTCAGATCTTTAGAATTGCCTGAATTGTATTCCACGTTTATAATATATGGTATACTACCAAGGCTGCTGTGTCTATAACATTTTTAAATAAGGCTAAGGCCAGCGATTTACCTTACGTTTTGTGGCATATTCTCAGAACAATTTTTCCATACTATCAATGCCTAATTTTGTTTTGCTATAATATGTAATGATTTCATCGTTTATTCACTTGAGTGTTACTTGAGGCTTGGCATGCATTGTGGATAACATAACAACTGCTTTTTGCATGTAAGTGCACATAGGTGCTCTTGTTCCTTGCTAAATGCAAAACTTTTAGAATGTATTGGCCTGAAATATAGTCTTTTTTATTTATAAAGACTATATAGGTTTTCAACAAAACATGATAGCACCAACCTGTCCCTATGAGTCTGCATATTTGCTGATAGAAATCGCTTGTTTTTTTCGTACGGTTCCAACAAGTGTTAAATTCCTAGAACTTAGAACTTGAGCCAATTGCAAGGATGTAAAAAAGTTGTTTGTTGTGATATTTCTCCCCGAATTTGTAGAAATTGAAACAAGAACTAACACCGTTCTTTCACCGACATTCACTCGAAGCTCACCATCTATTGGTTTGCCAGTATACATCTGACCCCTCAGAGGATAAGAATTTGATGTGTCGAATGCCCAAAATATAGTATGTTGGTGCCGTATTTTTCAGACTTTGTGGTAAAGAATGCGTTTTTTAGACGTTTGGTTTTTAAACACTGCTTCTACAGATTGCCAATTTGAAAGTTGATTTGTCGTTAGTACGTTTTACCATTTTACGATGAATAGATTAACGCCAGAACAACTCGTGCAAATTGTGCAAACATATTTTGAGAACCATGGTTCGGTTGGCCAAACTTATCGTGCGCTATGTCTATTTTAGGGTCGTCATAGTCGTCATAATCATCCATCTGAGCAAGCTATTCGGAACACGATGAATTGTTTTCGCACTACGTACACTCTAGTGGATAATACGCATCTCCAAAGACGACAAACAGTGCGAACAGAAGAAATTATTGCCGTTGTGTCCGTTGTGCCGTTGTCCTCATTTTCAACGCAAAATTTTGTTCTCCCATGAGGCCCATTTTTGGTTAAATGGATACGTAAACAAGCAAAATAGCCGAATTTGGAGCGGAGGAAACTCAGAAGCTTTTGTCGAGACGACCTTACAAACATTAAAACTCACTGTTTGGTGTGCTTTGTGGGCTGGTGGAATCACCGGCCCATATTTCTTTAAGGACGATGCCATTAAGAATGTTACCGTCAATGGAGAGCGTTATAGAAACATGATTTCTAACTTTTTCGTTCCTCAGTTGAATAGCATTGACGTAACAGAGCTTTGGTTTCAACAAGACGGCGCAATATGACACACCGCGCGCGACACCATCAATTTATTGCGGGAAACATTTGCTGACCTATGAACTGACCTCCACGATCCTGTGATCTCACACTTTTAGATGACTTTCTTTGAGGGTATGTGAAGTCACTAATCTATGCCGATAAACCAGAGATGTTGGATGATTTGGAAGTCAATATTCGCCGTGTTATTGCTGATATACGGCCCCAGTTGCTCGATAAAGTGGTCGAAAATTGGACTTTACGATTGCGCTTCATTCGCACTAGGCGTGGGCGCATATGCCCAATGTTATATTTAAGCGTAAAATTATCTATGAAATAGAGCTAATATCATAGACACGAACATTAGCTTCAAGTATTTTATTTTATATTGAATTTGTATAGCCTTAAAAAAACACCCTTTATATACTGAATAAATCGAGTGTGCCCACGATATCCGAACAGCAGTTTGTCAACTAAAATACCGCCGGACTTATTTTTATTTTTGTTTTTGCTCAAATTGGCATTTAAAATGCTTCAAATGTCGCGTATTGCAATAGCTTGATCACTTTTGGTGCGTGTGGAGGGAGTAATTTCATCGTCAAACCGAATAAAGCGCTACAGAAATCTTAATCTGTCATATGACATTGCAGCAGGGATCAGGGAAGGTTTAAGGCAACCCGTGGACTAGATTTTTCAGTATGCGCTATGATTTCAGATCCTACAAACAAAAATACTCGTATATTCTGTTTCCACACAATTTGTGTGAAGTTACCCAGGTACCTCCTAATTCATTAAAGAGTATTTTTTTTTGTCATTCGGATGACGGTTAAACAGGATCGGCACTCAGTTCCAGGAGAAAGATTCATTAGATATAATATTGTAAATATGTACATAGATATCTCAGACTACAATATTTAAAAGAGAAGATTTAAGATACGTTAGGTTTAAGATAGGAATGAAAGTTTTTGTTCACGGGATAGATGAACATAACTGCTTGTTTCTTCAGTATGCTACGCATTGCTTTCTGTTATGTTGGGTGTTGACCTTAGAGTTAGAGTGTTTCGGGTGTAACGCCGAAAAGTTCGACGCATGCATATGTTTAATAAGTGCTCTATGTTAGTAATTCATCGGTTACACTCAATATTCTATGAGTCTGTATCCACCAAACTGTACCTTATTGCACTTAAGGGTATAGAAGTAGTCTACTGTAGTTTTTGAGCTCATACAATGAGAACCCACCACTTTCAATGAATATCTCGATGCTGGCAACGTCTATGACCATCTCGAGGATGATTTTGGTGAGATATCCGTATCCATATATGATGCACTGCCTGCAATATATTAAACATATCTTTATTGCTTTCAAGACTTTGTAACTTGAGTCAACTATACCGAGACTAATAACAATTTCATTTTTTGATTAATCAGAACACCATGGATTCGGACCTTTGGCGTTTAACAGATGATGCCCAGATTCCCTCATAGTACATAAAGATTTCCGATCTTAATATCAAGTTCTGTATCAAGAAAGTGTTAATCCATTCTAGCTCAAGATAATACGAGAATTGAAAAGTGACCTGATTGTAGGGCGGAGTTCCTTCCCTAATCGAATTGGTATATCTTGCTCTGCATCGAGCCAAAGATGTACAATGAATTAAGTCCGATTGGAACCTATAGGCCTGTCACAGGGCATTTCGCGGCAATAGCAAGGCATTTTATTCTTTAAAAATGTTGCCATTTCATGATTGCTATTTATTGTTTAACTTTTATTCACCATACAAATGAACATGATGAGGTATATTTCATCTATTTACTATACAAGATACAAGTTTTGTGACAGCGTACCTGTGTAGCATTTATTGAGTAGAACAAAGTCGACGCTATTTGCATTCCAGCACAACCCGAGACGCTTCGGTCAATCACAAATTTCTACACCACATGAATCTCGGACAAGAACTCGTTTTAAAAACTCAACATTTCGGTATCCCGTAGAGTAGGACGTATCCTCTAAAACGAATCTAGCGGGTTCAGGTGCGAAGGCCTGCCATATTATTGTAGCAGCTTTCACTTTGTTAGCTATTGTACGATTATACTGAATGGTCAGTAACGCCTTCATAAATAACTTCATATCATATCATTTGTGTTCGGCCTTCTAAAGATTCCATAACTGATGACGCAGAACTTAGAAGTAATGGAAAATTTAAAAGAGGTTTCATAGACAATCAGAAATGAACCACAATCATCTAAAGGTACTTTTGTAAATCAGAACACGCGCCTACTCCGCAGTCTAGTTTATCTTCTGCTTAATGTTCTTCGTCAATTTTTAGCCAATTTTTGATACCTATGGCCGAATTTGTTGGTACTGCGAACGCTTTAAGAAAGGAATGACTCGAAAATTCACTACTCGTCTCAAACACAGAACACAGCTGTTTTCCGTCTCCACTAAACATGGATCTATGTATCATCGTAAGAGGATGCTTAAATGGAAGGTACATAACAATAGAAGACGAAGGAAGACTGAATGCTATTGTCGCATGAAGTCAAACCGTACCCAACGTTCAACAACTATGATGACCACCACGTAGCAGCATCAAGAAACTTATTATAAAGTAAATTTTTTTCTCTTGAAAATGTATTTTACTTTCTCTTCGCTCTATTGTCTATGTATTACCTTCCTTCTTTCTGTTGTTTACTGTTAGAACACTAAGGAAAAAAAACACGTGTGGATTGTTGGAAGGTTTAAAATCGAAAGGAAAAAATACACAAATGACATTGAAGAGAGTGAGACAAAAGATATGATATTATTGTTACATGATTTCAAAAATAGGTGTCACTAAAGAAGCATTAAATTAAGTTAATCATTTAGGTCATAATATAATAGTTATCGTTTTATTATTGTTTTAACACACCCTTTCAATAAAAGAACGATAAAATTCAAGTTTATCCTTAGGAACAGCCTTAGCAACCATTTCGGCCGTTTGAAGATATTTGAGTGAAACAATGCCCTTTTCTACTGCCTCCCTTATAAAGTGATATTTATAATTTATATGTTTGGTCCTTGAGTATTTTCCTCCATATACAGCTATATGTTGAGCACTCTGATTATCGCAGAGAATGGTTGTTGTATTACAGTATCCAAAATTTAGTTCTTGTAATAAATTTCGTAGTGCGGATGCTTCCTTTGCCCCTTCAGTCAATACAATGTACTCTGCTTCGGCACTTGAGGTAGCTACAGTGCGTTGCTTCCTCGATTCCCAGCTAATTGCAGCACCTGCAAATAAAAAGCAATAACCACTTTGAGATTTGCAATCGTTTCTATCCTCAGCCCAACTAGCACCAACATAAGCAAATAGGGGTAACCCAGTTTTAAAATAAACTAATTTTGCCTTTTTTGTAGTGAAAAGATATCGTAATAAATTAAGTGCCATTGTCCAATGTTGTTTCTTCGGGTTTTGGCTAAACTGAGATAATGTACTTACGCTAAAAGCAATATCAGGGCGGCTGTAAACAGCTAGATGCATTATTGACCCAATAAGTTCTTGATATTTCAAAACATCCACCAATTTGTTTTCTCCAACTACGTTTGGCTCCTTTTCAAGTTTTAACTTTACTTGCATAGGTATGTAATACGGCTTTGAGTTGTGCGTATTGTATTCTCTAACAAGATTATTAATATAGCGAGTTTGGCATATTGATAGCATATCCAGCATCTTTTCAATTTCAAGGCCAATACATAGAGATGGATGCTCTAGGTCTCGAATTTCAAAGTATTGTGAAAGAGTCTGTTTTATTTTATTAAAAAAGGTGTCGTCATTTGACGCAATGACGATATCATCAACGTAAATGCCTAAAATAGTTTTTTGATTTTCTTTTGTTTTATAATAGACACAGAAATCGTAGTTTGATTGTGTAAGTTCCAAAGTTTTGAGCTTTTCATCTAAAGTACTGTGCCATTGTCTGCTGACTTGTTTCAATCCATACATAAAAGTTTGTGAAGCTTGCAAACTTTATTTGGATGGTCGATATCAATGAATCCTTCAGGTTGTTTCATATATATCTCCTCCTTAAGAACTCCGTTTAAAAAGGCTGTTGAAACATCGATGTGATGAAGTTTTAAATCATATTCTACAGACAAACCGTATACGACACGAAGTGAGCTTTGTCGTATGACGGGTGCATAAGTATCCACATAATCAATCCCATATTTCTGACTAAATCCTTGCGCAACAAGTCGTGTTTTTCGGCGATCTACATTACCGTCTGACAAATATTTAGTTTTATAAACCCATCTGCAGCCGATGGCATTCCGTCCAGCTGGTAAATCGCAAAGCGTCTATGTCTTATGTTTCATTAAGCAATTATATTCTTCTTTCATAGCAGAATACCACTCTTCCGCTTCCGGGGAACTCCTAGAACTTTTGTAACATATTGGATCTTCTAAATGGCTTGTGTTAAAAGCCTTTTCAATTATGATTCTTGATTGGTGCTGAGATCTCAATCGGTTTTTTATATTATGTGATTCCGTAGTATCTTCACTATTAATGTCTAAATTTTTATTATCAGATTGTTTATGTTTAACTTCATCAAAAAATTCCTCGGCTTCTAAAAATTCATCTTCATCATTGTTCTGTTTGTTGTGATTTTCTAAATTAACTTTTGGTATTTCAATTACATTTTCCTTTCTATCTGATTTTATCTTTGTATTATCTAAATTCGGTACAGTGAATTCATTTTCAGGTGATTCCGAGACCCTCTTTTCCACAAGCGATATGATTTTGATTCTTCTGAGTATCCTATTAAAACATATTCTTCGCTCTTGGTATCTAATTTTAGCCTATTCGAGGATTTATTTAACACGAAAGCTCTACACCCTATTTCGCGCAAGTGACTAATTATTGGAATTCTTCCAGTCCATATTTTTTCCGATGTTGGATTTAAATTAAGGTTTGTTGGGCATCGATTTCGAATATAAGCTGCCGTATTTACAAGTTCCGCCTACAAAAATTTCGGCAAATGAGCTTCCAATAAGAAACATCGGATCATTTCCACTAAGGTTCTGTTCATGCGCTCAGCAACTCCGTTTTGTTGAGGTGTATACTCTGCACTTAACTGACGTTTTATACCATGCTCTGTTAAAAAATTTGAAAATTCCTTACTAACTATTTCGCATGCATTATCACTCCTCAATATTTTAATCCGTCTATTAGTTTCATTTTCTACCTGATTTTTAAATTTTGTAAAGACATCCAAATAATTACTTTTCCGTTATAAAAAATAAACAAATGTTTTGCTAGACCAGTCATCAGTAAACGTAACAAAATAAATGCATTTACTTATTGATTCAGTTTTGAATGGCCCACAAAGATCAGTGTGGACAATTTCTAATATTGCTCTTGAAGACTTTTCACGTTTGGCCGAAAACGGTAGCCTAGTTTGCTTCCCTCTCAAGCAGGTTACACAATCAATTAATGAAGTGTCAAAATTTGGCAGGCCCTGTACCATTTACTTAGCTTTTAGCTTGCGAAGGGATGACATATTGTATTTAGGTGTCCATATCGCTTATGCCAAAGTTGAAATGAATTACTTTTTATTATGGCAGCATTACATTTTTTGTTTTTATGCACATCATCGAAATTCTGCATATTTACCACATACAAATTGTTGTGCTTCCTCAAGCCTCAAGTAAACAACTTCCCCTTTTTAAAATCAATCCATGTTCTCCATCTAAAACAACTTTACATCCATTATCCGCCGCTTTGCTTGCGGAAATGAGACTGCTTCTAAGCTTGGGTATGAAGAGTGTTTGAAAAAGGCAAATAGTTTTGGGTTTACCACATACTGTTATGTCTAACTTTACAGTTCCTATTTCCTTAATTGTGGTATATTCATTGTTAGCGACTTGAACTTCCCTGCTATATTTTGTGTCTATGCTAACAAAAGCATCCTTCGAACAACACATATGAGACGTTGCACTACTATCAATGTACCAATGGGTTCGCTCTTTTACATTTTGAGAAACTTCTTTGACTGGTTTGTCCCTTATATGTAGTAATTCCAATGCTATAAAACCTTCTTCAGATGAACCACCGTTTTGAGCAAAATATGTCCTGTTCCTGTTTAATATTGTACTACTCGACAGTCTTTTTTCATATGTCCCTTTCGACCGCATCGGTGACAATTAAATTGAAAAAGTGACTTACCTTCGTGTCGTTTCTTTTCAATGTTCTTATGATGAAATTTTACTTTGAAAACCTCCTCTTTAATTTCTTCGTTTTCCTTCTTCTTGTCGCTGACTTCTAACAAACGGGCTCTTAAAACCTCCAGTATGGGGAAGTCATTAGCTGCAACAAAAGCAGCTTGCAAGTATTTGTACGACTCCGGCAAGCTATCTAACAACAATACAGCTAACAGGTCAGCATCCAATTTGGCATTCATCTCGTGCAAACGCGTGACAATTAAAATAAAATTAATTATGTGTTGTTCCATATTTTGATGTTCATGCATTTTGTAATTAATCAACTTACGAAACTCCTCGATTTTGGTACGTCTTCCTTTACGATTATACGTCGCCTCCAAAAAATCCCAAATACCCTTCGATGTCTCTATTCCATGCACAAGAGATACTTGTTCCGGCTCCATTGATATTATGATTTCACTTCTAGCATCCAAATCCTTATCATTCCATTCTGCTAACTTCCCTGCATCAACTGGCTTTTCCACATCGCCTTTCACAAATTTCAGAAGACGATTTTTGTGGAGAACAGCCTCCATTTGGTGTTTCCACGTAAAAAAATTATCACCATTGAATAATGGTATTTTTCCTGATAACGATGCCATTGTAAATAAAAATTTATTAGGATATTTAAGTTCTTTTAAATTAAAATGGAAACTGGGCCCATAACCTGTTAGAACACTAAGGAAAAAAAAAACACGTATGGATCGTTGGAAGGTTTAAAATCGAAAGGAAAAAGTTTTAATGTGGAATTCAAAAAATTTACAAATGACATTGAAGAGAGTGAGACAAAAGATATGCTATTATTGTTACATGATTTCAAAAATAGGTGTCACTAAAGAAGCATTAAATTAAGTTAATCATTAAGGTCATAATATAATAGTTATCGTTTTATTATTGTTTTAACATTTACAAACATTAACTCCGTTCCGATATCCCTTTGAACCTTTTCTCTCCCCCGTTTTCGCAAATCTCCGGTGGTTTTCAGTACTTTCTGTATTTATATAATATTATTATTAACTCGCTACTTTTTACTCAAGTTAGTTGTGTTGGTATTACTCGTGCTTTTTGTTGTGGTTGTGGTTGTCTTTAAATGATTGAAAACATCCAAAAACAGGATGATTCCATTGGTGAATCAAAAATACTAATTGATATCCTGCTTAAGTAAAAAAACGGTTTTCATATTTGTTATTTGAATATTCAAAGTTTGAGAAACAAAATTGACGATCAAAGATATGTGTTTAACGCTGGGATAGTTGATGTTTTATGTGTATCGGAAAGTTGGTTAGAATCGGAAATGTTTGATAATTTTTTTAATCTAACATATCTATAGGAGAATTTTTCGGAGTGATAGGTAACGTAAGGAAGCAGAGAGTGTTGCAATTTATATGAAATCGTGATATAAGTCTAAAATTCTGAAGAAGTCAGCACCAACTGAACTTGCGGAATATGTTTTCGTAGAGGTAAAGAATAGTAAAGAAAAATGTCTGCTTGGTTGCATATACATAATCTTTATTTCCCTTTTCCATTTTATACAACTGTGATTGCTTACAATCTATATTTAAATTAAAAGAAAAAATTAAATAAAATGGTGTTCGTTCTGTAACAGAAGTTATTGCTGAATGACTCGTCAATTTATAGAATACAATTAAACAATCGTTTTGGGTGATAATAGTTAAATCAGAATCCATTAGAATGAACAAGTTAAAAAGAAAATATATACAGGATATCCCAAAAATCAACGTCAAGCCAGAAACGGGTGATAGGTCAAGTGGTGTCGGTTATCACAAAATTATAAAAAAAAATCTAAATCATGTACTTTTAAATTTATTGGCATTTAAAAAAAATCGAGAAATCTGACACCCTGTGTCGATCTTTCAAGTACGTGTTTGTTGTCACGTAACCCTGAGTAACTGTTCTGTAAATTACGGTCCAAAATTGAAACATAACTATATCGGTTTTAACTAAAATATTGCTTTTTTGTCAATCCATGTATCTGAAAATCATTAATCACCCAACTTGAACTGACTGTACTGACAAAAAAATGTACTATGCCATTCTGGCAGGTAGCTTTAAAAGATGGCGAATTTAGTCCGGATTCCAAAATGGTATGATACTTACTAGACCAATGCTTAACTAAGGACCAACAAAATATTTTGTTAAAGAAACCCGATTCATAGTTAATTCTTTTTAATAAGTAAAATGAGTGCCAAGTGTTAAACAGTGAGGCTGTGATTGAGGAGGATAAACACGCCATTTCGACTAGTTTGAGTGAAACAGATAGAGATGCCATCCTTGTCATTTCATTTCATTATTTTCCCGTCAAAGAGAAAATAGGACACTACGTTCTCTTGGTGTATACTCTCAGGATTGACATCTACCGATCTTGCATCTTACAACGAATGTTCAAACTGTTTGCCTTCAGCGGCAATGCAAGCTCTGCATCATCTTACAAATGATCTGGTAATAAGACGGGCATATCTGCTGGAGTTGATGTTTTCCACCTCTTCCGATTGGAAATTTACCGTAAAATACGAGTGTAAGCATGAGATGAAAAAAGGATATCATATATGATATGCTATGCTGTAAAGCGTTAACAGAGAAAAGTCAATGGTTACCTGCTTTATGGATTTTAAAGGATTTTTTAAAATGTTATTTGGAACAGAACAAAGAATAATGAGGCAATGATCAGTTAATCTAAGATCATGTACTTTTCCTTACAAAAGTTTTTATTATTTTTGTGAAGACGCATGAAAATATGGTCAATACAAGATATTCGCGTGTTAGTTCGTTAATAAAACTCCTTAGACCATGTGATGCTAATAGATACAAATAATTTTCAGTAATTTTCAGGTTTCTATCGCTACAAAAATCCAGAACATTACTTAATTCATCGATAAAGACACATTTACTAAATTCATGAAGTCTATAGAAAGACAACATTGTATAATTTTGGCTATTGAAATTAAAACCAACTTTCAGACCATCAGCGCTGCATAGAACTTTAGGATGTTATTACTTCCCCGACCTCAAAGAATTATCTGCTGTTTCACTTTGATCTAATTCATTTTAGTATATCCAAATTTCGCTTAGAACAATTACAACTGGTAAATTTATGAGAACCTGAAGATGGGCTACAAAAATGAAAACAATTTTCAAACAACTTCGAATGTTTACATCAAGTAAACAAACACAATTGACATAAGAGCGGATTTGACTATATTATCGCATACAGTAGGGACTAAACGCGGATCAGGATTACAATTGCTCATATTTTATCTATATCTTCAGCACAAGTAATTCTTACAGCATTTTCACCCTCCTTCTTCCGCATGTAAACTGTTCCATTTTTAGGCAATGCATAGGAGTACCCTTTCAGTGTCCTCTGTGTTCGTGCCAAGTTAAAGAGTTGGCGTGTTTGTTGTGTTAGGCTGTCATTCAAATACATTTTTTCATGTCTTCCTCGTTCGTTCAGGAGTGTTGTTGTTAATTTTGTTTTTCTTTTCTCTTTTTGCGTTCAAGATTTTCTCCATCCATTGATGAGAGACAAATTTGACAAACAAAATTTTCGTCTTCTTTGTTTGGTTGTTGTTGTTGGATAGATGCATTTGCCTCTTACTTATTGTTTTGCTATGACAAAGGTCAATGTCCTCCTTTGGGACATCAATATGACCCCAGATATAGCAAATTATAGGCTGATAAGAGACTTACTCAATTGTTTCGCCTCGCAATACTCAAAAATCGTCATATGTCGTGATCACAATCCTAATGTTTTAAGGAACCCAAATAGAGCTTTGATAGAAATGGTCGATTCAACCTCAAGGGGTTACGGTACTCTTAAAATATTTACATACATCGCAGGAGAAGGAAAGCTAGGGAGGAAAGAAAAAGAGGTACCGGTGTTCGTCTGTTTTGAAAGCTTGAAGGTTATAATGGTCAGGAAATAAAGAGAGCGACAGGGTATTCCATAAGCTGAATGTACGGCTTAGCAAAGAAACACGGTATTTCAATGTACATCCGAAAGAGCATTCATCGCGAGACAGATGTTGTGGTTAAAGGCTTGAAGGGGCGTAAAATGCTACTGGCAATTTCTATGGAGCACTGGTAGTGGAAATAGCGATAAAACAGAGTGAGACACGAGACATTTCGTCGATGTACCAGCTTGTCAATTGGCTGGCTTTGAATTCTATCTAGCAAGTGCCATTCATGGATAATGGCTAGGTGTTTGGATTTCGCTTTAACGACATCAGAAACATTGTGTTTTGGAAGCATTAAATTCTACTCTATTAGTGGGTTCCCCAATTAGTTATGCTGTTAATATCAGAATTTAATGAGCTTAACATGCGCTGCCATTCCCGTTCTACAGCCGAAGACCAGGGGCGTGAGTCCGGGAATGAATATGAAAAGAAGAGAGTACTGTCATCAGCAAAGGAAAGTTCCCGGAATTTGTTCAGAAAATGTAAAACACAAGTTTATTCATCTAAATCTATATTGTCCCCTTCAAAGTAATCCCCATCGACTGCAACACACTTATTCCAGCTTGATCTAATCCTCGAAACAGTTTTTATATTCGGTCTTCGGTATGTCCATCAGTGCTTCCTGCGATTTCTTCATTACTTCCTCTCGACTGCTGAAACGCGTTCTCCCTTGTGATTTTTTAACTCGATTGAACAGAAAGAAGTCACAGGGAGCCAAATCTAGTGAATGCGGTGGCTGTTGGATGGTACGAGTATTTGTTGCATTTTTCGTCAAAAAATTGAGTAATGATGGCACTGTGCGACAGTGCGTTATCATGGTGCAAAATCCACGAGGTTTCTGCCCACAATTCTGGTCACTTTCGGCGAATTGCTTCACGCAAACGTCTTATAATACTCTTTGTTTACTGTCTGGCCTTCTGGCAAAAATCCATGATGCACTACACCGTTGTAATCCATGAAAACCGTGAGCTTTGCCTTCTTTTTTGACTGAAAACGACGTGTTTTTTTTTTTTGTCTCGGCTCATTTGGTGAACGCCATTCACTTGCCTGATGTCTGGATTGCGTGTCGTACTCATAAGCCCACGTCTATTCTCCAGTAATGATATTTTTGATGAATGTGGGATCGGATTCAGCCCCGCAAATCATCTCTTTTGCGACTTCAACACGGTCTCTTTTTTGCATGAAATTGAGGTCTTTTGGCACCAACTTTGCTGCTACACAACGGAAACCCAAACCATTAACCAAAATGTCTTGGGCGGATACATAGGCAATGTTCCAGTCCTCCGCTATCTCTCTGATGGTTAATTTGCGGTTATTGACCAACATTTCTTTTACTTCATCAATGTTTTCGTCGGTTTTCGATGTCGATGGTCTGCCACTGCATTCATCATCTTTGATTGACTCACGACCACTTTTGAACCGCTCGTGCAACTGGTAAACGACCGTTTTCTTTAGAGAATCGTTGCCGAAACACCTTTCCAATATTTCCAACGTTCGCGCACCATTAAATCCGTTTTTACGCAAAATTTAATACAAGTTCGTTTAATTCCATGTGTAAAATTGTAAAAATCTCCAACACACACAGAGATAGATGTCAAACAGATTTACCAACTTTACAAAAAAAACAGAACTCAAATCGGAACCATGGGAGGACCACGCGGTGGTTTGGTACGGGAACTTTTTGATCAAGGTGGTATTGGATTAGAAGTAGCAGACAAGAGATCATTAATGAAAATTAAAATGAGTGTCGGATACAGAACAGAGCCCTGGCGCACACCAGTATTTATTTTGTGAATATCAGACTTGAAACCGTCCAAGACAACCTGAATTGAACCTTCCGAAAGGTAATTTCTAATCCATTGAAAAAGAGAGTCATCGATCCCAAAACCACGTATTTTCGACAAAAGAGCCTGATGCTCTTAGAAATATCAAGTACAAATATCTTGCTTTCGCCAGATTGATGTACGGTTTGGTTTCACTTTTTGGAGAGACATGCTATCAAATCACCAGTGGACCTGTTGCTACAAAATCCGTACTGCCGGTCATTGAGTACTGCCGGACACAAAAGTGTTTGGAGATATTTAATGAGCTGACGGTTTGTCAGCGTTTACCTGACCTTAGAAAAAAGCGATATACGAGTAAGTGCAATGGGTCTGTAGGAGGAGAGAGAAGAAGATTCGCCTTTTTTAGGGACGGGCTTGGCAAATGCTGTTTTCCATCTTCTCGGAAAGAGTCCTAAAGGGTAGAACCAATGGAAATGCCAGCGTGGAGCAACACTGCTTCAGAGGAAGGGAAGATATACCATCTGGACCAGTGGATTTATGTATATTAAGATCTTTAAGTACTCTTGCTACTACACGAGTGCGAAAGTGCATTCGTGCCATTGAAAATACAACGCACTTAAGTGTTGGCGGATACAAAGCACAATCTGAAGTGTTAAGCTGGCCACAAAGTGTGCAGCAAGCAGATTGGCCTTGTCTAAAAAGCTGGCAGCTGGGATGTCATAGTAAGTGGGCGTTAGGATGGATGAGGAGGCAACATTTCTGATGTTTTTGACGAACAACCAACAGCTTTTAATATCTTTGGGACATTTTCAATATGCAAACACAGACACTCTTTTAGTGATAAGGGTAAGAGGGGCAATATCGGAGTGGTTTAAAGTGAAATCAGGGGTCAGAAAAGTATGTGTACTCTTTTCATAGTCATTGGACTATATTCCAATGATCTGAGGGACCTGGCTCATGGTGCACTTGGAATCAAAGTATTAGGGTCATGCATTAAAGCCCTTTAGTTCGCTGAGCACACAATATCAATTCTAAATTCTCGTAAGGGCTGAACTCTTCCAAATCAACTACCGCCCGCGTTGATAGAACTTTCATTGTAACCCACTACTCCTTATAAATCTGTGGAGATTACAACAGACTCAAATACTTGAACTAATTTATCAGCAATCTGCCAATATCAATAATTCGAATAAGGCAAGATAAATGATTGAAAATATTCAGAGTAAGTGATTTGAGATTGAATTATCAGATTTTCGTGTTATTTTAATAAATTTCGAAATTTCTCATTTCAGTCTCTGCTAATCCTTGGTGTAGCAATTCATTTTAAATCCATTGAACCTTATTGGCACTCCGTTTTGCTGAAATTAAATCCAACGTTGACCCAATTTTAAGTTCAGTGAAATGAACACTTTCCATGACTTCCTCCACTTGAGAGTTATTTCATCATTTTATGCACTCAGTAGCACCTGTTCCATTTCCGACTCTCGTATCCGTTCGATAATAAATCTTGTGGTATATGTAATTAAAACAGCAAATGCCAATTTGTAGCTCCTTGTCTCTTCTACTATTTTCTACGCCAAATCCATTCATCCAAGGTAAATATACATCGGCACACATGTAAGTATACTAGTACATACATACATATGTACATGCACGTCCTTTAGCTTTATTAAAGATTTATCCAGCGCAGACATTTACAAGTCAATTTGCTAATCACGTCCCTTACATACATCATTTCATAGAAAAAGGATGTAAGAAACTATACCAGTAGCGTCCCGGTTTTAGGCTTAGTTGGCTGGATACAAACGAAACTTCAGTTCTTTAAGGGGTGGGTATTCATCCATATTCGCAGGATGGATTCGTATAGTGGAGAGAAGAAACTAAGGAGACGGTGTGTAGAGCAAATCTTTCGCGTGAGAGCAATAAATTGTCAAGTGGAGGCCTATAAATAAAACGGTGAATGTAACGTAACAAGCGCACAAGGGAGCAATGCAGGATGTTAGAACGAAATGAATTGCTCGTCCGACTCGTTGGATAGACACTGTAGCTAAGAGAATGCCACAGGACACTTGAAGCAATGAAACAAATATTAAATGGCTTCCACTCACTTTTATGATTGCCGGTTAAAACTGAATGAAGCTACTCTTATATCCTTGTTTTCGAGTGTCGTAGCAGTAGGTTAGGCAGGGTGCAAACAAACTCGACAATGACTTGTTTACCACATGTATACATACATATATGTGTCTATACATAGGAACGTACCAATCAAAAAAATGATTGAATGGGGTAAGGCGAAACACCTTCAATTTATTCAGGTGATTAAAAAGTTAAATAGATATTTTGAACTCGTTCTGCTTTTAGGAAAAAACCTATAAATTTCCAACTAGGCACAAATTTGGGTTGTATTGCAAACGCCGAATTAGGAAGGCAACGACATAAACAAAGCGGGTGAATCCTTTATAGATTTTCAAATTTCCACGTCATATGGTAGGACTCTGCCATACCAGATAAGAGGTAGTTCTGTTCTGCCTTCTCTAAAGAATTCTTCATGCCCGGTAATAGATTTCATACTGAGGATACAAAAGGGATCAACTGGAACATGTTTATAGAGACTTAAAGGAAGAAATCCAATCCCTGACTTTCAACGACAAGTGAGGTCGAAATATTGCAGAGAAAGGAGCTCTTCAAGAAAGCTTACTACTCCGACTCATGGAGTGAATATAAAATAACTCTTATGTCTTACTGCTGCTACTGCTACTAATGAATTGCTGCTTGGGTTGAAATCAAAAATGGAGAGGTTAGAAAAACCTCTCCGAGCATATGGGGGATTGGTTCGTTGGAACCAAAAGAGGTGCGTTGCGTTGGCAAATAGAGGAGAGGCATATACCTATAGTTGGCGCAATTGAGAAGTCTCCTTTTTTCCGGATCAGGTATACGGTGCTGAGATTTCACTCATCTGGCATACACTCTTCTGAGAAACGATTTGGTGTATGCTCTCCATAAAGTCATTCCCAGCAGCTTTGAATACCTCGGCCGGTAAGCCGTCTGGTTCAGTTGATTTGTTGGGTTTGAGCTTTGTTATTACTTTCCTTACTTCGTTCTGGTCAAGTGGACGGAAGTTATGGATGTTAGGCTTGTTCGCAGTTATAGAGTCTGCATAAAAAATGTTTCCATATTCTCAGCACCAACTATGACTCTACTACAAGGTTTCCTTCTTTATCTCTACAGGCTTCTCTGTAGGGGTCTTGTTGCCTTGACACGTTCTATTTACCTACTGGTAAAATCAATATCTTCGGTCGCGCGGTTCTGTTTTCTTCTTATGGAGAAGCCGATATTGTAGACTTCTTGTTTAGCTGCATGTGCTTGCCGCTATTCTTCATCAAATCAGGATTATTTTGGTGATGGTCGGGTGAAACCATCGCGTTGCCACTGGTATTCGGTACTTGACGCTGGCCGCGTAGTAGTGGTTGAAAGATTTCGGCATACGGGTTCGGAGAAGATTCTGGCGGTCTCTTGCAATTGCAGCTTTTTTACGTTATATCCTCTCACAATAGTTCTTCTTTCTTGTGGCTCTTGGGAAATCTGCAATTGCACCTTGGCTGCAACAAGACGTTCAGAGGAGGAGGAATCATGCCTTACGTCTATTACAACACCGTCAATTAGATTTAGCGTTTGATGATCCGGAGACCACCATGTCCCGTTGTGTACATATATTGAAATGACGAAACCGTATGCCACAAAGTCAATAAGTCTAAATCCATTGCCAGACGTGGTGTCGTGTATGCTACGCTTACTAACCCCACCAAAGACGTCCTATCCTGGCGTTAACGTCAAACTTCGGGCTTTGTTTATATGTCTTGTCGAGGACCTCTTAGAAATATTCTTTGGTGGCGTCGCGTCGTTCTCGTCTTCCGTAGGAGCATGGGCGCACATTAGGCTTATGTTAACAAATTTAGCCTTGATGCGGATTGTCTTCTCGTCGTGGTGAAACACGAAAATTCCCTGCAAAAGCCAAGGAGGCCTTTGAAGTTCTTGCGTCTATTTTCTCCAAATTTTCGAAAAGTATTTCCCTAAAAATTTTCTTCGACTACGCGATATTGCCTCGCATTCACACAGTATGTGTGTTATGTCTTCAACAGCTTGCAGATCACCGCAGAATCTGCAAATGTCCGTGTCTGACAATTTGAGTATCTTTGCGTGTTGCCGCAGGAGATAGTATTGTATTAGAATTCCCATCACTATCCTAAGCTTATCCCTGTTTAATTTCGTTAGCTTCCTAGATCTTTTGCCGTCAAAAGCGGCCAAAGAGTCTTGGATACTCTGTGTCCTTCGAGACTTGACCACCTGAGGTTCGCAGTCTGTGTGATTTTTTCGTCGATAGTGCCCATCACTATGCAAAGGAGTGGTTTGATGTTGGCAAACTCACTATTGTCGAGTAGCCCTCCTTTTCTGTATCGGATTGGTTGATGGTTGATTCCATTCCCTTGAGTGCGGCCTAGCTATCGATGTAGATAGCATTATCTCTTTTGGATACCGATCTCATCTTCATTAGCTCAGCCGCCCTGAGTACAGCTAGAACCTCTGATTTGAAGACACTGCTCCTCGACCTTTCCCTAGGTCGATGGATATTTCGAGGTCTGGTAAGGAATCCCTAAAGAACAGCAGAAAATGCTGCCTGTGCTGCCGCCTAAGCCCCGTCTTAAGGACTCTCGATGTATCGGCTATTAGTTCCCGATTCTGCACATGGAGTAGTCCCAGGAGCTTCTCAGGGTACGTGTAGGAACACCGAGCCCATACCCATGCTCTCGGCAGGCTGTACTTTGCTAACTGTGTCACCGTCGTGCATTTTAGCTAGATGCTTTCCCAAGCATGGCATACTTCCAAAATGAAGCATCAAAGGAAGTCTACAGAAGACTTATTCCCACAAGCTGCAACCTTGTATCAACTTTCCCAACCAGCGCCATCGAATTGAAGTTCCCCGTTTCCTGTAGTGGATAATTCCTTCCACAGGACATCTTGGAGCTTTCCCTCTACGTTTTTTCCAATGATCGATTATTAGATGACGGCAAGGCTCCAGCCCGATAATCACGGCAATGAGAAGCTCGTCTTTCGGAGCGCTTTGCTTACGACGCAATGCTGATGAAGTACCAGCCATTCACCTTTTTTGCATCTTTCGACTCCACGTCGCCGGATCTGCTTCTCTTGCTGCTGAAACTTGCCTTCTTTCCAGAGACGCTAGCCCCGCTTTCAATTCTGCCACGCAGGAGGTAGAGGGCGTCTAATCGGTATCCCTTCCCGTCTTTGCTGCATCGCCCTTGCTTTCCGCCTGTTGAGTAAGCGATTTGTTGGCCAGTATGGCCTTCGCTCTCTCGGCTTTTTCCCATTCGCTGAAGCTGTTGGGATCACAGCCTTCATATTTTGTTACCTTACGCCTAGCGTTGCATAGCAAAAACCCTTGCCCTTTGGTGTGCGTTCTTCAGCGGTGGCAGACACAGCGGCTGAGCCAGCTGTTTCCACTTTTTTCACCATCGCAGCCTTGCCCTTATTTGTAGGTGAAGTCGCTTTCGCTAGTGAGTATTCTTAAGTATTCTTTCGAGCACCTCACTATCGCTTGCCTGTAACTCCACTTCTTCCATTTCCCCTACCAGGAGGGAGATGGATGAAGTCGAGATTTCGTCTTCATTCATCCTAACTCTTCCTGGGCGGGGATGGTCTGTCTTGTGCTCTGTGTTTTGTTTGTTTTTTGTTTTTCCATTTTTAAAATTTAATCTGGTTCCCACGAGTATGGCCGAAAATAAAAGGTCATCCCAGTCAGCGCCGCCATACCTGGGTAAGGCTAAGTATAAGAGACCCGCGCCAAGGCGCCTGAGACAGCTCGTTCGCGGTTGGTTTGACTCTCAACCTTGCAGAATTCGGCACGGTTTGCTATATGCTCACACCACCACTGAAATCAGGCCTTAGACCCTTACTCATGCATACAACGGGACCACCACAGGAAGGTAAGGCAAGAGCTTCGCTACGAACTCGATTGCTGCGCTGCTGGACCAATCCAAGTTTTTGCAGTTTCACGCAGACACTTACGCGACAAAATCATGGACTAGAGGTGAATGGGATCTTGGGGTGGAGAAATAGTTTTAAAGAGTTTGGTGTCGTCGGCATAATTGGATAGGAGACAGTGTTTAATAATTCTTTCAAGATCGTTAAAGTTATGATGAAAATAAGAGTGTCTAAATGACTACCATATCAAACTCCAGAAGTGGTCAAAAACGGGGTTAAGAGCGCTGACCTACAACGAACGTTATAATAATGGTTTTCCCCATAAGAACATATTCATTTTGGTTGAGTCTAGATACTTAGAGAATTTGAAAATGATCAATTGACCTGTAGCAATAATATCGATTTCATTGCCATTTTCTAGGTTTCAAAGGGAAACCTTGAACTAAGTTTGTAGAAATTGATGTACCTTTCAGAAATCCAGGCTGACTGGGGGATATATGTACATATCTATACATAAGAGACTTGCACTGAAAGCCTTGCGCATACTTTTGAACATATAACGTATGTGAGAAAGGTAAGCAATGAGGCGATGGCTTTTAGGTTAAGTTTTTGTAACTTTTCTTATATAGGAGTAGGACCAATAGATTGATAGAGAGTAAGGGGCCAATGCGATACGAAGAAGTTGTCTGCAAATTATTGTTTGAAAAATGTTGCTGAGTAGTTGGCAATAGTGTGTGGATCGGTAGGTGATATATTTTGGGAAAGACAGAGAGGAATATTCTTTTATAATTGGAAAATTGATGAAAAGGCTTAGAGTCATTGATGAGGTTAATTTGCGCAGTGTCAAGGTAGCGCTGATAAAAGCAGGTATAGAGCTGGGTGAATTAATGGTCAGTTCGAAGGTAGTTGGATTAATCAGAAGTAGAATTGGTGCCGTTCATAATATATTTATTTTGATTCGTGGTGAATGAAGTCTTCTGTTATGCCAAGGAGGGGAAGTAGACGGTGGTTTATAGCTTGAAAAGAAGACGTAAAGAGAAATACAATCAAATATTTCAAAGCGAAAAATGGGGAGAGCACCAGTAGGTTGACAAATTTACAGCAAGACTTACTGGTACAAATATTAATTTTGTGAAAATTTACTTTACAGAAGATGTAAAAAAAAGAGAATTGGAGAAGAAAGTTATGGAAAAATGCAAAAAGTAGAGGGGTTGAAAGTCAACAATATTCGATAGAGTTATGGGACGAAATTTTACTGCTTAGTTAATAGGTTCAGTAGTGAATATATGGTCTAGTTGCCTACCAATATAGTTGGGGACGCTAGTTACTTGGCATAGGGTTGGCTCAGTTAACCGATCTATAAGTGGACATTCCTTGGTTGCAAATTCAACCAAGGTGAAGGTGTAAAAAAGGATTTACAGTTGTGGCGAACTAATTAAGAACGATAAGAGAACATGTAAACTTTTCATCGTATTTTGCGGTTTTTCTTCAATATTTTGTTGGGAATCCTTTGTTTGTAATTACAGCCATACATCGCCTTGGCATTGAACAAAGTAGGTCCTGATATTTTTTCGGTGTTATTACATTCTTGGAATGTCCTTACGATTTCATAGAATTCATCTGTATTGCTAAATTTATGCTTTTCAACTTTTTTTTTTAACTCGTACCAGGGGTTTTCGATTGGATTTAGGCCCGGGCTGCATGACGGGCAATCGATTACATCCACAGAATTATTCTGAAACTATACTTTCGTTGACCTCGCAGTATTTTTCGGGTGGCTGTCCTGCATAAATTTCCAAGTTACTGGCAATTCTGCCTCTGTATAGGGCAGAATTACATTTTGAAGTAATCCTATGTAGATTTGAGCGATCAAAAGACATGCAACTCCATAGCATAATACTCCGTCCTCCATGTTTAAGGGTGTGGTGGTGGTGTACTTAGGATTGAATGCTCCATTTTTTGGTCGTCTAACATAGTGTTTACCATCGGTACTCATTCTATTGATTTTAGTCTCATCACCGCAAAGTATTTTTTTTCCATTGTCAGATGGTCCGATCTTTGTATTCCTTTGCAAAAGCTAACCTAGCCTTTCGCTCTTTCTTCTGGCTGATCTCCTAAAAAGCTGGCTTTCATTCAATCGCTCTATAATGGAGAGTGCAGAAAGTGCATTTGAGTCCTCGCCAATACCATTCGTGCTCAAAAACGGATTTTTTTTGCCGTGCGAACTATCAACCTATCTTGAGCTTCATACGTTCTGGGAGGTCTTTTACGTCTTTCTGCGCTTTCGGTGGTTCGATGTTTCTCGACATATGTTACGGGATTAGAAATCATTGTTTTCGAGTAATCAAGTTTTTTTGTGCTATCATTATAGGACAATCTTTCAATATTTCGAAGTTTTAGTATGGCTTGCCTACTGTGTAGCTCTTTTTTTCACCATATCGTGCTCAAAATATCCCCTAAACCCAACAAAAACTAATACTATCCCTTTAATTTCAAATGAATTAGTATATTTACTAAAAACTTTTCCCATGGGCAGCGAAATTCTACAAACACACTTGTTTTAGTGACACGTTCTTAATTATATCGCCAAGCAAATACTGGACCAATATGCTTAAAAACCGATTTAAGCTGTTAAATAATATGCAGTAACATTGATAGTTACAGTTTAACATGAAAAGAGACACGACTGAATTTATAATTTTGGTTGCCATCTGCCTTATTATTGGAGCGATGCCAGTATTTACGATCGTTCATAATTAGTTCGCCACAACTGTATCATGCGATGAAATACTTTTCAGCTGAGGCAGATTAAAGTCACCGAAGGTAAGGATATCGTCGATGAATCACTCAGCTCAATTAATTAGTCAACCGCTTTATTAGAAAGTACGAGTATGTAAGATTCGAGAGGTTGAGTTGGGAGAATGTAACAACACATAATGGACAGAAACCTATTGGGGAGTGTTATTTTTATTGAAACAAGGTCAAATTAAGCTGAAAAAGTGATATCATTGAGAGATGAGTTAAGACTGTTGTTAATGGCTAGTAAGAAGCCTCGGCTTGGTGATCAACTTTAGATAGGGATGGTGGCTGACTGTGGTTCAAGATTAAAAAATTGTTGTGCCCTGTCAAAGCTTAAATGCAAAAGAGCATATAAATCGAAGTATTTGCTGAATTCATCATTTAACAAACAGAGATTTTTGCCATAATTTTCAATGTACTGAACAAAATAAATTGATTACTTGTTATTTATTCATAAATTCAAATACCGAGAAAAGTTTATTTTTCATACAAACTCCAATTGCCGTTTTACCAAACAAGTTGCCCATCTCGCACAAACGTATTCCGCATCTTTAAGGACATGTTTTCAGGTCCGTAGATACTCATTTGATAAAATAAATTATATTTGAATTCATTACAGCCGATTGTGTATTTCTATTTTAAACATTTCGCATTCTGTGGCATATTTATTTCATGTATTGTTCAGAAAGGTATCATCCAGCTCAGCACATTTATTTCTGTCCGACACAACTGTTGTTACACAACCGTGCTATATGACGTTGCATTCAATGCTATCTCGTACGCCTGTATTCAGGTTTATTCAAATAATAATTTGATTCTTCTATGACAACTGCATTGAAACGATGGGACCATCTGTTCACTTGCTCCTCCTAACTTGTTTTTATTCAATTTTCATATTAATTTTTATTTTTATGACAACAGTGGAAAGCATTCGTATATTCTGTTTTCTACATGCCCTGGGAAAAGACTGTTCATTATTTAACTATCTCGGGACGTATACCATATGTATACATGCATCAGATGCTTCTGCTGTCCAATATGAAATCAACAACCAATTCGTACAGTTTTATTATTTTGTTTTTTAATATTTTTTTGCTAACTAACAAGCTTGAAGTTGTAATAAACTTCATCATCATTGAATGAAAATTGCAGTCCTGGTGACAAAGATGTCATAGGCACTCTGCGGTTAAAAGGAAATCGATACGGGATATTAAAATAGCTATGCCATAGAAGGTAATGACGAGATGAATGTCGTGTGGTTTTTGGTTGGTTTTGGAGCTGCATTCATCATTAAATAAGCAAACCCCACTCGTATGTTCCTCTTACTAGAATTTCTCTGTCTTTAGAAGATAGGAGAGGAAGTGCTTGATGGGAGTGTATGCCGGGGACCCTCAGAGGTAGTGCTTCAAGATGTCCTCACCACATTCACTGCTAACGTCGCAGTATGTTGTATCGCTTACGCTTATTATACTTAAATGTTCAGCAAAAGCGTAGTGCCCTCCCACGATGGCACTAAGCAGAATGCAGTTTTTCCTACTGACGGACAGCAGGAAACTTGCAGACGTCTATACATAGCATTCGTTTAATCTGCGGAAAACCTGGAGAATCATGCGATCTGCAGTAATTCTCATATGTAACGAGCACACGAACAAATAAAGACGTCCGCATCGTCAGACGCTCAGCCAAAGCGTGAATTATTGTTTATTGAGACTAAGGAAATGAATGTACATGTTAATAGCTTAGTAATGCTTTGTATGCATGTACGTAACATCCTACTTTCTTAAAAAAAGTTAGAAGTTAACTTAAAATATACAGATTTAGGGGTAGGTATACATATATATGAAATAATAAGCAAGGTATTCGAATACTTGATTCTTTTAATTCATATGACAATTGAAAATATCTCGCATCAAGAATTCAGTTCACGTATATACTGCAAAAATATTCAGGTAATTACAATATATAATACAAATAATGCAGTGTATGCATAATACCTAAATAACAATATAATGCTGCAATATTTTCCTAATGTACGATAACATAAAGCAAAAAGGGAATCTTTATTTAAGTAAAGGTATGTATGTATATTGGCAAAAGAAAGAAAAGTAATAATTCAAACTTCAAACTACGACAATATCTGTTTAAATATGTATATTCATATATGCAATACATAATTAGGTACTGAAATATAGTAGCAATGCATTTATAAATTACATTGGATAACTTAAACCTTTATTCTGATGTACAGTAACGAGCGAGCGGTCTTATAATACATCCATATCTGCTTTTCTTTGGCGATGTTCTCGGTGATAGAACAGGATCTTGTTGAATTGTCGAGGTGATATTTGTAAGAGTTTCTGTACGAGGGCTCGAAGTAGATTGAACCGGAACAGTTAGACACTGATTTTTCAGTTGGATTTGTTCTGTTGCTATCGTTGGTGACTGAATAATGGCTTTTGTTTTATGTAGATGGAATGCATTTCTTCTGTATCGTTTTCCGTTGTTTGTTTCCACTATAACCGATCGAGGATACTGCGTTTCTTCGACAACTTTAGCACCCTTCCTTTAACCATTTCCTGTATGTAGGCGCACCTGGTCTCCAACAGTCAATGGTGGTGTAAATATTGCTACTCTGTCCACATAACGTTTTTGGTTTACCCGAAGTTCTGCTAGTTCCTCAGAAACTTTCCTTACAACCTCTGGTTTAAGTGCCTCTATACTGATTGGTACTGTGGTTCGCGTCCGCCACCTGAATAGTCGTTGGCTCGGAGATTTCAATACTTCGTTTCGTGGCGTGCTACGAAGCATTAGCATAGCTAATCTCAATAAACAATAAGTCACTCTTTGGCTGAGTGTTTGAAGTTACGGACGTCTTTATTTATGCGTGTGCTCGTTACATGGTGCCGAAACCCGGCAAGTGATTTATAAAATCAAGTTAAACAGAAAAATAATAATAATAAATAAAATGTCGTTAAAGCCACCGAAACCATTGTTGGTTAACAACGACATTGATATGGCCCAAGTGTGGACTGAGTGGCTGGATGGGTATGAAAATTATTACACTGCATCGAAAATCGACACAGAAACCTAGAAGATCCAAATAGCTAATTTCAAAATTGTAATCGGTCGGGACGCTTTGAAAGTAATAAATAATCCCGGACTAACAGAAGAAGAAAAGAAAAAACTCCAAGACATCAAAGCCAAGTTAACGGCACACTTTGCACCAGCAAAAAACAAAACCTACGAACGTTATCAATTTCATCGTATAAAACAGCACAGCAATGAAGCATTTGAAGATTTTTTCCAAAAACTACAAGAGCAAGTGAGAAAATGTTCATACGGTACCAACGCTGAGGAATTTGTCACCGATCAAATCGTACTGGGAATACACTGTGAGGAAACAAGACAGAAACTATGGCTTGAAGACAATCTTACGTTGGATAGAGCGAACAAAATTTGTAGAGCTGCCGAAAGAGTTAGCAAGCAAATTTGCGAATTGAATAACGAAAGCAGAACAGCGATAACAAGCGCAGGAATAAAAAAGATAGACTGAGAAAATACTTATGATTGTACACACTGCGGTAACGAGCACGGCTATAGAAACTGTGCAGCATACAATTTTTAAGGTCTCATGCATGTGATCGTAAAGGTCATTTTCAGTCAAAGTGTCGCCAAAAAGCAAGAAAACTATCGGAGGAGAAAAAGAGCAACAAGAAAAAACGCAAGCATAAGTCTGAAGCAGGAAAAATATATACTTTGTCGAGTGATAACGAGACAGACGAAAGTAATAGTGTCAGCTCCGGCGATTACAGATTTGTTGGGTCAATTTTGACAAAGCAGGTAAACTCAATTGACGACGACAAGTGGAGTGTAACAGTGAAGGTTGGCAAACGTAAACTCACACTTAAACTCGACACAGCTGCTTATTGTAATGTGTTGTCTGAGAAAACAGCAAAAACACTAGGAGTAAGCGTTGGAAAATCACCAACGAAACGTCTAATAGCTTACAACAACGGTAGCATCAAAGTGGTAGGAAAGGCGAAAATTCATTGCAAGTGCAAGCAATTCGAGAAAATAGTGACATTTAAGATCGTAAGTGAAGACCTTCAGCCGATACTTGGGCGGAACATGTGTGAAAAAATGGGATTCATAGCACAGGTCAACCAGATTGACAATGGAATCCAAAACTTGGGATGCTGTAAGGAATTTGAGTACGATATCGATATCATTGAGAACCCACAATTCAAAATTATTCTAGCTCGACGGGCGCCTTATGCGATACGTGACCGCGTCAAAAATGAACTTAAGCGAATGGTAAATATGGGCGTCATCGAACGAATCAGCGAACCAACACCAGCAGTCAGCCCAATGCTAATTGTAAACAAAGGAAAATTGAGAGTCTGCATGGATCATACGAAGTTCAATAAAAATATCCGGCGAAGGCATTACCCATTAAAAACGGTAGGGGAAATCGCAGCCAAAACAAACGGCAGCAGATTTTTTACTAAGTGAGATTGCGAAAAGGGCTTCTGGCAATTGAAAGTGACTGATCGTATCTCCAAATTTGTAACGTTTGCGACTCCTTGGGGTCGATACCGATACTTGCGGATGCCTTTTGGAATATCATCGGCTCCGGAAATTTTCCGAAGTTATGAACCGAACTCTGAAGGGGATTGACAACGTTGAAGTGGCTATGGACGACATTCTTATACATGCACCTACGAAGTAAGAGTTAAAAAAAGTCACTAAAGAAGTAACACATCGCTTAACAAACATGGAATTCACCTTAAACAAAGAAAAATGTAAGTATAACCAAATCACAGTTAAATTTCTTGGTCATATATTCACAGAAAAGGGGTACCAAGCCGACAATAACAAAATAGAAGCCATCAATAGATTGAAAACGCCGACAAATATAAAGCAACTTCGACGTGTACTGGGTATGGTTACCTACCTAGGGAAGTTCATTAACAACCTGTCAGAACTAACTGCACCGCTGCGAGGACTGCTGCGCAAGGACACCGCGTGGAGTTGGAACCCGGAACATCAAGCAGCATTGGATACTATAAAGCGTACTTTAACAACAACATCGGTGCTCGCCTACTACAATGTTAACAAAAGCGTCAAATTGTCCGTTGACGCGAGTAGCAAATCGATGGGCGTTTGTCTAATGCAAAGTGGTAGGCCAGTTGCCTACGCCACGCGAGCATTCACTATGCCTCAACAAACTCAACCACAAATCGTCAAGGAAGCGCTGGCCATCAGATTCGGTTGCACTAAATTCCACGATTATGTCTACGGCAAAGAGTTGGTGATCGAAACTGACCATAAACTACTAGAAACTATATTCAGAAGTCCAATTCAAAATGCACCTCTCCGACTGCAGCGAATTTTGTTCAACGTATGTTATGTTAAAGGCATAAAGGTGCGTATCAGAAGACGTGTCCATGTCCATGAACACCGATCAAGAATGTGCAATAAATACAATACTAGCGATTAGCGATAAGTTAAGAGAGCGGCTGACAAAGGAAACAATGAAGGATGTTGAACTTCAGTTACTAAAATCAGTCATTATGCGCGGATGGCCAGACGACGACAAAAAGTTACCAACATTCATAAGGAAATGAATGCACATGTTAATAGGTTAGTAATGCTTTGTATGTGTAACAGTAATCAAACTGTCAAGAGGGGAGCCAACCGAGGTCACAGGCAGGCATATCTAACGCAGGTCCGGCTCCTGAAAAACTCTCGTATGAGAATTCCCTTCCAAGTTCATCGGCTATTTAATTTCCGGTGATCCCCTTGTCACCTGGGACCCAGACCTGAGTTAGTGAATTCAGCCTTCTGACTGAGTTCACTGAATGCTTGCATTTTTGGATGTCATTAGATAGTTCAGCAAAGCTTTAAGCGCAACTAGGCAAATCCTACGCCCCTCCACCGAAAACTTAGTACTTCGATTATGTTGGTGCTTTAACCCCTTTTAAATCTTTTTTACCTGATATTGGGCAAAAATCTCACTTACAATGTGGCTAGAGGATAGAGAAAATGAGCGAGTGGAGACGGAAGACGGAGGTTCGAGTTAGAATTCTTCAGATTATCCGCACAGTCAACCAATATTCTTCTTGCGAAGTATAAATCAAGGTCTGCTTAAGTTTTGGCAGCGTTGTCAAAATTTCCGCGAAGTCGTATATTTTCTAATGATCTGAGCATTTGAATTCCCTTCAGTTTTCCTATTATCTTTCAGGTAAAATTTTGATTATTACTAGGACTAACATTATCATCGACTACAACTTGTCGACAGTGTTTCGCCTATCTATGCGAGATAGCTTGAATGTATAACCTCATTCTTTGCTAAGTTTCTGGTTAATTTATCAGGATTTTCTGCCTAAAACAGCACTCACATGCACACGGTTCTCTATCGATGTCTTACAAAACTTTGGATTTCTTGCAACGCTACCACTTTCAACGATTCAAACACTGATAAGGAAAAGTCTGTGGGTCGACTTGAAGTGGAATAATTTGTTTTTGTTGTTAGCTGCCGAGATAAAGAGAAGAGGAGACAATAACTCACTTCATCTACAATACATTTACCCTGTTGCAGTTTGATTTCGGGATTTTTTCTTTTCCTTTTCATTGATCTGATCAAATATTGGAAGCTGCGCAAAATCCTTTAAATATCTTTGATATAGCCAAAAGCCACACAATGTCTTCTTAGTTTTGTATTCCAAATTATTGTCTCTTATCTCAGAAGGGAATTAGCGAACTTATTTAGCCCTTAGACGGGTGTCCACTTTCCCATATTTGGACAGGCAGTAGCTGAAGGTTTGATACCAATATTATTGGTACACTGGCCGATCAGAGTTAAACTCCTTTTCTCAAAGCTCCTGCACATTTACTGTGTCATCGATGAGTATATTTCGAGAAGAATATATTTCGAATTTTTCAAAGTGCTCAAAGGTCATACCCTTATTTTTTGAATCAATGGTATGGGTTCTGGGCTCACGGCTTTCAAACTATGACATTGTTTTCACTCTGGTTTGCCCGTGGCAAACAAACACAAAATATTTTCTAAAAAAGAAATCCATACTTCTCGCTGATGGCAGCCCCAGCTGCCACAATAAAATGGTCTTAAATAGCTTTGTTCGCATGTCAAATTGTTCGTAAATAACACAAACCAAAGAGTAACCGCCTGCATTTTAAACCACTGCGATCGCATAAACGCCAACACACTATTTATAAACTCAAATATGCTAGGACTGCAGTTTGTGTCAGATCACAACCATCTTTATCGTAAATTATTGTCCAACACTGGAATCACCTCTGTTTTTCTCTGCCAAAAGGCGTAAAGTTTTCGAATTGCATTCTACGTATTTGTGTAGCAGTTATGCCTTTTCCGGGGGGTGTCTATGCATTTCCACCCTTCATTATGCTCTGTTTGATTTTGCCATGCATTTTGGACCGAAGCACCGGATTTCTCCATGCTCTCGGCTATTTATTGGTTGAATTGGAGTTTTATTTGAATTTACAACACCCACCTCCTACACAAAAGCAATCGTCTGATAAAGGGTGCAGGGTAATAAACTGCAATTTCCATGACTTGTAAATGTCGCATAAAAAAATATTTATTCTTTTGGTTTCAATTCGAGCGCACACACACTTTGCAATTCGCTGATATCATTCGAGTGCAGGGTGCAGTAAGCGAGACAGGAGAATAAATTAATTTTATAGCGATATCAACCACCCGCTATAGAGGGCAGTAAAATGTGAACTTCCCTTCGAAAGGAAACACAGTCATTTAATAACCGGCGACATATTGTTTGTCACTACTGTGTTATGGTCTTGATGATGCGTGAAGTGCAGTTTTTCCTGCAGTCACGCATAATTTTAATGGCTGACGCGGCGAGACCCTAAACACATTTTGCCTCTCAAAGTGCACTCAGAAGTGTTTCCATCGTATAGGTGGTTAAGGAAAAAAAAAACTGGAGAGCATTTGAAAAGCATTTTATTCAAAACACATGAAACCATAGAGATGTCCCGACCCACACACACCCACTTTTCCACACCCACTTACAGATTCATAAATACATATATAGTATACTAGAATAGTCTGCTTCAAAATCAAAATCATGTGTCTCAATCTTAAAGAATTATTCGCTCAAAATAAATATGAAAGATACAGGTTGCAAATCTTCGACTGACATCCAAAAATAAAATAATTGTCGAATAACCCTGTTGGATTTATTATTCGTACCCGAATACATGTGTCAAGCTAAAAATAACGTCAGCTTGCAAGGCTGTGCGTTGACTGATTCATAATAAGATTTACTTTAAGAGCTAATAGGTTGTTTTCGCACTCGAATTGATTTTCTCCCACATACTATGTTATAATGCGGATATTTGGGCAATTGTCGAAAGAAATATATTTTTAGATCCATTCAAGGATTGAGTAAGTATATTCCTTTTGTTATATTTATTAATAAGTTGATGACAACGGTGTATGGCTATCCTTCACATCAAATTAAGAATAGGGCTACAGGTTTAAACCAGAATTAAGGACCCGTCATTACCGTGGTATAATCTAATAACTGCAATTACTTAGAAATAAAGGATGTCCGGTGGAAATTTTCAAGTTTAATATTAAATAAATAATACAGCGTTTTATCTATACGAAATGGAGATTGATAACACGGATTTAATATTTCAAAAACAATATCGTCTAAATGTAGTCCATTCTTCTTAACAACCGGTTTCTTAAATTTGTGAACACGCGTGAGCAAAGCGTTGGTCCAATGGCAGCAACCTCATGGCCGATAGATTTACTCGTATTATCTGTGATTTCATGATATCACATGAAATGTTGAAAGTCAAAGGGCTAAATAGGGCTATCCAGATTTGCCAGTCTAATAAGTCATATAAATGAGGTTAATCTACACGACAGTGTTTTTGAAGGCTTAGGCTGCCTTAAAAATTACGAGTACGATATTGATTTAATAGAAAACTCAAAGTTTGAGATATGCTCAACTCTCCGCATCCCTTATAATATCCGAAACGACATTAATAACGAACTCGAAAACATGGTCAAATTTGGCGTCATCGAACCAACAAAAGAAGCCACATACTCGGTATCACCAATGGTAATAGTACGGAAAGACCAAAAACTTCGAATTGCATTGACCCAACCATCGTCAATCGCAACATAAAACGCCGTCATCACCCTATACAAACCATCGAAGAAATCGCTGCTCAAATTCACCGCTCCAAGTATTTCACCCTTCTAGATCGCATGCGAGGATTTTAGCAGGTGAAAGTATCAGAACGTACAAAAAAAATTCTTACCTTTGCCACACATGAGGAAATGAGGAAGATTTAGTCGTAAGAGGCTGCCGTTCGGAATTTGCTCGGCCCCCGAAATATTCCAATAGATAATGCAAACGTTATTTGGTAAAATACCTAATGTAAAGGTGTCAATGGAGAACATCCTAATCCACGCGAAGTCAATCAACAGCTTGCAACGAACCATAGAGCTTGTAATCCGGATTTTGAAAGAAAATGGATTAAAGCTGAATAAATTAAAATGCAAATTCGACCAAATTAAGTTCTTGGGTTACATAATCAGCGAAAAGGGGATGAGCCCAGATCCGGAGAAAACAGAGGCAATTAAACGACTGAAAATACCATCAAACAAAAAGGAATTAATGCGAGTTTTGGGAAAATTCACTTACCTCAGCAAGTTTATAAAAAACTATTCATCCATCACAAAACCTCTCCGCTCACTCCTGGAAAAATCTACACCTTGGATATGGGAAGCCGACCAACAACAAGCCTTCGAAACGCTCAAATCAAAAATAAGCGAACCACTTGTGCTCCGATTGTACAATCCAAACGACGACGTCAAACTGCAAGTCGATGCCAGTTCTGCGGCATTAGGCGCAGTTTTACTGCAAAAAGACCAACCCGTAGGATTTGCCTCAAGATCACTAACCCAATGTCAAACCCGTTACTCACAATTGAAAAAAAAGCACTCGCAATCAAATTCGGCTGTGTGAAATTCCAACGGGAATACGGAAAAACTATAGTGATTGAATCCGACCACAAGCCGTTGGAAGTAATCCTTCAAAAAACCAATCCATTCCTCTCCCGTGCGACTCCAAAAAATTCGACCAAGCCTTCTCACATACAACCCAACAGTTGTGTATAAGCTAGGAAAAAACATGTACCTGGCAGACCCGTTAAGGAGAGACTGCGAAAATAACGCAGAAAAAGATCACAGAGAACAAGGCTTACAAATCCAACTCATTCTCTCGATCTCTGATAACGAGCTTAAACGACTAATCAAACTCACCAAGCAAGACGAAACACTCATTCAACTCAAACATTACATCATGAACGGCTGGCCCTTTACGATTAAAAGAGCACAAGGCCATACTGGAACTTCAGAGAAGAACTTTCGGTAGACAACGAAATTATATTTAAAGCACAGAAAGCCCTGATACCCATACAAATGAGAGAGGAAGTACTCAGGTTTATTCATAGTGGCCACTTCAGCTACGAAAAATGTGTCCGAAAAACTAGAGATGTTATTTTTTGGCCAAACATAAGTTCCGACATTGCCAATTACATTAAAAAGTGCGCGGCCTGTCAGTTTACCAACGACAGAACAACAAAATTGAGTTAGGAACCAAGGAAATACCAATTCACCCTTTTGAATTTTGATGGTGAAGATTATATTGTTATTACAGACAATAACTCAGGTTACATCAACTTTACAAAACTACAAGAATCTACAACAAAATATGTCATTCAATTTTTAAAAACGGTTTTTTCTAGCCATGGCATCCCACGCATTCTGGAAACCGACAACGGCCCACAATTTTCGTCCCGAGATTTCAAGAATTTTTCAACCGAATGGAAATTCAACCATAGGACCAGTTCCCCTTATCACCCAAAAGGAAACGGTCTTGCAGAAAGAGCCGTCCAGACTGCTAAAAACCTTTTGAAGAAATCCAAATATGATGACACCGATTTCCACTTAGGAATTCTAAACTACATGAATATTCCCAGAGGCCAGCTCGGAAGCCCTGCACAATAAAATTTAAGATCACCATTACCAACAACTATATCACTTATTCCTAAACTCAACACACCAGACGTAGCAGAATTAATCAAAGAACGACAAAAACAAGCCAAATATGCAAATAAAGGAACTTTGCATAACAAATCGTTGCATCCACTAGAGTTAACGGCTCAAAGGGGTGGAAACCAGCAGTCGTTATAGATCAAGTTCATTCAAGGTCTAACACAATCCGTGACAAAGGAGGAAATACTTTCCGTCGCACACTTTCAACATAAAACCCACCGAAGCTAACATTCGTTCACCACTAACCAGACGATGATTTCCTACAAAAACCACCTATTAACGTACGAGTATTACGAGTAGCATCGCCCCAGCGTTCAAAAACAGCACCACCAAGCCCACATAACCAAATTCACCCTGCATTAAATCCCAAGGTTCACGATCAGTCACTGACTACATCAATGTCTTCCTCACAAACCTATACAACCCGATACGGACGGACAGTCAAACCACCCCAGCGTCTAACTTGTTGCAAGTAACTTTCTTTGTCAAGAAATTCCAAAAGGAGAGGGATGTAATGGGAGCATGCTCTAAAGTAACAACACCAAGTAAATATCCACAAATATCATCAACACTTAGATACGTGATACACATCTCGCACGCCTTTGCCCTGGAGTTCTTGACAGACACACAAGGAGAATTAACCTCAATTTTGAGTTTGTGTTTTTACTGAATTAAATAAATTAATTATTTTTATTTCAATAAAAGTTTGCAGAGCATCGCGTTTGATTTACAAGTTCGAAGGCAACGCCCATGGAGCTGCTCAGCAGGTGATTTCCCATCGGTACCTGGTGATGACAGATATGTTGCCAAAAATACTTGCAAAGCATTCTCGTATCGGGTGGTGTCACAGAGAACTTTTGAAATCCAGGTTTTGAACGTGCGCACCATTCGTTCAGCGGCTCCATTGGACCTCGGATTAAAAGGAGCAGAATTGATGTGTTCAATCGAAAAACGGCCATTGTCGAACACTATAGTTTTCGATAATCCCTCCAGAGCAAACACAGATTGTAGCGCTTTTATGGTTGTTTTCAATGTGTAAGAAGACATTTTGACGATAAGCGGAAAATACGAGAAGGAGTCGACAACTATTATCCACATGTGTTTCTCAAACGGGCCCACAAAATTTACATGAATGCGTTCCCAGGATTCTTCTGTGCGTAGCCAACTTGTAAATTTCTCTGGAGAATGACCTACGTTCATCTGACAAGTACAACACTGGGAGACAGTGTGATGGATTGCGTCATCGATCCCAGGCCGCCAACAGTACCGGCGAGCCATTTGCTTCATCCTGGTCTTCCCCTAGTGACCTTCGTGTAATTGCGAAAGCACTCGTAGCTGAAGACCCTGTGGATTGACTACTCTGGTGTTATTCGTATGCAATAAAACAATGATAGTACATATACATAAGCTTAACCTGTGCCTGAAAAAAGGAATCAAATTATTTTCGCTACTTGGCAAATGTCTTGTCCAACTCTTTTGGATCTACCATGCTACCCGGCCTATAATTGGATCTTTTTTTTGATTTATCAGCGACGGCATTGATAGGGAAATCTTCAGCCACTGAGGTGTGCATACTGTCTATAGTATGGAACGTTTCTGATTTATCAAAATCTTCGTCCGGTCCGACTGGTAAACGAGAAAGACAAGCAGCATTTCTGTGCAGTTTCGTTGGTCGATAATGTATAGAATATGTGTAGACCATTAGGGTGATTGCCCATCGCTGTAGACGTTGAATAGCCATCTGGAGCAACTTCTTACTCGGATTAAAAATTGCCACGAGGGGCTGATAGTCAGTGTCGATCATAAAGGTATTGGTTGAAATTCTTCACGCCGTAGATTATCGAGAGTGCCTCCTTTTCAATCCGGCTATAGTTTTTCTGAGAATCCGTCATTGTCTTTGATGCGAAGGCGATAGGCCTTTCTGATCCATCGGGGTACATGTGTGATATGACAGCGTAAATGACGTGAGACGACGCCAAGGATATAGGTGAATCCCCTCAATAAGGAACTAGCCTTGTGTCAGGGTGTTGAACAATTGTTCCTAATATTTGCAACAGATGAATTTTACTTTTTCCATGCGAAGCTTGTTGAGTGGGCCTGCAATCTGAGAGAAAATATCGATGAATTTTTCCGAGAAATGATTCCAAATCTTTTAGGTTGGTTGGTTTAGGTAAATCTTCTAGCGCTTGTACTCGTGACTCTGATGAGCGTATTCCTTTTGCATCAATGACGTAACCTAAATGATCAACCGCTTTCTAGGCAAATCGACATTTAACAAACTTACACTTCAGATCATGCGTTTCAAAGCGTTCTTGCACTGTCTTCAAGTTTTGCAAGTGCAATACTGACATCAGCGACACAGCATCTTAAATCACATGACGATTGGTCTATGAATCTCTAGAAAACTTAGGTGGAGTTTAATGTGCCGAAAGACAGTCTTTGAAGCTCGAACAGTCTGAATTCAGTTAATAAGACACAAATTTTTTTAGACTGGTTGTCTAAAGGAATACGTAGACAGGCTTCTGACATGTCTTGTTTCGTGAAATGTTCTCCGCTTTGAATACGATGAAAAGGTTCTTCCTTCTTAGGCATCGGATGGCCAGTTTAGAGTTAGTCGTACCCATGTGATCCAGGTCAGGACTGGAAACTGATTTGTAGGATTCACAAAGCAGTTTTGCTTTAACGGCAAGCTCCTGTCTAGCCTCATGGTCCATTTGAAAAACGAGCTCTTTCCATGAACACAAGGAAAACTTAAATGCCTTTAACCATAATATTGGGACTCTGCTCACCCTCGACGACTAGTAACGATCATGATTCACGTGGCGATCAGGGCAAGACTTGCGATTTAAAAAAGTTTGATTGGACTTACTTGAGTGTCGTTAAATTGCGTTAGCTTCTGATGTGGCTGTTGAGCTTTTGTCGCTGTCTTTCAAGATCGATGAAGCCAGTTGGGATGCCTCAAATCCAGCGATGATTTGCTGGAATTTCTCTAGTGTCAGATCATTGTCTGGAGTCGCTGCCAGTCGGACCTGTTCGGGTGGGGTATACAACGCAATCATATCTCTGGTCATATAGTCGCCATATGATTGATTACTTCCTTCCTTTTTACAGACAAATTCACAGTCCATTGCAATTCCTCTGATATCAGTCGCTATAGTTTTAAAATAGTGACATTTTGTGGGGGAGCAATTTGCATCCCGACACGATTATGTGTTGATTAGATTGGAAATGTAGGGTTAAACACGAGGTTAACTTAGTAAATGTATGGTATATGTACTTGCATCCGGGCCCCCGCCGCATTACCAGGGCTTCGCCCATCAATGACGTTGTCTAATAAAAAGCGGGGGCAGAGCATATTACTGGTCTTATCGTAAAACATCTTCAGATGACGCCACCGAAGGTTGCTTCGATTTGACCAGTTCCAAGTTGCCGGTCATAGGTCTTGTTGGTGGCAAGACCGCCGGTAGTCCCTACCAAGACTTAAATCACGGTACCATGGGAGTCAGGAGCCCCCCGGACTTCGGTGGGCCTGACTTGTTGGCTGTGGTTTAAACCCAAATCGCGGGCAGGGTCTTCCGGTTGGTTTGACCCATTGTAGAGCAGCAAATAAGTACTGGGTGCTGTGACCCTAAGAGCAGTAAGAGGTTTTAGATCGGCCTCGACTCATACCAAGGGTGAAACTTGTGCCTCCAACACAAGTTCTGCTTTGGTATTATACTATTAATGTAGGTAAGCGACGGCAAGGCGTATCCTTGCTCCCATGGATTTATGGGCATCCCGTAAACTTAAATCTAAACGACAGGTTGTTTACGTTAAAAACCAGAGACAATGTACTTGCATCCGAAAAATTTTAGTACATTAAGAAGGTGATCCCCACGCAACGATAAGAAATACGATTTCTTGAAGTTGTTATTTGTGACGGAATGGGCTTGAAAATGCTGCAGGAGTTGAAAAAAATGGTTCTCCCAGTTCTCCTTGGCTGGATCGAAGGCTTCAATCCTAGGGATGCTCTTTGGGATGCTTGGGTTACTGGGGGGTGCTGCACCGATGAGACTTATAATCAACTATTGCATATTTTCCGCATTCTGTTTCATCATTGTTGAAAAACACGAGGAAAGACCAAATGCAAGTGACAGATGGCAATGTGTCGAGAAACGGCAAATATTATAATGGTGGACACGGGCGGAACCATCACGGGGCGATATCTAGACAATGCAATGATATACTTCTATGAAATCGATTAATAATTCGTCATAGCAATTTCTCGTACGTCCTACTTTCATTTTCATTGATTTCTTGTTATGGAATTTTGACAATATTTTCCATATACACATACATAACATATATCTATGTATGTACTTACATTGCTTAAGATGGTGTTACAGCCATCGATATATGGTACACAGGCCTCAAACAACAGCTCTCTTCAATTAGCACATTCTTACAAAAATGTTTTTCTTTACTGCGATGTCCCACCGGGTTGAGATTGAAGACTCTTCGGACTGGAGCGTTAGTGTTCATTGGCTCTACTTATTCTACCCATCTTAAGCGAAAAATATGCACTTTTCTGAATAGGTCAATGTACCACTGAACAGCTCGTAGGGTACCCGCCCTATTATCAAGGTTATTAATAAACAGTGGAGCAATACTGGTTTTATCGTAAAGACTTTTAGATTAACGATTAACGGTGGCTGTGGCTGTGGTTTAAACCTAAAATCGTAGAAATGGTCTTCCAGGTAGTTTTGCCCCGATGTAGAGTTGCAATAAGTACTAGGTGCCATGACCCTAAGATCGGTAAGAGATTTTCGGGCGGCCTGGACTCATACAAAGGGTGGGCCTTGTGCCCTCAAAACATATTCCGACGTTGGTATTACCAAAAGATATTGAGTCCTGGTCAGGTGTATCCTGGTTCACATGGATGTATGGGCATCCTGTGAACTTAAGTCTATGCGACAGTGGTACGCGTAAAAACGAAAGACATATCTATAGAGCTCGTAGTACTCTCTGATAAAAGGCTTTGTCTAAATTTCGTCAACACAAACGGGATTAAAAAACATTCAAAAAATAGTGCGCTCTTTTTTGCAAATTTTTGCCAACGACGTCGTGATCCACCATCGAGAGTGTCTAAGATCACTAATTGATCCAGTCTCTCAGAATTTTTGAGTTAAACTTTTGACAGCCGATGAAGTTAAATCACTATTCCGACCATATTTTGTACGAAAATTGCGAACTGTAGTTGCCAAACCTTCATTACTTTTAAAATATTGTACAACGATGAAAAAGCGTTGTTCTTTCGTGTAGCTCTCCATTTTTAATAATCCTAAAGCCTCAGCTATCACGCTGTCTTTTAGTTTTCGTTGGCAAAACTTTGTCGCACAAATGGCGAGATATGCTAATCTTGCTTGCGTTGAATTGACGTTAAAGCTCTCGAAAAGATAATTTGCGACCTTAGGGGAACAGCGAGGGTTCTCCGGTGTCATTCTACACAATCTGACACGTTTTAAAGAGACACTAAGGCTAGACATGGCTATCTAAAGCGCATTTCAATAGATGCTGTCATATGTGGTGTTACAATCGATAATGTAGACTTATCGAACCTTAAGCCATAATAGTAGGGGCCAATGCAATCGTTGAAAAATGGTTTCACACCTTCACACAAGACGGCAGATAAGGTCTTATACGCGATGCTAAGGAGACTGACGTTAAGATATTGCTATCCTCACTCGTACGTGAATGAATCTCTTGACTTTCACCGTCCTAGTGAATGGTACATTTTGCCTGACAGCAGAACTTAAGTTGCCCTCGCCGTTTGACAGTCTGCAGAAGTATCATAGTTTTTCCATATCCCCAGTACCAACTGTAATCCTTCTACCATGTTTCCTTATTCACCTTTTCAGACCTCTGTTCGGGTTTTGTTGCCTTGACACGTATTTTTTGCAGTTTGGCAAAACTTTCGAATATTGTTCCTGAAGCAGAACCTCTCTATTTCCTGGATCGCATGCTTCTCTTGCTTTGTTTTTCTCCGCACAAGCCAATGTTGCTCCCTCCTCTCTTCGTCTAAGAGCTTACGGGTCGCTCACGTTCTTTATGCAGTGCCACCTAGTTAGAAGATTATTTCCCTATGGGGCGTTTCTGTTTGCCCCTTGATCCCACTGGTATTCAGCACTTGGTGGTGGTTACATAGGACATTTCGAGAGGTTGAGTCATACGGGGTTTGATGCGATTGCAGCCGTTCAATGCTAAATCTTCTCACAGTATTCTTCGTTGTTGGAGTGGCTGAAGTATTCGTAGGCGAATCTTGACTATAACGAGGAAGTGATCCGAGTTTATTTTCACAGGCTTGGAAAGTTCGGACATCTGTAATACTGCGGGAGGGTCTTGCGTCAATCGCAATGATCTCAATATAATCAAATTAATTTACTGCTGGATGTTGACGTGACCTCCATATGTCTTTCTGGATATTATGGTGGAAAACACGTGGGTTAGCTGTGGTGAGCCCAAGTTCGTTTCCAGACATCGGGTCGTGCAAGTTATGCCTCCCGATCACCTAAGATGATGTAAACGTCATACTTCGGAGATTGCCAGTAAGTTTTACCAAGTTTGGAAATTTGGGAAGCGTGGTCTTTTTCCTTTGTGAGGACGTGAGCCCATGTCAAGTTAGCGAATAGAGCTTTGATGTATATTATTATAAAGTGCCCGTGCTTGTTGTTCAGCAGAGATTATATATACGAACGTCGTTATTCGTATTTCATTTTGTAAATCCGTCAAAATCCGATGCTTTTGGTCGCTTACCAGCAGTGCGCTTTTGACGTGACTAGGTAATTAACCCCACGCACAACCTCCAACCGGGAGAGAAGTAACTTTCTTACATGGTTAAAAAGACAGAGTCATGAGAGAAATAGTAGACTCATGGATCCCTCTTAAAAGATCACGACACGGGACACGATATGCTATTACGTGCTCAAGAGGTATAAAGCAGAAATGAAAATTGCGATGTTTCTTACAGCTGCCATGAAAGGTATCAACTTAGCTTAAACGTAATTGACTTTAAGCCAATAAACAGCCGCTAAGCGCAAATCCGGCCGGCAGGACACGGTGAGGCGATATCCAGCAGAAATATTGTGACGAAGGCTGCTGAATGTAGGGATCTTGTATGAAGTATGATGCCAGGAAGATGCCGGTCTTCCAATGCCAAAATCTGCAAGAAAAACATCGAACCGCCAATCGAATAAATCACGTCCTAATAGATAGTAGATATTCATCGTAATATTTTAAATGGGTAACAGTAAATGTTGATTTGGACCATTATTTCGTTGCAGCCAAATTCAGTAGCCCGACTATTCAACGGAAAGGAGCTATGAAGGTTACAAAAAGAAGACACTAAGATGCCACGTGGATCTGTGATCCTGCTACTCCTGGAACCAATTTGGTCGCTTAAGTCATTATACGAGTGGAACAAAGCTCCTAAATGGAGTTTCCTTCTTTGGGAGAGAGCTGGGTATGTACAGAGTACGTGGAGGATTATCTCCCCCTCCTCTGCAGAAGTCATTTGTAAGGCAGTTCCAGTGACGACACCCATGATATACCTTGGATATTTCCTATTTGAAAAGATCAAACTCTTAGAACGATTCATATCCAGCTTTGGCCAGATCTGATTGGTCACTAGATCTAGAGAGTTGACAGCAGTCCGACTATCCGAAAATATGCGGATGCCCCTTGCATATATTACGTTTTTCTTTAGCTAGGACAGGACTACTTTAATTCGCCTGGAACACGCTACAGTGTTGAAAGGCGGGAGGAGAGGCTTAGATTAAGGTTAAGTGAGAAAACATCGCAACCAACCCCGCTATCAGTCTTGGATCCATGCATATAGAAATGGATTAACTTGTCATTCATGAAAGCATCTTCCTCCCAGAAGGGGGGATACTTACATAAAAGCCTTTGTCAAACCAAAATGAGGGCATAGTGTAGTCGATGTTCTCTGAAAGGATTCCAAGTGTGTTAAGAAAATTAGTGTGGCCAAATAATTGATTTGTACACAGTGTAGTCGCTTTAAGGCGAGTAGCTGAATTAGCTCTGCTCCTTTGTATTTTGGTTAATCAGTTTTCCGATAATTCCGGAATGCTTGTTGGCGTCGAGGAGTATCATTTCGACTGAATTGGATGTATCTGTGATGTGAAAAAGTGTGTTCAGATGATAACATCCAGTTTTTTACCGTTTGAGTGATGTCAGAGACAAGAGTTGTCTATCACTTCTTGTCAGATTTCAGTTATGAAGGTGGGCTTATTGCCAATATTGGAAATAATGAGGTCAGTATTTATAATATAAGCAAAAAGTCACTTAACTCTATAGTTAGTGTCGCTACTACTCTATACCGTGTGATGGGCGTTAGCAGCTCTCAGGATGATGAGGTCAGGTCAGGTTTTTGCCTTCCAGCTTCCAAGATCACCCTTTCTAGATTATCATCAGGGAGAGGACCCACATGGTCGTGGCCAAGATACGCCGATATCAGGCAGTAGGTGCCTTCGGCAGCCTCCAGTCTAGCAACTGTTTTGTCGGGGTCGCTGGGATAAGGAAGTAAGAGTATATTAAGGCTATTTGACACCACTAAACAAATTTTGATCCTACCTTTGTCTTTTATATATATACCACGTCTTCTACAATCCATGGCCCGTGGATCGGGAGAATATCTTCTGCGTCTTTTGATAGACATAGAATGAATGTTCCCGAGGCCTTTTTGGAATGATGAAGGTTAATTGCTACAATCAACCAAAGAAGTCTCCACCACGGTGTCATTTCAGTCCTTTGATCCTGAAAATATCCCCAAAAGCTCTCTTCATCCTCTGATCGCAATTAATTGGTCATTTCCATTTCCGATAGAGTATCGGAGGCAGAGGTGTCGGCTTGGTTTTCACCTTAGAAATATTGGAGTCGTCGCTATCCATTCCAGAGAAGGATATGGAGATTTCAAGATCTGAGGCTGTGTTTACTGCTTCCTTTGAAAGAGGAAGAGGTTGCTTATCAGCACCCAGCTCCCCTTTTTTGCAATCGCTTAGGGTTATAAACACGAATCCGTACCGAATCATGCCTTTAGTCTGCACTAGAGGATTCCTTATTGATTATAATTATAATAATCCATAAAGACTCCTCAATTCCTCCAGTTTCGCGACTTTCCAGTTATGATTCGGAAGCCTCCGGTTACTGAGAATAATGACCTTCAGAATGTCTTCTGGGCTGGAGGGCACAGCTGGGAGCCAGATGCGGGCTCTAGATCTGCTAGGGATGTCCTCCTTAGCCACAACTGCCAGCCTCGCTCCAGGTCAAACCTCTTCCAATCTACCTAGGGCTTTTGTATAAAAATTGCTCTTTGATCGACACAAGCGATAAGCTTGACGTGGCCTTGGTACCAGCCAGCATCGCTTGTGATGGAAGGTGGTCCGGAGTTTTTCCGCATGATGGCAAGGAAAGCTTTAACTTTACCAACTGCCACCGTTTAGGTAAAATTGATCCGTCGGTGTCACTTTATCGATCACTGTGATAGTTGCATCGTCGTTTGGCCTTCGCTAAAAGACCTCAGAGATGTGACGTTGGAAGGCCCTGAGGGGTTTGGAGCTTTTCACACTAAGGCAGGATACTTTGCCACGCATGGAATAACCAGAGGCTACAAATAGCAGCTGAGTGGGAGAGACTTTTCGCTGTACTCACACTTCATCACTAAATTTTTTTGTGTCCGCCCTTCCAAAAACAGCATTTCGCTGATTGCCTCAAATATCTGTTGTAATAATTTTAATTCTAAATTTAATTAAAATTTAAAGTTCCAATACATTTTTTATTTGCTGACGTTCACATTTTACCATTCAAAATGAAAGCAATAATTTAACACAAAAATGAAATAGAAATTTCAATCAGTTAGATGACAGAAGCTTTCTCGAGCACAGTAACTTTTAGCGAGCTGGCTCAATTGATGTCAGGCAGGATTTTGTGCCCCAGTTTAATTGTGCACTTCAGCACGTATAAATCAATGTTGGGTAATGACGATGTAGATATAATGTATTCCCTATTCTACGAACTCCGTGCACCGACCTTTCAAACCAATTTGTGTAGTGTGCGGATGAAATAGTGGGAATGAGAGCGGATAGCTCAAATGCATCATGACAACATTCAGAGGAAATTTTACCTATCTCTGAGCACTTGCAGCAGGTAAGTGTCTTCATAAACATGCAATCCCACAGTTACAGGTGGAAGCGGCTTTCATTTTACCTTTGACAAATCGAATACGGTAGAATGCACCGAACATAGCATGCACTTTCGGTATTCGTGTACGAGGTTGTTAACCTGCTATTTTGATAGCTTGTTTATGTACTTCCATTGCAGATTTTACACGATTTTCACATTTATTTTGGTTGAAGCAACATGCTTGGGAAAGGAAAATGTGGTATCCTGCGGGAGAGTGATTGGTGTATGAGATTCATCAGGTTCAGAATAAATGTGCTTTTTTTTAATGCTGATTAAAAGCGGGTTATCGTTGACAAAATTCTACAGAAGGTATCATATCATATTATTTTATCATCTCGGTCTGATTTATCGACCTGTTCGTTCGAACCAAAATATAATTATAAATAGATATAAATGTGATATACATATCATATAGAAAATAAATAAATTAGATACAGAAACGATTTGAGCGATTCAGTTTGCTGTAAGTCATTTTGTGAATGTATTCGTAGAACAATCTAATGAACGTGTTTTGTAAATACAGCGTTGCATTTTTGTAGCTTTCCTTATCCATTTTCTAGAAAATTGAAAATACCCAAGTATCATACTTGGACTGTAAAAAAACCAAGTGTTGTTCCCTTTGGGAGAAAGCTCCAATGATACTAAAGTATCTTAACTGGTAACCGGGCCCTGTTTATATGCCATCAAACAGTAGGCTTACGCAGCAGATATTTCACGTGTCATCGTTGTAATAAATACCAAGTGGATTTATTGAAATTGACATTCAGATCTTTCTTGACCGTGGTGCCGAAGTACAGGGATATGTTTAGGAATCCAATTTCAGTGACTTATGAAAGCATGTCGGTGATGACGTTTCTATCTCCTTCGATAAGCTTAATATTGGTGGTGAGTTAACTGATGTGGTCAAAGTGGAAAAGCTGTCTCGGAGCCGCTTCCTATGATGTTGCTTAAAAATTAATATCAGGGATTTGGGGCAATGTGTGCTAATAAATAACCACCTATTAACTCCATGTCGCATGTTTGTATTTCGTTTTAGCTGTTGTGTATTTCTTCTCCAAAAATCCAAATGACTCCCATTGTTAAGTTGATGCGATGCATCGGTTGAGCGTTGAGCCATCAAGGCTGTTGCACTGTTCTCGAACTATTTGTTCGGCTTCTGGCAACCACAGAATCAGTTGGGTGCCATCTCTTTTGTAATCACTCGTTTGTTAGGAAGCACCTTATCAACTAACATCTGCTATTGGAGAAGATGGGAATGTCACCAGGTTTGGAGAATGCGAAGACAAATTCGTACGAGTACTGGACGAAATCTATTAATCTGTAGAACGTCTTTCTTACACTTTTGAGTCAAAAATAGGCACTCCAATAACCCAAAAGATGTTCTTATTGCAGAATTTTGGATGATCTCTCATAGAAAATTACCCACTACTGCTTTATTTAAGAAAAGAGTAGAAATTCGGTAATAAATTTTAAAAATAATTATATCCCTGTCTCGTCCTGAAATCTTTATAGCAGGCAGTTTTAATATACACAATTTTAAGCGACTTCGGTGTAGAGGTATCAACAGGAAAAATAGATTCAGTTGGAAATCATAAGTTACAGTCGTTGACCGTCATGTACCTAGAACTTATTTTAAGCTTCTCACCTTGATAACTACATAAATGACGTAATCAAATACGTTACACATCGAAAACCTTATTAGGGTTGGAAAAAGTACTTTCAATCAAGAGGGCCAACGCAATAGATTAAAAATAAAAAAATTCTACACCAGCCAGAAACACCCAAACGTTGTAGAAATAGCTGGTGAAAAACATAAGGAGTTGTGCCTCATCCTAATTTAAGATTGTGACATTTTTAATATTTAATGGAACACATCTACAAGACCATCTATAGTAGCACTTAAAAATGTCAAAAAACACTAATCCGGTGGTCCATCCAAAGTGAGTGCGAAGGATTTTACATCAATTCTACCCTTTAGGACTCTTTTTCAGCAATTGGAAAACAACATCCATCAAGCATGTCCCTTTAAAAGCAAATTATCTTCCGTCCCCATACTCATATAAATCGATTGCTTTGGATTCTTTTTGTTTCACCTGGTCATAAAGTATCTTGAAATTATATAATTTTTAAGGGTAGATTTTCATAGCAACATGATCAGCGGTGATTTGATTTTTTTTTTTTTTTATAAAAGAATTTAACACTCAAGTGGGTATGAATACACTTATAATGCCTCAACATGTGTTAAGTTTTTTGGAAAATGGGATAGAGAGAGAAAGAAAGATTTTGGGCTCAGTGGTTATTTCGCTTCCACAGTGGCCCAAACAGCTCTGTTAGCGTAATTTTAATATTAACTCGATTAAATGAAAAAAATATTTCAGTGAAAATTTAAACTTACGGTTTTTAACACAATCATCACCTATTGTCCAAATTCCAATTTTCTACCTTAACTATTTCTCATAGCTCCCATACAACGGTATTATGTGTATATATACTGCATTTGAATTTTAAAAAATCTCTATAGTTAAATTTGTTTTATTTTTATTATATTAAGCAAAAAAAGGCATACATATTTTATGAGAAATTATTTAATCGGAATCCGATGAATCTGAATCATTCAGAGTATTATTATTAGCGAACAATCCAGCAACTACTTTATCCAACTTAATATCTTTTTTTAGAATTTTTTATTGTTTTTGATAAAGACGTTATGAGAGGATCCGATGATTTAAATGACCCGTTCATGACATCTTTCATTATATTACATCGTTTGTCTTTACCGGTATGGTTCTGCCGTATATTCTGAAAATCTTTATTCCTCGCTTCAAGGGCTTCTTGAAGCCCTACCAATAGGAAGTGCTGCATGGTTTATTACGTCTGCACCGTGTATTAAAACCTTGTGAACAGATGACGGCATGTAAAACCAAGGATATGTGTCTACAAACATTTCCGCTGTTCCCATGGCATATGATCTACTAAGCTCTGTAGAATTTTTTTCAGCTGAGTAGTCTGTAAGTTTTAATTATTTTGGATAGCACATAACCTTCGCAGAATGCATCCATATACAGTGCAACTGCTTTTTCCGGTGAGTAGGGATTAGATAATTTCACTTGTGTATCCAATGGCTTTTTAATTTTTTGCCCAGAAGTCACATCTGCAGCTTGCTGTCACCATCAATTCGTCACACGTTGTTTCTTGAACAAGACTTGTGGCGTGGTTCATTGAAATAAGGTTTTCTAATTCTTTTTCGAAGAAAAAAAAAATTTATTTTATCCCACGTCAAAACCACTCAAAAACAATTCAAAGGAAACGTGTCAAATTACGAGCAACATGTTGCCTATAATATATAGATCTGCGAACACAGTCACCAATTATACCAATTGGCAAAAATTTAGTACATGACACAGAGTACTTAAGCTCATGCGCAAGTTTCCTGCTCTCCTTTTCTTTGGTATCATCTCGCACTTCTCCATTGCCAACTTTGAGCGGGTGGCTAGTTTTTCTAAGTTTCAACCACAAACAACAAAAAAAAAAAAATATAAAAGTAAAAAAGTACGAATTTATATTGAGATATAAAAAGGAAAAAAAACACAAAATAGAGGTAAAATCGTAATATTTTAGTTGTGTCTAACAAGATTTTAATCGTGAGTTTTCTTAACAGAATACTGCGGATGGCATTTGGAAGAAAGCACGAGTTACGTCTCGATCGCCATTACAAAACAGGCGAGGCCAGATACAGTAACATAGCGGCTCGTGATAACGGCCACTCATCTTTGCCAGGCCATCCGCAGATTTTCTTCTCTATATTTAAACAAACTACTTGGAGTTATATGCTACCTAACTAAAAACAAAAAAAAGTAAAAGACAAGAAAGAAAAAAAAAACAAATCAATGAATTTACCTACTCATACAAACAAGACGTCAACAATTTTAAAAGGAACAACAATTCAATTAAAAGACTAGACATATTTAAGTGTTAATAAAAAAAAAAAAAAAAAAAAAAAAAAAAAAAACATGCCATATTAATCCTAAAGTTTTGAAATAGAAAAAAAGATTAAAATAACAAAAAAAAGGTTAATTAAAGTAACATAAAGAAAGAAATTGTGAAGCCTAAGATTGAATTGAAACTTTTTATATATGTACCTAATCAAATATTCTAACAAGGCAGAGGGATTTGTGCACAAACAACACTGCAGAATGCATCATTAGAACCGTGAGTACCATTTTAATCCACTCTTTGGCTTTTGAAAGTAAAAATATAACTTTACATTACCACTAATCATACAATTTGCTTTCACATACATACATATAATATATAATTTTCACACAATACTACATTTGACATATAACCTAATTAACTTACAACCTAAATTCAGATATCAATAGAATAAATTTACTTAAATGAAGTGTCTATAAATCGAAACTGTTATACCTTTTAAATCATGTGAAGTCACTTATACCTAAATAAATTTACGTTTGATACATATATACATATATAATGATTTAAATACTAAATTGTGTTGAGATGTGTTACTGATCAGTGTTCGAGGGAATTTTTTTTTTTGGGGTTATCTTACCAAAATTTGAGAACAAGATAACCATGGTTCACTGGTATCGACTAAGTGCTGTGGGAGGGATTCTCCTGGTGTTAAAACATCGATGACACCGCCCAGACGTTTTAAGTTCATACCATGCTTTATTAGTTTTAACCTTCAAAACTTCATTCTTTTGCAATAGCCCTATTACATATGTATGTGTGTACATATGTTAATTCCTCAGGTATGCGGGGAAAATTACCTTATATTCTTTAATTTCTACTTAGTTTCAAACCTATACCCCTTTTGGCATGAAATTATGTTTTTTGTAGTAAAGAAAAGTTAGCAGCAAGTACCTCCCCACCGTCGAGCTGATGGCCGCGCAACCGCAAGCATGCCAACCGCTGCTTTCAGGTAATCAAGTTTAAACACTGACCAATTTAACTCACCCTTAAATTGGGACACCACTACAAATACAATGGCGCCCAACGTGGGGCGACCGAAATATGTAAAGAGACGCAAAACAGTAGTCCTTACGCGGTCGTTCTCTACAGTGGTTCCAGAGATATCAAGCCTGGAGAACATTCTTGGTGTTTGGTATCCGGAAATTCATATGTGCGCTCAGTACGAGACCACAAATTTCTAGTTTTCTTGCGGAAACTTTGATAAGTAATTTGTATTTCTTATTAGATATTATTTATCTGAAATACAACGATAGAACAAATTCTAAATTATCGATATCACGTGTTTGAGTCTTAGTCAGTTAAGGACTTATGTATATTTCCGGACACAATTTCGATATTATAAACATTGCTGTTTTTCTGAGTCGTTGAAGAATTCGCTCAATAGTCCAGATAAGCAGTAATCATTACAATCTTCCTTCAATTAATGCATACTATTTTACTTTCATTCTATTTCATTTCTTAATTATTATGAACTTTTCTTGTCAATAGTACTTTGAACACAAAATGATCAAATCAAATCTCAACATTCCCCAACGATTTGTTCCTTATCCTCTTAAAAACGAATACACATAGTTATGTACATATGTATACAGAAATATATATGCGAATAGAAATAATTTTCCCGATATACTTAAGCCCATTTAACATAATAGCTATATTGATTAATCACTATGAGTCAAAACAATACAAGTAGCGGAGCTCTTCCTAAGCAGAGAAGTATATCCACACGTTCTCAGTCTCAACGTATAGCAGACACACCATCGTTTAAAGCTGGAAACATTTTTAAACCTGTACTGCACACACCTTCTAGATCAAATGTATTGACACCTGACCATTTCCTCAATGTTTCAAATTTGCAATCAGATAATAGCCTTAACGAAACATTATCCCATGTCAACCAAGTTTCTAATGTTGTGCCTACTACTCAAACAGTTACCAACACTTCAACTACTGTTACCGTTTCAAGTGTATCAGATCCAATTGTTACGTCATTAATCAGAGAGCCATACAGAGGAAATGCTGCGCAGCATTTACCTTTTGAATCTCAACAGGTTCATAATTTCCTTAATGTTGCTCATGCAAATATATCAAATTCTGCTGGCAATCTACCACCAGCTGATCATTTGTCTCAAAAGTTCATTCCAAGCAGCGTGATCAAAACAAAGCAGTTGGATGAACGCATAAAACATGTTGTAAACGATACACTTAGAAATTTGATACCATCTCTAATAAAGGAAAACATCGAAAAAGTTTTGCAACCTCTATTAAATGTTCATTCGAATATAGATGAATCAAATCAAATTCCTACCATTAAACCCCAGTATAGTAACCAAAATCAAAATGAGCTATTGAACAATATCCGTCCAGCACAAGATGAATTTTCAGACGCAAACTCTTACATTAGCTTTAGAACAAACGCACGCTTGGCTAATGATAGACGTAGTCATTCAAGGTCGTCTGATGATCCAACGTTTCGCCTAGACCGTTGGGGGTTAAAATACGACGGATCTTTAAAAACCATGTCCGTAGAAGATTTTGTCTTCAGGGTTGATATGTTAAAAAGTAACTATAACTGTTCATGGAGCGTTGTACTCATGAATTTTCATCATTTGTTGACAGGAGTTGCTCAAGATTGGTATTGGCAATTTCTTCGAGGTAATCCTCGAGGTGATTGGCCAAGTCTGCGAAGTGCTCTAATAAAGCAATTTCGGAATCATGAAAATGATTTCGAAATTATAAAACAGATAATGGATAGGCGACAATTGCCTCGGGAGAACTTTGAAGACTTTTTCAATGCTATATTACAATTGAAAAGCCAACTTCGACAGCCAATGAAAGATCAAGATCTTATTCAAATCCTTAAAACAAACATTAGCCCCAAATTAATTCACCTAATATACCCTATGAAGATTTATTCTCTTGACCATTTTAAAGATGAATGCAGGAAAACGGAACGTATGTTACAGTCTCGATATGTGATGCAAAATCGAAATACACCTTACCATTCAGTTCACGAGATTGAAAATGTTAACGGAGAAAACAGTTTAGATGGTGAAAGTGTAGATATATCGGCTATTTGCGGTATGAAGAGGACCATTACAAGTGGAAGTAAGCTTTCAGCTAAACCTTTCTCGCAGAACCTTCTGGTTTGTTTCAATTGCAAACGACAAGGTCATTTATTCACTGATTGTCCGTCACAGATTAACAGACTCTTCTGTTATAAATGTGGTGCAGATGGAGTCACCGTAATCAGCTGCGTTAATTGTAATCCTATATTGGAAAACTTAAGAACGAGCGGGACGAAAACTGGGCAGTCTCGTTCGACTCAAACCTACCCAGAATAGAAATGGTTGATGCGACCACAAATACAAATTTAGATTCTGATGTAACACTTATTTTTAACCAAAAACCTTTTATAAAAAATTTAGAAAGAAACTTCGATCAAAAACATGCACTTTTTCGTAAGTTGCCATATGAAGAAAGGCTAAAACATTACAACCAACTTCGCTTAAAACTCTTAAATATAGATGAACTCAAAACTGCTGAGAAGTCCAACCAATATTTCAAAACCCGTTTGCGTTATAAAAAACGAAAAATTTTCAAACAAATTATCTGCAATTCGATCCTTACCAGTAGTATCGATAGTCGGCCATATGTCAAAATCAAGATTAATGATAAAGAGATCATCGGACTGCTGGATAGTGGAGCTAGTGTTTCATGCCTAGGGAAAGATTGCTTAGATACAATTAAATACTTAAATACACCTATTTCTAAATTTTCGTCTTTTGTGAAGACAGCAGATGGTAAACACCAATCCATAATTGGTCGAGTTAATCTAAATGTAGTATATAATGGCCACCACGAAAAGCTAAATTTTTATCTAGTTCCATCTTTATCGCTACCTCTTTATCTAGGCATTGATTTTTGGCAAAAATTCAAAATAGCACCTAAAATCGTGAGTGAGCTAACAGACGTTTTAACTTCAGATAAAAGTGAAAAAAAAGAACGCCTGAAAATCGATTTAAATAGTACAGAGCATTTCCAACTAAAGCAAGTAGTTTCAAAATTTCCTTCTTTCTCTGATATTGGGTTAGGAAAAACATCTGTTGAAACGCATATAATTGACACTGGTGATTCTGAACCAGTCAAGCAACGACATTACCCAGTATCTCCCGTAATTCAAGAGATGATTTATGCTGAATTAGATCGCATGCTTTCTTTAGGAGTGATTGAGGAGAGTACAAGTTCGTGGAGTTCACCTATTATTTTAGTGAGAAAACCTGGTAAAAACCGTCTATGCTTGGACTCCCGAAAAGTCAACTCACTCACGAAGAAAGATGCGTATCCGCTTCCTCATATAGAGGGGATGTTGAGCCGTCTTCAAGATACTCGTTATATAAGCAGCGTGGATCTGAAAGACGCGTTTTGGCAGATTCCTCTAGAGAAAGCGTCAAGAGAGAAAACCGCATTCACTGTACCAGGAAGACCACTCTATCAATTTACCGTCATGCCTTTCGGGTTGTGTAATGCAGCTCAAAGGATGTGTCGATTGATGGATAAAGTGATCCCCAGCGTACTTAGGGAACAAGTTTTCGTATATCTTGATGATCTGCTTGTCATTTCAAAGAATTTTAAGACACATCTTGAGATATTGGAGAAAGTCGCGAATTGTCTTCAGGAAGCAGGGTTAACCATCAATATAGAAAAGTCATGTTTCTGTTTCAGGGAACTAAAGTATTTAGGCTATATCGTCGGGGAGGGTCACATTAAACCAGATCCGACTAAAGTCTCAGCTATAAATGATTTCCCAGTGCCAACAACACAAAAGCAAGTACGTCGTTTTATGGGCTTATGTGGCTGGTACCGTAGATTCATCCACAACTTTGCATCGTTAGCAGGTCCATTAACTGATACCTTAAAAAAACAAAACAAATTTATTATGACTTCTGACGGTTTAATATCTTTTAATTCTCTAAAAGCAGCATTAGTCTCTGCGCCGCTATTATCAAATCCTGATTTTTCAAAACCCTTTACAATACAATGTGATTCGTCGAGTTATGGTATTGGAGGTGTCTTGTTTCAGCATGACGAGGAAAACAATGAAAAACCCATTGCATTTTTTTCAGAAAAACTGAATGCTTGCCAGCGTAACTATAGTGTTACTGAGCAGGAATGCTATGCGGCAGTTCAAGCAGTCAAAAAGTTCCGACCATATGTTGAGGGTTCAGTTTTCACGATCATAACCGACCACGCTAGCTTAAAGTGGCTGATGAATCTAAAAGACCTAAGTGGTAGGCTAGCGAGATGGTCCTTAAAGCTGCAAGCTTTTACTTTTGACATTCAACATAGAAAGGGTGCCCAAAATATTGTTCCAGATGCACTTTCACGTGCGTTTGAAGAACCAACTATAAATGAGCTGATTCATCCGTGCATAGACTCTGATTCCCCTGAATTTAAATCTACTGACTACCTAGAATTAGTTACGAAATTTTCGGAAAATCTAAATAACTTTCCTGACATTAAGCTGAGTAATGGCATCATATATAAAAAAACTGCATACCCTAACCTAGAACTAGATTCTGAATCTGAATGGAGACTTTGGGTACCGTCAAAACTTACTACATCCATCATAGAAAAATTCCATCAACCTCCAAATTGTTCACACGGAGGAATGGTAAAAACTCTAGCCAAGATAAGAGAACTTTTCTATTGGCCAAATATGACGATACAAATACGAAACTTCATCCGAGATTGTTCAGTGTGTAAGGAAAACAAATCTACCAATATGACATTGCGACCTCCAATGGGCTTGCGACACGAAATTGAGCGTCCATTCCAAAAGTTATACATTGACTTTATGGGACCTTATCCCAGAACAAAAAGAGGCAACGCTTTTATCTTTGTCGTTTTGGATGGCTTTTCTAAGTACGTCCTACTAAAGGCTATGCGTAAGGCTAATACAAGCGCAGTAGTTGATTTCATGGAACACCGAATTTTCCATCAGCTCGGTGTCCCCGAATTTATTCATAGCGACAATGGTAAGCAGTTCACTTCAAAAGATTTTCAAACATTCTTGGAACATTATGGATGTACTCACATTCGTAATGCATTTTACTCTCCACAGGCTAACGCTTCGGAAAGGGTTAATCAATCAATACTGTCAGCCATAAGAAGCTATGTCAACAAAGATCAAAAAGATTGGGATAACCACCTTTCCGAGATTCAACAAGCTTTGTGCACATCCGTTCACCAATCTACTGGCACGACCCCGTATTTTTGCTTGTATGGGCAACATATGTGTACACATGCAAGCACATATAAGTTGTTGAAAAATTTGAAAGTCCTTGGAGATGGAGAACTCCAATGCTTACCATCCAACTACAAGGTGAGCATAATACGAAAAAAAGTAAAAGATCACCTGGAAAACGCGTACAATCGGTATGTTAAATCGTATAACCTCAGAAGTTCTAAAAGATCTTTTTGTCCTGGAGATATTGTTTTTAGGAGAAACTTCATTTTAAGTGATGCAGGAAAACATTTAAGCTCAAAGTTGTGCTCAAAATTTTTACGTTGCAGAATCGTCAAAGCAATAGGCACATCGATGTACGAAATCGAACATTTAGATGGAAAAAAAATTGGAGTGTACCATGCCAAAGATTTGCGTAAGTGAAATGAAAGTTTTTTTACAGGGTCATGGGTCGAAATCTGTAGACAAAAACCAAATAAACAGATAAAAAGGCAAACATACGTACATACATTATTATATCCACGTTTCAATGCACAACGTTTCTCGAGTCTTTCTAAGTCACAAGGTGAATTCCAAATCCTCGACTTTGTGGCGTGGTTCATTGAAATAAGGTTTTCTAATTCTTTTTCGAAGAAAAAAAAATTTATTTTAGTTTTTCTAAGTTTCAACCACAAACAACAAAAAAAAAAAAATATAAAAGTAAAAAAGTACGAATTTATATTGAGATATAAAAAGGAAAAAAAACACAAAATAGAGGTAAAATCGTAATATTTTAGTTGTGTCTAACAAGATTTTAATCGTGAGTTTTCTTAACAGAATACTGCGGATGGCATTTGGAAGAAAGCACGAGTTACGTCTCGATCGCCATTACAAAACAGGCGAGGCCAGATACAGTAACATAGCGGCTCGTGATAACGGCCACTCATCTTTGCCAGGCCATCCGCAGATTTTCTTCTCTATATTTAAACAAACTACTTGGAGTTATATGCTACCTAACTAAAAACAAAAAAAAGTAAAAGACAAGAAAGAAAAAAAAAACAAATCAATGAATTTACCTACTCATACAAACAAGACGTCAACAATTTTAAAAGGAACAACAATTCAATTAAAAGACTAGACATATTTAAGTGTTAATAAAAAAAAAAAAAAAAAAAAAAAAAAAAAAAACATGCCATATTAATCCTAAAGTTTTGAAATAGAAAAAAAGATTAAAATAACAAAAAAAAGGTTAATTAAAGTAACATAAAGAAAGAAATTGTGAAGCCTAAGATTGAATTGAAACTTTTTATATATGTACCTAATCAAATATTCTAACAAGGCAGAGGGATTTGTGCACAAACAACACTGCAGAATGCATCATTAGAACCGTGAGTACCATTTTAATCCACTCTTTGGCTTTTGAAAGTAAAAATATAA